>JBBMOL010000329.1:16198-526198 GCA_037954665.1 Laguncularia racemosa
GGCTGGGATAAAATTATGATTGTTGTTTGTATATATATATATATATATATATATATATTTGAATATTTGTGATTTATGGATATTAGTTGATTGACATGGTTGTTAGATGATTATGCTTATTGGCCATTGCTTCTTTCATGGATATATATAAAGATTTTTTATGGTGATTTTAAAACACTAATTAGGATTGAAGATTGTATTTGTTATTTGTGAATTGATGATTGTTGTTGAAATTTTTCTTTAGAGTATACAGTAGAGAAATTGGTTTAGCAATTATTGCTTGTTCCAATCCACATGCATTAGCTTGTTACCATAAGATGATTCGAGTTGCAAAGGAGGTATGCATTACCTACTCTAAAGGAAAACATTACGAAGAGGAGGGGTTATGTGTGATTTTGTTACTGTGGATCATTTTCATATCAATTTGGGAAGAAAATGATAATCACTTTCATGCCTAATGTGAGGAGGAAATACAAAAGGATCTAAATTGTCTAACAAATCAAGTGAGCGAATGGTCATTTGGTAAAATGGAGTGGTGGAAGATGTCTATTGAGCTTAGAGTTGTAATAGTACATTGGGAATTGAGTAAGAAGAAATGAGGGGAGCTATTGGAGGAAGTGGTGATAAAGCTAGAAAAGCTCGACTAAGATATTGAGAATGCCGCGTTAGATGTTGAGATTTTATGTGAAAATATTGTGTTGTAGAGGCTCTAAAAGAGGTCGTTTATGAGAGTGGAAACCAAATATTGTAGATGCTCTAAGAGAATAGGTCGATGAGATTTCAATGGATTTGGAAATAGCCAAAAATCCTAGAAGTCAAGAAGTTCAAGAGCAATTAGTTGTTGAGATATTAAAGGTTGTTGGTAGTATTGAGATCTTTAGAATTCTAAAAAATTATATCATTGGGATTGTTAATGCTACATATATGATTAGGGGACAGTTTGAAGATGTCAAGGAACTTGATTTGTCCATTGAGCCAACAAAAGTAGAGAAAAATTTCATACTTGCGATTAAAACTATTATGTTACTTTTTTGTTGTCATTTGTAGGTTATTGAAATTCCTTTTTAACTATTAAGTTGTCATGTGCCATATGGGTTGATTTAAAGTTGATTGATGTTACATTCAGTTAGAGGCAAGTGAGGACCTTTGTCTTCTATAGACTAATGTTTGATCTATGAGGTTAGAGCAAGATCAGGGATTAATCATTTTAAAGAAAGGGGGTTTGATGTGAGCATGAAATGAATACCAAGAGATTAGGACTATTGGAAATGAATTAAAGTTGTTATACAAGCAGTTGATTGGATGTACCGACTCGGTTGACAGGTCGGTATAGGTAGATGATTGCCCCTCCTTAATGGGGTTCATTACACTGCATTTTCTTTCTATTTTTAGTTGCCAATTTTCATACATTCCTAATTTGTGAAGTATTTTTCTAGATTCTTTAGGTATTTATTTCTAAGTTTATGAGACGTAATTGAGACTACAAAGATGCTCGATGAAGATAATCTTATTATCTATTCTTTTCTTATTATGACATTTAAACATTCTTTTTGGTTTTCAAACAATTGTTGTACTTATCAAGGGCTTTGATTCTTATGGCATTGATTAGTATGCTTCTAGCATTTTACTAGCATTTTAAATGGGTGGAGATCTTTTGTATTGAGGTTCATGAGAGTTTGTCTTAACCAATGGGTCAACATACTTCGTACTCTTCATACTAAGGTAATGTTTTGATTGTAATACTAAACAGTATAAAAAGAATTGGACAGTATAAAATAAGAATAATAAAACGGTACAACTTTCCTATACTATATTTGATGTGTGTAGAACTGGATAAATATTCTTATAATATCCATTGTTTAAATATATAAAGTACTATACTAAACATAAAATACAAAATACTAAATAAAAATTTTTATACTTTTGTCTAGTGAATTTAATTTTTGTATCATATTTCAGATGATATAAAATATAAATATCTTGTTTAATATTTTAGGATTATTTTTGTCTAGTAACAATATATATATATTATATATATATATATATTATTAAATAAATCACAATATATTTTTTTGAATCTAATATCGTAAGTTTTTAACAACCAAACATACCTAAAGGTTCTTAGATTATTTATCCAACGGGCCACATACAATTTATGCCTCTAGTATAGTTCTATATCAGTTTATTGAATAGGCGAAGATCTGCCTCATACTTCTTCTCACCAATTTTGGTTTTTCGCAATTACCAATCCCATCAGCATGCTCTAAAATATTTAATAAAAGATGTGAAGAAAGTAAGGTTATAGGAAAATTAAAAAATAAAAAGAAATAAAAATAAAACTTCCACATTCTTTCTACGGATTTCAAAAACCGGTTTTCTTGTTTTGATGCATAGTTTTTTACTTTTCAGATGATTTTTTTTTATCAGAATTGCGTAACTAATTAAATCATAGTGGAGACGAATTATAATGTTTGACTTAGTATAAAACATATAAATAGATTTGATAATGTTTAATTACTATATCGTAATTATAAATTTCTCACCATATTTCCCTTTCATCCCTAATTTATTATTTTTTTTTGGTCTCGTGTCCTAAGGTTATATACTTAAATATTATCATTTTTTTTAAATTACGAAAATATTATATCAATAAAAATTATTACTAAAATAAGTTGTGAAGTCGCGGATTGCGTATGCGCCTTTAATGATATTGGAAAATTTTATGTTGAAGGTGTGGATGTCCGCGCCTTTAGTATAACATGAGTTAATTTTTTTTTTTCTACAAACCTATTGAATCTTATTCTGAAAACTTATAAAGTATATAACACTATAAACCTATAAATAAACTACAAATCTATAAAATTATTATAAAGTATATCTGCAAACCTATAAAAGTGATAAAATAAATTTATATAGTAATACACAGGAAAAAAATTACACCGATAATTTCTAATATAAATATGAATCCTTGGTTCATATTTTTACATTTTCATGTTTCAATTTCTTCAGTAAACCTTACTCTCTATGACCTTTTGAAAATTTTTGTTTTCATAACTTATAAAAGTGATACACTAAATTTATACAATAATACACAGGAAAAAATTTGCACCGATAGTTTCTAATATAAATATGAATCCTTAATTCATATTTTCACATTGTCATGTTTCAATTTCCTCTGTAAACCTTACTCTCTATCACCGTTTGAAAATTTTTGTTTCCATAATTTATATTTTACACAGTTTTACTTTATTTCAACATGTGTGGAAATATCTTCATCAAGATTTCAGTATATTTTCTTAACATAAAAATTATTTTTGTTGCTGTTATATTACTTTGGATAAATTCAAAAAAAAAATGTAAATATATAAACTGCAGAAATTTTATTAAAATAATAGTTATTATTAATTAACTATTAATTAGTAATTAAATAATTGTTAATATATAATTATTTAACATTAGTAAATGAATTATGTATGTATGTTATTATAATGTATTTTTGTAAACGTAGTCATTGAATTAAGTTATTGTTAATTAATTGTTAATTAGGAGTGATTAGTCGTTAATTAATTGGTATAAAATTAATTAGCAAAAAATTTCGTATTCATTGCCAATGAAAAATATTTGTATGGTTTTGTAAAATTAGTCTTAAATAGTTATTAATTATTTGTTAATTAAAGGTGATTAGATGTTAATATGTTATTAATTAGTTATTATTAAATTAATTAGTAAAAAATTTCTTATTCATTGCAGATAAACATTATTTGTATGGTTTTGTAGAATTAGTCATGAAAGTAAGTAGTTGTTAATTATCCATTAATTAAAGGTGATTAGTCACTAATATGTCATTAATTAATTGGTAATTTTTTTTTATTTGTTGCAAATGAAAAATATTTGTATGGTTTTATATAATTAGACATAAAAGTAAGTAGTTGTTAATTATTTATTAATTAAAGGTGATTAATCGTTAATTAATTCTTATAAAAGTAATTAGAGAAAAGTTTTGTATTTGTTACAAAGTGAAAATATTTGCATGGTTTTGTAGAATGAGTTGTAAAATTAATTAATTATTAATTATCCATTAATTAAATGGGATTAGTGTTTAATACATCATTAATTAATTGCTATAAAATTAATTAGTGAAAAATTTTGTATACGTTGCAAATGTAAAATAGTAGTATAGTTTTGTAGAATTAAGCATAAAAGTAAGTAGTTGTTAATTATCTATTAATTAAAGGTGATTAGTCGTTAATTAATAGTTATAAAATTAATTAGTGAAAAATTTTATATTTGTTGCAAAGTGAAAATATTCATATGGTTTTGTAGAATGAGTTATAAAATTAATTAGTTATTTATTATCCGTTAATTAAAGGAGATTAGTGGTTAATACATCATTAATTAATTAATATAAAATTAATCAGTGAAAAATTTTGTATTCATTGTAAATATAATATATTTGTATGGTTTTGTAGTATTAGTCATAAAATTAAGTAGTTAACATTTATCCGTTAATTAAATATGATTAGTCGTTAATATGTCATTAATTAATTATTGTACAATTAATTAGTGAAAAATTAAGCATTAGTTGCAAAGTGAAAATATTTGTACATTTTTGCATAATAGATGGAGCCTGAACCTTTTGATTCTTTAGTCTTGACTTAGTAGGCAAGTCATCGATCACAGGCCGTTTGGGATGAGAGGTAATCGACGTTTCATTTACCTATTAGTTTATGTTGCATTAGAAATAGGAAAACATTTCACATGTTGTTAGCATATGATTAAGAAACCTTCCCTATTTGACGATGAGAGTTGTCACTCCATCACGACAAGTGTACCATCCCTTTTGATACTCGAATGGAGCCATATTTACAGCTGGTTGGCTTCGAAGGTGTGAGTCGTCTACCGTATATACCCCTTGATTGGTACATGATTACAGCATTGGTGGAGTGATGGTGTCTAGAGATGCATACATTTCACATGCCGACAGGGGGAGTTTACAATCATGCTATAGGATGTAGAGATCTAGTCGAGACTCTTTGTGGATGGACAGGCAGTTATAAAGAGTAGTTGCCTGGATTAGGAAGTGATATGTGAAGAGTTGCTAGTGGCAAGGCTAGGGTCTAGTGGTAGGGGGGTCGCATTAGTATGATATGGCTCCGTGATATGTTCTGACTGATCCCACCGGACGCTGATGTGGAGTAAATACATCAAGTTACTCATGCATATATACTATAGCTCTTAGGGGGATTTATCTTTGCCGATAAATCCAGCGCCCTCTTCCATGCGATGTGGTTGCCTTTGTTGGAACATTTCGACATTGTTGGGACATATAGTTAGGGGTCTGCATGTCTCGTGTGGTTGTATCACTAACTATGTCTTACATCATCACCATTAGCACACAAGATTTAAGGGGCTACTATATTGCTACAGGTGTGGGCTTGGGACATATTCCCCTAAATCACACCCATTAGTTGACATGGAATGCTTGTACTAGTTGGATGTTCACTAGTGGCAAGCTGGAACATGCAGAGGGATGTGTAGTTTCACCCACCCACGCAGTTGAAATGTTGACAACTCTTGTTGCATTTCTCCAATGTCATGTGATGAATGTGGTTGATTGCTTGCATTGAATGTCTGCCTTACTGAGGGGCCCTCTAAATTGTCAAAAATTTTGATGAATAATTATTGTATGCCACAATCTCCATATGATTCAACCGTTTCAATAAAATTTTCAACATCTTCATTGTCTTTGATTGCCATCAACGCATAACATGTATTACCCTTATGGAACATAGGATGCCTATGAATTATCTCAACCCTCACTTCGGTTAGATTAACTTCGATGTTGTGACATATTCCATATAAAAATTCGCTGTAGTTGATGTTTTTCTTCATTTTCAACTTTTTCACCGAATCTCTATCATATTCCAACCCCTAGTTATCGGCCATAATATTTTCAAATGCATAGATCATCAGCTTCACGTAATCAGCCATTTTTTTTCCTATACATGATATATATAAATTATTAGCTTTTAAATAAATATAACAATTTCCAATAACAACATTATAAAAATTTCAAAAAAAAAAAAATTCCATAACATTTCAAATATTAACTTTTTCTCCCATTATTGCTAAACATTTTTTTTTAAATCTGTTAAAAGTTAAATTTTCATAACCTTTTTGTTGCTAAAAATTCCAACCATTTCCGTATCAATTTACAATACTATAAAAATTATTTCACATTCGAGATATTACAATTTTCATCAAATTTTTTTTATTTTCAATAATATTTATACAAAAACATTTAGAGTAATATTTTCAGAATAATATTTATATAAAAAAAATTCCTATCATTTCTCATTTTAATTTTAATTTCAATTATACTTTTAATTTTCCTCCAATTATCCTTCGATTATTTACAAATAATTTTTTAAAATATTTGTCCAAAATTAATTTTTAATTATATTTTCCCACTAAATTAAAAAAATCCTTATAAAACTATAATAATTATTCCATACTCTATATATTTCACATCCTTTACAACAACAAATACTCATTCTAATACAAAAATTAATATTACATTTTATGCATTGCAACATCTATATATATCATATTTAATAAATTATAATCTAACAACAAAGAGTAATATCTTTTATAAAATATGCAATAATAATAATATTTTTCTAAAATCTTACATCAAATACAAACACAGATAAAAAAACTTCAACGCAGATAAAAAAATTTCAACTTTTCTAAAAAAAAAAAAAACCACAATTGATTAGTTGATTAGGAATACTTAGATCTGGAACATCTTGTGTAGAATCACTTCTTCTTCTTTCTCTTTCTTGCATGCGAGAACGAGAGAAAAACTAAATCTAGGTGAGTAGGTATTTTCTATATGTTTTGTGTTTCTGTGTATTTTTCACTCTTATTGTATTTATATTTCTTAATTTCTGTATTGTCATTATGTGTTTATAAATCAACGGTAAGTATAAATAGAATAAAAAATTAGACGGTGGGATGTTGTATCGAAAGCGCAGATCGGATCTGTACCTTCAACGTAAAATTTTCTAGTATCAGTAAAGGTGCATATGCGATTCATGACTTTACAACCTATTTTAATAATAATTTTTATGAGTATAATATTTTCGTAATTTAAAAAAAAAATAATATTTAAATATGTAACTCTCGCATCCCATGCCGTGTTTACGTAATGCACTCGTCAACTATATTCTCTTGGTTCTAATCATCATGCTTTCACGATTTTCCAGTTAAAAATGAAATATTCCATCTCCACTTAAACATTCTCAACAAAGATGTATTGCGATCCACGGTTTATTTTATTTTATTTTTATATATTAAGAAAAAGGGTATCTCAACTCGACAACCTCCTTGTGCATCAAATGATAAATTATAAAAATTTAAGGCTGCTACTCTAATTGCGTGTTTTCATTAATTTAATTGTTTATGAATAGGGAATATATATGAAGTATCGTTTTTTTAAGTTTTATGTCTATTTTTATGGATACACTTTCTCAATATCGTTGCAGATATACCTAAACTTTTCCAACATTCTTCTTGCAAAGGATAGAATCAACAAAGGTTCTTTTATATATTTATACTTGTTCCATTCCAACAATCCAAGTTATTCCGAAATGAATGCCCCTAATCTCACTTTAGCATAATTCCTTTTCAACTACTTTTGAATTTAATATTCGTTAATTAATTGTCTCCAGTCATCACTAGGCCACTAGGATCCTCTAGAGAAGCAATACTACATTTAGCCACCACTTTCTTTTGAAACTAACTGACAAGATTTGTCAGAATCCTACTTTTCTTCACATACGAAAGTAGCGTAGCGGAGTTAAAACACCGAGGTGTGGGAATACGACTATTCTTTTCTACATTTACTTCAAATCACCGTAATCGACTTTAACGTATTATATAGGCTTATTTCACCCAAATGGAGACCCGTTATTCCTCTATAGTTTCCTAAAGCTACATAACTAACTACCAATGGATGCATGCATTTGAGTGTCTCAAATATATAAAATAATTATATATATTAATTATAGAAGGCTGAATTGGCTTCATAACAATTTAGATTAAAAAATCAATAATAACTTGAATTTGACTCTTCAGATCCTTGAAGTTAGACTTATAATTTGTGATAATTTAGAGAAATTTAATATAATAAGATATTAATGGAAACCGTTGAATTGGTCCATTTACTTATAAATTTTCCCTATTAAGCTTATGCACTCAAGTAGATTCTCCATGGGCTTGGTTTTAAGAAGAGTTTATGGAAGGATTCAATAGCTTATGAGAGGATTCTCTATCTTAGCCATTGACTATCGATGAAATGTCATTGATAGTCAAACTTTATAAATACTTCAAACTCCTTTCCCATTAAAGGGGATTTAAAGATTTAGAGAAACAACATTATACTATAAAATTGCTACTCCAAAGGATCAAATGTGGTCTAGAACAAAAAACACACTACTTCTTTTTGAGAATAGTAGGATTAATGTTATACAACTTCTTCACTTGTCATTCATGTGCTTGAACTCTTAAGAGGTTGTCTATTCCTTCTCTCTCACTTTTTTCATCAAGTCTTTCCACATATCATTTTCACACCACTCCTTTCAAGTTACATAAAGAGCAAGACTCATGTTGTATGCTTGTGACCATTACAATCGAGTTGGTGACTCAACCAGAGATAGAGCAAAGTGGTAACAACTCAATGGATACCTTCAAAGGAAAGACCAATAGTTCAAGCTTGCGATAGTTTTCAAGGAGTTGAACCCAATATGAAAGCTCTCTAACTACACATAACACTTCAAGGGAATGATGACTATGATAATCTTAATGCAATGCAAGAAGGCTCCCCTAACATATGCATAACTTTTAAACAATGCAAGAGAATAGATGGGTTTTGAATCAAGATGGCATCCCTTTTCATCGAAATAGGCAATGATAAGATCTAGTTTATAGAGGATGAGGACATTGTATACACCAACATTACTAAAGTTCTCTTAAAAACTTTTGATTTTAGGAAGTTCATTGATCCATGTTAGAGAAAATGTTGCACTTCCAAAATTTTATTTTTCAATTGGAAAATCATCAAATTCATGGTAAAGAAAATTATTTGAAAGATTTCTCTCCAAAGCTAATATACTACCAAGATTGAATTAGTCCAAATCTCTACATACATTATATTCTCGACTTGTTTGATAAGTGTATTTCTTATCTTCTTTTATATATTTTTAATATGTATGTAATGCCTCGAAACTCAGGTCATGCTACTGCTCGCTATGTGTCCTTATCACACAAGAACACGTTAAGGCTCTAGTATACTTTGATACCTTTTAATCTTACAATTCTTGCAAATCTCTATTCATTATCTACAATAATACCATTATGATATAAAAAAATTTCAATCTATCCTTAAACCTTGAAACCAATTTAACATAAATTTATAACAAATATCTAATTTAGCGGAAGTCTACAAATTCTATTTACATATTCTCCAGAAACCACTATTTGTTCTAATCAAATAGCAGAGTTATTCTAAGTTATGTTCTCCATAATAGTAGTGATAATCATCATCTTCCCCCATTCACTCCCAAGTTTGCTTCGAGGTTATCAATACCCTCAATACTTGCATCTAAAAAAAAAAAACATTCCTCAAGGGTGAGCTAATGCTTAGTACGTATAGCACAAATACACACGCATGAACAAACATGAACATGTATCACATGCATTATAGAGTACTTAAACACACCATTTCATGATATAATTTAAGTCCACAAGCAACAACAAGGTATTCATAATCCTCTTAACACACTTAATACATTGGAACATGTATTAGTGATGAGAACTGCCACTATGGACCCTACACCATGTCTACTTAAACACTTAATCTAACATTCAACCCAAATCATTACCAAGCACGAGTCCACTAGGGATAAAATCACATAAGGACCATTAGGTGCTCCATAGGAATCTACCACTACAGGCCCTGATGGGTCATTATCTGATCATATCAAATTATAAATTTATAGACCTAAAGAAATCTAATGACCTAGCTAGGTAAGTACACCTATCTAATATAGTATAGATCACAACGGGTGTCGTCCTCAAGGATCTTAGAAACAACTACCAGTATTATTGTTTTTCTACTATCTAGTTTAGCTTTTAATGTGAGATTAATAAATTAAATTACTAATTAACTAATCTAATAACCTTAAGATTAATTATAATCTCTATAATAAATGAATTCAATCACAATGACATATCCTTTATCTTAATCCACTTTAAGCCCTAGCTTTCTTATAATAAGGTTTTGATTAATTATATGTTTATGCTCTGCACTACAGGAATTCTCAATTAAACTAATTACTCCATCGAGTTAATTAATTAATAATCTTATATAGAAAGTGGAGACCTTTCCCTCACTATCGCCTTATAAGATTTCATTAAGCTCACAATTCTCAAATAAAGATTAAATTTTATACAAAAATTGAAGTATTCCTACCTTTAGGTAAAACATGCAATCTTTTTATTCATGAAGATCTATCCTATTAGATGTGACCTCTCTCTATTTTGACAAGAATAAGACATATAATTAATTTACGTGCATAAATTAATTACACAGCAGTTAAAACACATGAATAGATATAAAGACATAAACTTTTAATTAATCAATAAGTAATTCAATCACATGGTTTAGAGTTTCACAAGATGCAGGGCATATAAATCTACTCCTCCATAGAATGTACAATAATAACAAGAAATTTAGAGAAGTAATAATGATTCATGATGAAAAGAATAAACTTTCGTAATCGTTTTGTGATTTCTGATGATGCTCTAGCGATTTTGCTCTCTAAATGTGTCATTTTTCTCTTCTAGGGTTTTTAGAGTGGCTATAAGAAAAAATAAAATTAGATCCCTAATTTTTGTGATAAAGCAAGTATTTATAATCTAAGAAATAATGTAGCATGCACAACCTAGTGCATGCCCGTGCTCGGGGCCTTGTACTATGGAAAAACGTAAAATTTTGATGTTCTAGGTTTTGCATGGCCTCTTGCACGGCTGTACTCAGGGTTGTGCACTCTGAAATTCCTATAGTTTTTTCTTTGGGCAGATTTTCTACTTTAGCACTACACTCTGCACCACTTATGCAGCAGCCTAAGGCACAATTTCACGATGCATTTTGATCACTTTTTGCTCTCTAGCACTGGCATTAGCACGACCATGCTGAAGGTTATGCACATGTAAAAATCACTTTTTCTCACATTTTTCCATATTTTGCTTCATTTTCACTTGAATCTTCTTTGAATATTTAATTTGCACTCTTTAAGCCCTGAAATCAAATATTAAGCACATAAGTATCTTTTTCTTAATAAATTCACATAAAATTCATAAAAAATCATATTAAATAAATACTATAAATATGGTTATTTTAACACTTATCAAACTTTCCCACACTTAAACGTTTGCTTGTTCTCAAGCAAAAAAAATAAGAACAAGAGAAAGGCTCTATTAATTCTTAGTGACTCGTTAGTGCCTATTGCTCAAATCTACTATAATTATATATGTACTTAACATACAGTAGTTAAAATTTTTAGATTAATCTAAGTAAGTTAAACTAATATCTTTACTATTTAGCAACCGCTTTCAAAGTTATGAAGGAAATGACAAATCAAACAAAATCTAAGCTACTTAGTTGCATTTCGCCACTTACCAAAAAGTATATAAACCATTCAATTGTTTTTCAAAGCACAACAACAAAAAGCGAAAGTATATGACATCTATTATTCCCCTGGATTATTTTCCTTTTTTTTTTTCAAGTCTCTTTAATTTTTTTTTTTTTTTTTTGCAATTAGATAGAACTAAGTAACCCATGTAGTGAGTTTTCAATCAATAATCTCGAGTTCATCACCCAAGTTATTAGACGTTATTCTTTTAATGGAGGGCGTCTCTACGTGCTTATTTACTCAAGTTACAAGACTTGATAAACTTGTCTTTTTGATATCCTTTAATGTTATGGTAATTTCATTGAGTGGTTGATCCTAGGACGGATAACCTTAGGTGACCAGGTTTTAAAGGGGCCCCATCGAACCTCCTTTACCTTAACACATAAGGACTCAATATTGATATTTATTATTTTCAAAGAGATCGTTTCAAGAAAAATTATCAAGTTAATAATTTCACATGCCCCTTTCACAAAAGGTTGAAAGAGCTCTCAAAATGATTGAATATTAAATATACTAGCTAGTTAACTTAAAAACACAACTAATTCACTTGAAATTAAGAATTTCCATTTACCTCATAATTCTAAATTCAACTATTAAATAGCAATTAGATTTACCCCACTTGGATTTCATCATAAAACTCTAGCTAAGTATACCAAGCCCAACAATATGTGAGTAAGGCACATAAAGTCACTATTTTACATATGTGTGTACAAAAATGCTATGTTTAAATTTTAATGAGTATAATTCCAAGGTTTCCACTTTTCAATAATAGACAATGAAGATTAAAGTTCAATTGTAAACTTGTAAATGGAGGAAAAGTTGATCAACAAGAGCATACGATGCGTAAATAGTTCAGAACCTAATTGCTTCTATCTTTATATCCCTTCCCCACACTTAATTAAGACATTGTCCCCAATGTCTTTCCAAAGTAAGCACACATAGAAGAAAGGAAAGAGATAAAATAAAAATTAAGAAATAAAAGAAAAAGGACACTAAGGACTTCCTTGATTGTCAGCATGTGCAAGTTTGAATTCCAGCACAACAAAAGTCGTGCATCATCAAACCTAAAAAAAAAAAAAAAAAAAAACACCAAACTAAAAAATAAAATAAAAGTTAGCCTATCTTTGTTGAGAGAATAAACATGTAGCCAATTCAAATAAAGAGTCTTCTTATAAGGGAGCTCAATTAATTACAAATCATATATAGAAAATAGAATAAGGAGAGAAATAAAAGAAAGAATAACGAAGGAAGGAAAACATAAATATATATACATGGAAACTTTGCCTCGACTTCTACACGACCATATTTGGGGCTGTGTAGGGCTCCAAAAAGTGTCTAGAAGCTCCTCTTCATATATGCACTACTTTGAGCACTACTTGTACTCAAGGTTGTGTAGATGCTTAAAAAGTGTACAAAAATCAAGCAAAAACTTTTCAAGCTATTTGATCTATATGCTTGTTTAGTGTGCACCTTGACATAAGTGAAAGAGCAAGAAAATAACTTACCAGGTATACTTAAGAAGTAAAGCTTGAATTTTCGTACTTGTCTTTGATGCTTCTCCATATTTAAGGATTAACTTTCATTCTCCTCAAGCTCACTTCCTCCCCCACAAATCTGCAATTTTTTTAGCAAGAAAGACTTAGGATAGTGAAATAAAAATGAAATAAGAACTTAACATACCTAGATTAATCATGAGTTGCCTCCCAAGAAGTGCACTTTTTTATTGTCATTGGCTTGACATCCTTCACTTTGTTTAGCTAAATATTTGGTACTTGGAGTATAAACTCCACTCGATATTCATCTTCTCTTTCATCTCCTATGTACAACTTTAGACTATGGCCATTCACTTTAAAATCATCATGCTTTAGGTGTTTGAGCTCCATAGCACCATGTCGGAAGACCTTCTTAACTACAAAGGACCAGACCATCTTGATTTCAATTTTTCGGGAAAAATTTTTAATCGAGAATTAAACAAAAACATTTGATCCCCTTCCGTAAACTCCTTTGGATGGCGGATTTGCATATCATGATATTTCTTCATATTCTCATATGCTTGCCTGCTCCACTTATCTCTTTGAGGTATAACTTCTTTTGTAGCATTAAGCTGCTCAATAAATACCTCAGTTGTTATTCGATTGTACTAAATTATAAATTTATAAACTCAAAGAAATCTAACAATCTAGCTAGGCAAGTGTACATATCTAATGTAGTATAGATCGCAACGGGTGTCGTCCTTAAGGATCTTAAAAAAAGTACTAGTATTACCATTTTTCTACTATTTAGTCTAACTTTTAATGTGAGATTAATAAATTAAATTACTAATTAACTAATCTAATAACCCTAAGATTAATTATAATTGCTGTAACAAATGAATTCAATCACAAAGACATACCATTCATCTTGATCCACTATAAACCCTAGCTTTCTTATAATAAGGTTTTGATTAATTAATTGTTTATGCTCTACACTGTAGGAATTCTCAATTAAATTAATTATTCTCTCGAGTTAATTAATTAATAATCTTATACAGAATAGCTGAGACCTCTCCCTTACTATCGCCCTATAAGATTTCATTAAGCTCACAATTCACAAATAAAGATTAAATCTTTATGTAGAAAATTGAAGTTTTCCTACCTCTAGGTAAAACATGCAATCTTTCTATTCATGAGGATTTATTCTATTAGATAAGACCTCTCTTATTTAACAAGAATAAGATATGTAATTAATTCGCATGCATAAATTAATTACATAGCAGTTAAAAAACATGAATAGATACAAAGACATAAACTTTTAATTAATTAATAAGTAATTCAATCACATGGTTTAGAGTTTCACAAGATGTAGGGCATATAAATCTACTCCTCCATAGAATATACAATAATAACAGGAAATCTAGAGAAGTAATAATGATTCATAATGAAAAGAATAAACTCTCGTAATCGTTTTGTGATTTCCAATTATGCTCTGGAGATTTTGCTCCCCAGATGTGTGATTTTTCTCTCATAGGGTTTTTAGAGTGGCTATAAGAAAAAATAAAATCAGATCCCTAATTTTCGTAATAAAGCGAGTATTTATAGTCTAAGAAACAGGTAGCATGCATAACTTAGTGCACGCCCATGCTTGGGGCCGTTTACTTTGGAAAAATGTAAAATTTCGATGTTCCAAGTTTTATATGGCCTCTTGCATGGTCGTGCTCAGGGTTGTGCACTTTGAAATTCCTGTAGTTTCTTCTCTAGGCAGATTTTTTGCTTCAATATTACTCTCTACACCACTTGTGCAGCAACTGGGGCATAATTTCATGATGCATTTTGATCACTTTTTGCTCTCCAGCACTGGTACCAGCACAGCCATGTAGAAGGTTGTATACATGTAAAAGTCACTTTTTTCTCATATTTTTCCAAATTTTGCTTCGTTTTTGCTTAAATCTTCTTTAAATCTTTAATTTGCACTCTTTAACCCCGAAAATCAAGTATCAAGCACTTAAGTATCTTTTTCTTAATAAATTCACACAAAATTCATAAAAAATCATATTCAATAAATACTATAAATAATGTTATTTTAACACTTATTAGGCCCTTAGGACGAGCTAAGTACATACAACATATAACTTAAACACTTAAGTCAATTCTTCCAATGAAATCAAATTCAATACATACACCAGCTTAAACAAGCACAAATCAACACACAAGTTATACATACTTAACTTTGCAAAACTTGCTTTGTCTTATACTTTTCTAGCTTCACAAGTCTCCCAAACCTATACATGATTCAAATTATATGCTTTTAGAATTATATTCCTATAATTCAAATTATAGCTTCACAAGTTAATGACTCCACTAAGGACAATGTCACACAAGGATCATTAGGATGCTCTCTTTTGGGATCTACCACTATGAGCCTTTAGGCCGAGCCAAGCATATACAGCATACAACTTAAACACTTAAGCCTATTCTTCCAATTGAATCAAATTCAATACATACACTAACTTAAACAAGTACAAATCAACACACAAGTTACACATACCTAACTTTGCAAAGCTTAGTTTATCTTATACTTCTTTAGCTTCATAAGTCTCCCAAACCTATATATGATTCAAATTATATGCCTTTAAAATTGTATTCATATAAATATAAAAAGGAAATAGACATGTTTCAACTCAACATGTTCATGTTAAGGGACCGTGTATCTTTCTGTTCATTCTTTTTTAACAGGGTCTCAACATGGTCATGTTGAGAGGTTATGTATCTCTTTATCCACTGTTCATCAACATAGTTTCAACATGGTCATGTATATCTCTGTCCACTATTCATCAACACAGTCTCAACATAGTCATGTTGAAAGATTATGTATTTTTCTATCCACTATTCATCAACACAGTCTCAACATGGTTATGTTAAGAGGTCATGTATCTCTCTGTTCACTGTTCATCAACATGGTCTTAACATGCTCATGTTAAGAGGTCATGTATCCTTCTGTCCACTGTTCATCAACACTATTTCAACATGGTTATGTTGAGAGGCCGTGTATCTCTTTGTTCACTTTTTAAATTTAACATGCACATAACACGGTCATGTTGAGAGACTGTGTATCTCACTATATACTTCTTAAATTGATCCCTCAGTTTGATTTTTAATAAATTTAATCTAATTGATCTATCTAATATGAAATTTACAATATAATACATTAGTAGGTATACTTACTTGACCTGAATCGTTATCGTGATGGATGAATCGCTTGTTTCATCCCTTGTGTATCACGTATTGATCTAGATTTGTAAATGAATCTTAATTCATTACTCCCTATGCTACCATAAACATGCATAAATCATGATTCATAATCATTGATATATGTATTTACCTTAATTTGATACACTCATTGTGGTGCGGTTGTCCTCTCCTCTTGTAGATGTACACAAGAAGGCTCCAGGGTTTTGTGAAGTACACAAATGAGGCAAAAAGGTGTTAACCCTAGGTTAGATTCACTTATATACTTAGGTCATAAAATTACCATCCTACCCCCACTACTTTAAATTATTTACCTTCTTATCCCTAGCAGTGTATATAATATTATGAGTGATTACAATGTATTTTATACAAGATACTTGATAAGATAAGAGATATCAATAAAATAAAAATATAATTACGTATATATCTTTTTAATAAAATAAAATATCTTATAAAGATTATAATGTAGACACACCATTTTTTACTTTTATTATTATTGTTATTTTTATTTATTTTTATTATTTTATTTCATCATTATTATTATATTTTTTTTTATTATTTGTTATCTTTTGTTATTATTTTTTATTTTATTTTAGAATAAATGCAATTTGATTGCATTATATGATTGAGGCACAGGCCAACGGCCTAATGGAAAACACACACTCATATACTCCCTCAGTCTTAGGATCGAATCCTTGCTCGTGCAAAAGCGTGAGATCTTTTTTCTCTCGGTGAAAAACGTAGGTTTAACCCACGTTTTCCATTTTCATCCCATCACTGTTATAATGAAAAACATGAGTTGAACCCATGTTTTCATTGTCCCTTACCTTGGAACCATCCGCCATTGAAGACCATGGGAAGCACGATTTTTTTTTCTTTCTTTCTTTCAAAGTTTCAAAGATTATGGAAGACCAAACAACACTATTTAAAAAGCAATTTACTTCAATCAAATTAAAGCACAATAAATAAAGGAAATTAAAAAAAAAACATTTTTGCAATAATTTTTCGACCTTCAACCTTTCTTCTTCCCTCAATCGTTTAACCCACATTTCGCCTATAAATAGAGTCCCAAATCTGTTGGAAAGGGGCTCTCTTTTTGTAAAAAGGTGAAAGAATTTCTCACAAAAAAGAAGAATTTTTTTTTTCGGCGACGCTTTCTTTCTCTCTCTATTTTTTTTTTCCGATCACTCTTCTGCCGACTGGTTGCATTCTCACTTCGGGAAGCTCTAATTGACACCGCCTCGCCACTATCCTTTTGCTGTTCGCCGCCATCCTCCGTTATCGTCCCTTATTGTCATTGGAAAGCATTATGTACAAGTACGTAATTTTTTTTAATTATTACATGTATAAAAAAAATTAAAGAATTTTTTATTTATTATCATATATTTAAATTTTCTTTTATATAAAAAAATTTATATTTTCTTAAAAGAATTTTTTTAGTTATTTTATATTTTAAGACATAAAAAAATTTATGTGCAGTAATACATTTATTTATTTTTGCTAAAAAATGTTATTATAAAAATTATTTTTAGTTATTTTATCTTTAAAAAAAAAACATTGTCTAAATATATATATATATAAATATATATATATATTAGATATAATTTAGAAAACAAAAGATTATAGATTGTAAAACGTTTCTTTAAAAAAAAAAATGTGAACTACAATAGGTCTGGTCTTGAGCATCGGGTATGTAAGCACCCATGGGGTGACCTCATAAAAAAAAAATTCCCTTCCTTTTATTTCTCTTCTTTATTTTTATTTATTTATTTACTTTTCTTCTTTCTTTCATTTCTTTCTTTAAAAAAAAATGGGAAGGTTGAAAAGTGGTAACATCAGGTTTTAATAAGATAACCCTCGAGCTCCCAAATTTCTGGTATAATTTCGTTTTTTCTTTTTTTTTTTTCTTTTATGCAAACTAGTAGTCAAATTAAGACTAATTTGCTCAATTAATCTTAATTTAACATTTTTCTCGATATTGATTGAGTGGCAACTCTTTGTTTTTTTTTTTTAAAGCATAAATAAAAATATTATTTATTTTTTCTTTTTCTACTCTTAGTCAATGATTTATATTAAATGAGCTAGGGTTTAATGTAAATCGGATTAGAAAAATTAGACTCAACAGGATGGTGACTCCGCTAGGGACTTCAAATAAGTGGGTTAGCCACTTAAACCTTCCAATTTTTTTTTTCTTTCCTTTACTTGTAGATATATATATGATGTATATTAATCTAGTTATTCTAACCTTTATATTTTTTTGCAGCATTTTTATTTATTTGTTAATTTGAAATGAAAGCATCAAATGTATGATAGATACGGTCAAACCCAGGCCGTCTTAGGACCTTAGGAGGGGAGCCATTGTGTAGGCTTTGGGTGTTGTAGGGCAACCACCGCTTAAGGCTGATTAGGCTACCCTACTCAAGTTTTGACGTAACCTGTGAACCATTTCTTTGAAAATGAGTGAGGTCACAAAACTTGAGGACCTATAGATATTACCCAATTACATTCACGAACCCTTTAAGTTAGAGAACAAACATGATGTGAAAAAAGAAAAAAAAATTACTACTTTAGTGGAGTTATTTTTCTATTTTTTTTGTAATTTGTAACATTATTATTGTAAATTTCCCTATAAACTCTTTGTAATAAATGTATTTTCTTGTAAACAGTATAGTCATGATGTATTTATTTTCATAAATTTTATAGCAATGGCAAGCTCATCCCACATGCAAGCTCTTCTCAAGGAAATCTATGTTCATAAACCCATGGAGTCAAAAATAGTACTTGATCAATGGATCTAGTTCTTCAACCCAAGTCAACAAGAGGTCATTCAAAACATGATTAGACCAATCCTCTCACTATAGGTCTCTGTCAACATCACTTTAGTTCAATCTTTGGTTCATTTTTAGGAGCTAGAAACTGTCACGTTTTGCTTGGGTCCCCATCAATTAGGCCCAACAATGGAAGAATATGCCCAATTGCTTAAGGTTCCACCCATCATTGAAAGCATATATATCCCATATCCTGAAGTAGGTCTTGCAAAAATCTTCAGTAAATTACTAGGAGTTCGTATGGTTGAAATCAATAAGGCCTTAGGAAATTATAGTGGGAATCGTATTTAAACTGATGATTTGTTGACATGATTTGCAGCTCAATCCAGTTACCATGAAAAGCGAGCTTTATTTTGCGTAGATTTTGAAGAACGGCAACAACACCGGATTCATGCATTTATCCTAATGGCTTTTGGGATTATATTGTTTCCAAATGGGATTTTTCATATCCACTTTAGGGTCATAGAAATAGTGGCCCAATTTTTGGAGGGAAAGTCTTACATCCTCGCGCTTCTTGCTAAACAAATCAGATTGCTCAACCACTTAAAAAGAAAAAGACATAGGGGTTTAAAAACTAACATAGCATTAATTATGATATGGTTCGTTAGCCATATGTGATGTTACAGACTTGACTTCATTTAAGGAGCCTTTGCATAACAAATCGATCTTATTGATTCCTTTGCTTCTAGAATCACATTGCCAGAAGACATTCCTACTTGTTGCTGGATTGACATCTTACAAGATTTTTGTGTTGAAGACATATTATGGGTAGCTAGATGGAATTCTTGTACTAGGATGGTATGTGCTTGTAAAAATTATGAGGTAGTTCCCTTGATTGGATTTAATTGGTGCATTGGTTACTACTTAGCTACTTTAATACGTCAATTAGGACGTATTCAGGATATGGTCTATAAACCTTCGCTCGAACCCATCACACTTGATTTCCACGATCCTCATCTAATAATAGCTAACAAGATAGCTAAACTATTGGAAATCAAAGCCCTATGGAAGACTCGAATAATAAGCCTTACTATTGACATAGGGAATTTGAGGGGGGAATTAGGTAAATATTGAGCAACTAAAGAGTACATTTTTCACCAACTTAAAAGGATAGGTGAAAAACAATATAGTGCCCCAGTTGTACTCCAACTTGCACCAGCAAATCCTACTCCTGAAATGAAGACATATATGGAAGAAGTGTAAGCACGAATGTAAGTCTATATGGAAAACACGGAAAGAAAGGGGGATATTTGAAAGAATAGATGTCAATAATCTAACCAACGAGTTGAAGCTCTAGAAGCCCAGCTAAAAAAGGCTAGGCAAAAGATCAAAGAACTAGAAACTCCTATAGAACAAAAAACAAAAAAAAGATCATGTCATTGTAAGAAGAGGAAGATTTAGATTCTAGATTTTTTTTTTTTGCAATTCCTTTTCAATTCATGTAATCAAACTCTAAAGTTGCAATATTAATAAAATTTCTATTTTGCCACGTTAGTATTATTTGCTAACCCCATATCTGCATCCACTTGACACATGCATTTAAAAAAAATAATTAAAATTTTCTTTACTAACAAGTGACCTAATGTTGATCGATCCAGGTTTCAAGATTACGCCTAAACAATCGAACCCCACAAGAAGTCTATACAACACTCATTCTAGAGCCAAAATGTCAAGTAACAATGATGACAATATTGCTAATAAGAGAATGGTTTTGTTGGAGCAAGTTGTGCAAAATCTCAATGATCAAGTGAAGTTTTTGTGGAAAATTTGACTCTTCTTCGATCAACTCAACCGGTTCAAGAAGGCTATTTAGGGGGTTAAAAGGGAAAAGCAGTTGAGATTTCACCTCCCAAAAATGAGGAAATTAACTCCAAGTTCAATCCAACATTTTGAAGTTAAAATCAGGGGTGCAAAGCTCATATAGTCTTGATGATCTACAAAGGCAATTCGAGGAAAGTTAGAAAGAAACAGAAAGAAAGCTTTTCCAATAATTAGCTGATAAGATGAAGGCTCTAGAAGGATCAGATGGGTATGAGCAAACTGGGATCATTGACTTAACAAATTTTGGTACCACTGCTTATCTTGAAAAATTTAAGGTACCAAAGTTTGAATAATATGATGGCACCGAATGTCTAAAAATGCACACTAGACTGTATGTTTGGACGATGGGCAAATACATATAGTATGACCAATTAATGGTGTAGAGTTTCCAAGACAATCTTACAGGACTTGCTCTAGCTTAGTATGCACAATTGGACCTCAATCATATCAATAATTGGGAAAAGTTAGCTCGAGCTTTCTATGAGCAATATAAATTCAACATTGAAGTTGCTCCTTCAATATGGGACTTAGGGAGTATTCGCAAGAAGCACAATGAGTCCTTCAAAGAATACGCTCAGTGTTGGAGGGCTCAGGTTGCAAGGGTCATTACCCCAATTTTTGGGAAAGAGCTTACGTCCATATTTATCAACACATTGGAGAAACCCTATTTCACCTACCTAATTAGGCAAACATCTTTAAGCTTTGCGAAAGTGGTAGCTGTAAGATGTAGGGTTGAAAATGCCATCACTTTTGGAAAATTACCTGCCAATGAAACTCCAAAAACAACATAAGCCAAGCCACTAAATAATATCAAAGGAAGAGAAATCACAATCAGCACGATTAATTCTAGTAGAAACAACAAACCAACTCCTCACCTTTCCTTCCAAACACCAAACCTAACCATAAACACTTCCATCCAAACACAACCAAACAACCAACCCAGATCACCAGACCTCCTAGACAATTCACCAGAATCCCAGTCCCTCTTAGCTAAGTCTTCGCTAGCCTCAACGTTGATAATTTAGTTAGTTTTGAAATTCCTAATGAGAAATACAAGCCAAGAACCTATGACCCTAATCTCAAATGTGAATACCATATGGGGCAAGTAGGACATTCTATAGACAGATGCTAAAGACTTAAGAATAAAATCTAGGATCTGATTAATGCAGGGTTGGTACAGCTAGACTTCATTGAGCCACCTACTCCCAATGTCAACAATAATCCACTTCCTAATCATGGTCCTGTTGATAAAGGCATATTTTACTCATAATTCATTAAGCAATTTGCAAGTATTCATTATTGATTTTAGAGAAATCACAAGGAAATGGTACTTAATCATGTTTGTTTTTACATTTCAGATGTTGGAGGACTTTGATTTCAAAGCTTAATCAATTTAGAGAGATTGCATACAAATTGAAGCATGAAAAGATTGAAGGATGGCAAAATGACATTTAAAGCCGCTGGCCTTTATGGCCGGCTTTCCATGCAACACCGCCGGCCTTTATGGCTGGCTTAAATGAAGGCTGCCGGCCTTTGGCCGGCCTTGAGCAGGCCTTGGGCCAATCTTGTTTTAATTGCATCTCTTCACCTCCCCTTGCATATATATAGGTCCTAGGTCGATTTGTAGGGGATCTTTGGTCAATTTTTCTTGTTCTTAAAGTAGTTTTAACCTAGTTTTAAGGGAGAATTGTGAAGATCAAATCTTGGAGAAAACTTTGTGATCTTGGTGAAGATTATCATCCTTTGTGAAGGATTTGTGGAGTTCCTTGCAATTAAGGTTTTATTTATATTGTTGAATTGGTGATTTCTGAACTTTATCTCTTATATGCAATTCAAGTATTTGATCCAACTATTGAATATGATTTTTTTTTGCACGAATCTCCTTGAATCATAATCATGTCTTTATCTCCATGAATTGCTAAGTCTTTTCCTTGGGAAATTGGATGAAACCCTAGAATGTTAAAAGGATAATTGTAGCCATGTTATATGATTAGGAATTATTAGGATTATTCATGATTACAATTCCTTTGATTTCAATTATAATTGGTCTTTGATTATAATTGTTAGAAATCCTTTTGATACGGGAGTTGATTAGGATTTGTTAGGAATTCTTAATTAGACTGATTGTCAATACAGGAGTTGCGATAATTGGTTTAATTAGAGTTTATGGAGGGCGCAATGCAATGTTTCTTGTTAATTAATCACTAAGGGATTAGGGTTAATTGATTTAGGGCATTAGTTGTTTGTAGCATCGGGAGGTGTATGAACATAATTTTGATTCCTTGGTTAATTGGAGACGTGGAAGCCGACTAATTGATTTAAGGTTAACTTCCCTAAAAAGGATTTTCTAAACTCACTTGAATAACCTTATAACCAGTAGTTGATATAACATGGTAGCAGTTTGATTAACGAATTTAGAGTGAATTCTAATTTCCCTCGTTCATAATTGATAGATTCTTCATAAAATTCTCGTTTGCTTTAAGTTAAATTTTTAGCTTAGACATTTCAAAACCCCTTTTTAATCACCTAGATATTGATAAGAATTGCCATAGTCTAGTACTCTATCGGTTCCTCGAGGGATCGACAACCTTATTTTTCACCACTCTATTACTTGATACGACTAGTGCACTTGCTGCTATTGCGCTTTTATTTTATATACATTCTGAGCGTATCAAGTTTTTGGCGCCGCTGCCGGGGAATTAATAGATATTAGATTTCGTAGTTCTGTTGGTAGTCTAGGTGCAATTTTACGTTTTTCTTGGCTTTTGGTCTCTTTGCAGGTGTTACATGTGCATGAGTAGGAGTGCTGATCTCCTACCATTCGATATTGAGATTGAGCGTACTCTACGTCAGATTAGAAGAGACAACAAGCAGAGAGAACAAGTAGAAGAGATGGCGAATGAGGATAATCGCCAGATTCAGGGTGTTCAGCGAGCACTTAGAGATTTCTCTATTCCTAGGATTCAAGAACCGCCCATTGTTAGACTAGCTATATAAGCCAACAATTTTGAGCTTAAACCGGCACTCATTCAGATGGTGCAATTGAGTCAGTTTGGAGAGTATTCAAATGAGAGCCCTAATGATCATCTTGCTGGGTTCCTTCAATACATCAACACTCTCAAGTAGAATGGTGTCACTGATGATGCCATAAGACTACAGCTTTTCCCTTTCTTATTGAGGGATAAAGCTAGAGCTTGGTTTTATTCATTGCCCCAGGGATCTGTCACTACTTGGGAAGACCTATCAATCAAGTTCTTGATGAGATTCTTCCCACCAGGTAGGACCGCCAAACTAAGAAGTGACATCACTAACTTTACAAAGTTTAGTGGTGAATCACTTTATGAGGCATGGGAGAGACTCAAGGAAGCAACTAGAAAATGCCCACATCATGGTTTACCAGACAATCTCCTTATTGAGATCTTTTACTTGAGTCTAGATGAGACATTGAGGTCTCTTGTGGATGTTGCAGCTGGGGGTGCACTAATGGGAAAAACTTACATAGAGGCCAGTGCATTGATAGAAGAGTTGGCCTCTAGTGCACACAATTGGCAAAATGAGAGAAGTGGTACAAGAGTGGCTTAGTGAATGACAATGTCAGTATGGCTTAGCTGACTGCTCAGATAGCTGCCCTCATCACTCAGGTAAGTAGACTCGCCTCTTCAAATTCTTTTAATGCTAATCCATCTTCTAGTTGTGAAATTTGCTCAGGACCTCACTCAGCTAGTGAGTGCATGGCTGGAAAGTCGTCAGCTCCATCTAGTGGAGAGCAGGTAAACTTTGTAGGCAACCTCTAGAGAGGTACTCAAGGACCATATTCGAATACATACAATCTTGGGTGGCGCAATCATCCAAACTTCTCATGGAGGAATGAGAATTAAGCACTTAACCCGCCCCCTAGATTTCCTAAACAAGCCTTGCTCAGAATGCCTATTCTCAACAGCAACCCACTCAGATGGAAGAGCTCATGAGGAGCTACATGCAAAAGATTGACACCTTCCTACAAAACCAACAAGCTTCTATCAGAAACTTGGAGGGTCAGCTCGGTCAAATTGCACAACAGCTAAGTACTAGACCCTCAGGGTCTTTGCCTAGCAAAACTGAGGAGAACACCCATCATGTCAACGCCATCATGTTAAGGAGTGGTAAGGAGGTGAAGAAAGCTGAAAGGTAGGTAAAAATTCAAGAGAAAGATCCAGAGAAAGGTAAGCAGAAGAAGGAGGAACTCACATCCAAAGCACCAGTGTTGCAGCCTTATGTTCCACCTATCCCCTTCCCAGGAAGACTAAAGCAGAGGGAGTTAGAAGCCCAGTTTGCTAGGTTTTGTGACATATTTAAGGGGCTTCAAATCAATATACCTCTCTTAGAGGCCTTGAAGCAAATTCCATCCTATGCCAAATTCATGAAAGAGCTGCTCTCTAACAAAAGATCCATGGAGAGTGTTGAGAAAGTAATGCTTCTTGGCGAGAGTTCAGTTGTCATAGAGAAGAAATCTGCTCAGCTACCTAGAAAGCTGAAAGATTAGGGAAGTTTCAGTATCCCTTGCACCATTGGTAATATTGATTTTGAGAATATTTTGATTGATTCTGGTGCAAGTATTAATTTAATGCCACTTTCAGTTTTTAGGAAGCTTGGAATAGAGCCACAAAAGTGCAAGAGGAGACCAATCACTGTGCAGCTAGCTGATAAGAGCTCAAGGTTTTCCAAAGGTACAGTGGAGGATGTATTAGTCAAGGTTGATAAATTCATATTTCCAGTGGACTTTGTCATACTGGATGTGGAAGAAGATGAGGACATTCCACTCATTCTGGGTAGACCATTCCTAGCCACAGGTCAAGCTCTAATTGATGTAAGACAAGGTAAGCTCACCCTTTGAGTACTAGATGACCAGGTAACATTTAATATGTATGATCCTGTGTTTTTGTCTAATGAGAAAGCAATGTATTTTGACATATCTGCTGAGGGTGAAATTACTAACAATGATGTGGAGGAAGATGTAGGGCAAACCACTCTTGAAGCTGTCTTGAATGAGATAGATGATTGGGGGGATGATGATGAGCAAGAAAACAAAGGCCATGAGCAAGTGCCCCAGACTGAAAATGTTGTTGCTTTCGAGAAGATGGACCACTATGAGAAGCCACTAATGCCAACACTAATGCCCATGCAGACACTTGAACCTAATGTCTTTTCTAATCAATTGTTTGATTATGAGTGTCTGAATTCAGGAAATCCATGGCCTCACATTAATCCAGCGCCTATGACAAGAGAATTGCAGCAGCAAATTCAAGGCCAGTTGGATGAACATAGGGAAATCCTGGGGTGGTTCAAGGGCAGACATCCAGCGGGTAAGTTTGTTGATATCCACCTATAAAACATTGGTGGAAGCTGAAAAGAAGGGCACCATACCATGGAAGGAAGCTTGGAATCCTAATATGAAGACGATGATGTTGGAGGAGTTAGTTTAAACTCCTTGATTTAAGTTGAGATGACAAACCCTGATAGTCAGGCTGATGACTATAAAACAAGCGCTTTTTGGGAGGCAGCCCATATTTACGTTTACTTTATTGTGTTTCGTTGGTTTTCTTTTAATTGTTTTTAGGAAAATGCAAGGTGAATGTTCACAAGGACCAATCTCTCCAAGTTCAACTTTGATGGGATTTAAATATGGCTTCTACATGTTATACCAGGGGAGTACCGGTTCCTTTTGTCTTATTTCCTTCCTATTTTGTTATTTGCATTGATGTGAGACAGTGTGGACACTGTCTATTCTTAAGTGTGGGGAAGGGAATGTAGGTATTAAAGTTGAGATGAGTATTGCCTGTTCTGTGTTTTGATGATCATACTCTTCCATTATCTTGAATTGTATTTGTCCCTGAATTATCTGACAATTTTTAGGCCAATTTTTTCAAAAATCTTGATGGAAATCTAGAGATTATACCAAAAAAAAAAAAAAAAACCAATAGCCTTTTGCATTTGTTTATGATTTATTAAAAATAATAACTCATTATTATGCCCTACTCACCATTGTTGTGATTCTTGTACTTGGTTAAAATTAATGAATAAAATCTTTAGAAATCAAATTTACCTAGTTTTTAGCCTTATAATTTGAAGTTTAAGAGTCTATTGAGTCCTCTTGTGAAAGATAAACAGGTCTACTTCGAGTCTCTTCTCTAGCTAGTATATCTTCTTGAAAGTTGCTTTGAAAGCTTTTCAACATCTAATGAAAGAGGTAAGGGAAACTCCTCACTTAGTGATCCCTTATAAAAAAGTCTTAATTCTGTATAGCATTCAAATGAAATAAGTTGCCTTACTCCAATGACTCAAGTAATTGAGTTAAGAGTATCCAAACTTGAATGCTAGAGTGAGGGAGAGTTTGATGGGGTCCCTTTAAAACCTGGTCACTTGGGTGATGAGCCCGGGATGTGCCGAATCAGTGATCTCACTATA
The DNA here is from genome assembly GCA_037954665.1 of Laguncularia racemosa. Classification (NCBI taxonomy): domain Eukaryota; kingdom Viridiplantae; phylum Streptophyta; class Magnoliopsida; order Myrtales; family Combretaceae; genus Laguncularia; species Laguncularia racemosa. The sequence continues at coordinate 43,772 of JBBMOL010000329.1, forward strand.
GCGATAAGGGTGGAGAAGCAAAAATTCAATACACGAACTTATTTTATAGTAAAAAAGAGAGAGAGAGAGAGAGAGAGAGAGAAAGTAGAGTTTTAGTGAATGCACATCAATAAGTTACATTGGACTTATAATAAAAAGGGAGAAAATCTAGGAAAGGAATTGATACCATATGCTTTCATTTTATGTTGACCTGTTTAAAGAAGTAATGGGAAGGATCATATGCTTGCTAATTGCCAGTGAAGTTTAAATGAGTGTTTTTCCTTTAAGACTGAATATCTACTTTTGGAATAAGAATTCTTAGGTTAAACGCTTGGATTAAAGTTTGTTTTCTTTAGATTAGTTGGTTAATTTTGAGTATAGTACTCTAATCACATATTCCCAGTTTGGTTTGAGTGGTGAGCATCACAAAGTAGTGAGTCAGAAGTAGAGATGACAGATGTTCAAGTTTGTATGATAATGAAAAATTTTGTACTTTCTAGGATGGATTTCTTTCTAGTTTTATTTTGCTTGAGGACAAGCAAAAGTTTAAGTGTGGGGGAATGCCATTAACATGATCACTTCAGACGCACCTGAACTTGAAATTAATTTAGATAGGTTACCAATAGAGCAGGTAGCATGGAACTTGCAACAAACTGCCTTCTTACTATCAGTCAACCTAAGCAATAAAGCACAAGCTAAGTTAGCTATCTATCAATTATTGTTGGAAGGCAAAATCTAATCATCTTACATTCAAGAAATGTTGACTCCCAAGCCTTATAAGCTAAAAACTCAGAAAGAGTTGGGAAAAGATGGAATGCAGGTGATCCCATAGTTAGTTTATTAGGGCAATATTCAAGAAAATTCGATTATTTTGTTGACTATTCCATCTAATTGCCAATTCATGAAGAACCTACCCTAGGTGGTTGGGGTTCTAATTTTGAAGAAGAAGACAATCCCCAGATCGAGAAGGATAATGATCAAATGGTTAACATGATAGGATCCAAATTTAACCAATGATCTTAAAATGTTACAAAGAACCTGAACAAGAGCAAAAAGTCCTAAAATCTAAGAAATATACTTTCCATGTTCCCTTGGCACCTGAAAACTATAAAGCTGCCTCATTTAATTATGCGACGGTTAATCAAGAGAAACACTCAAGTTCTATTATTGGAGGAATCACTCAGTCAGGAAGGATTTATAGCCTTGAACAAGAGGTCACAAAAAAACCAAAAATTGGTGAATTAAGTGAGAAAAAAGCCAATCGTAGAAGAAGAAAAAGGGCTATCAAAATTTTCAAAGATGATCAGGTTCGGTGAGTATAAAATCATGGACTAATTATTAAAAACTCTAGCCTAAATCTCTCTTATGGGTCTTCTACTCTATTCCGAGCCTCATAGAGAAGCCTTATTTAGAACTTTGAGGGAGATTAAAGTGCCATAAGGAATATCTACTGAAAAATTGGAACACATTGTTAATTCCATTTTTGCTATTGATCAAATATCCTTCTCAATTGAAGAATTAGGAGAAGAAGGTACTCAACACACCAAACCACTATTCATAGTGGTGAAATGCAACAACATGATTGTTTCTAGAGTTCTCATCGATAATGGGTCCTCCCTCAACATATGCCCTCTAGCTACTCTTAACCTAATAGGTGTTGATACATCTAATATCAAACTAGGTTCTACTACAGTAAGGGCTTTTGATGGGTCAAGGAGGGAAATTGACTTGATGGTAGAAATTGGCCCACAGTTATTTGAAATCCCTTTCCAAATCCTAGACATACCAAGGTCTTTTAACTTGCTTCTTGGGTGGCCTTAGATCTATGCAGCACAGGCCATTCTTTCTAGCCTCCACCAGAAGGTCAAATTCATTTCTGATGGCCAAATCATCACTGTCTTAGGCAAAAAAGATTACACCATTTATAAAGAAATGGCCATACCCTACATAGGAGAAGAAAGGCTAGTTGACCTGGGACTTCAGATATTTGATAAGGTGTGTATGATTACTAGTTTTGAGAAGTGGGGATATAGAAAGATGCAGTTTAAAGAAGGCCAAATGGGGACATTTGGTCTTGGATATGTCCTGACTTTGGAAGAAAGATTTTAGATGAAGTTCAAGTAAGGAAAAAAGGGAGATATATTTTACAGTACCCCAATGAATTTTCCACCAATATAAACTACATTCACATACCCAGCCAGTGTTGAGGCACTAGCATCTACAAGAGAAGACAACTCCGATGATCTCATAGTCAAGCAGCAATGAGAATCAATGGGTATATCCTGCAGCTTTCAATCACTCCAAAATTGGTTTTCTTATCCTCTAAATAGCAATAGGCCTGCTTTAGAGTAAGGGTGGATCATGATTTAATATTTGTTGAGTTTTTTTTTTTTTTTCGCTTTTCTCTTTTCATTCAATAAGTGTAACCCACATGAATAAAATCAATGAAGTCTTAAATTATTTCCTTAATATTGTTCCATTTTTTCCCTTCTACTTATTCGTTTCTTTTCTTTATACATTTATCTAGATCCAATGATGAAAATCAAGGATATCTTGCACGCATAGAAGGTAAAAATATTAATATCACCTTCGACCCTACTAGGTTAGTCGTTGGGGATGGTATTGATGACCATAAAGTAATTCAAGAGAATTGGCAAAGATATGAACAAGGTAAGATTTTCATTGATAAGTTAATTGAAATAATCAACCCAGGAAATAAGGATAACCCTAAGAATCTCAAGATTAGGGGAAATCTTAATGATGAGCAAAAAGGAAGGTTAACAGAGCTATTATCTGAATACCTTGATGTATTCGCATGGTCTTATGAAGATATGCCAGGAATTGGCCCATCAACCGTAGTTTATAAGTTGCCTACACAAGAAAACATCAAACCCAAAAAACAAAAATTAAGGCGATTTCGACCTGATATTTTACTAAAAATCAAGGAAGAAATTAAGAAATTATTGGAGGTTGGGTTTATTAAGGTGTTAGATTATCCTGAATGGGTAGCTAACATAGTCCCAGTAATAAAGAAAAATGGGAAAATTCGTGTTTGTGTAGATTTCCGAGACTTGAATCAAGCAATACCAAAAGATAACTTCCCTTTACCCCATATAGATGTCTTGGTAGATAATACAGTTGGAAATCATCTTTTCTCATTCATAAATGCTTTCTCAGGATATAGCCAGATCAAGATATCAGAAGAAGATAAGACTAAGACAACCTTCATTATAGCTTTGGGCATCTTTTGTTATAAGGTTATGCCCTTGGGTCCTAAAAATGCTGGGGCAACTTATCAAAGAGTGATGGTTGCATTATTTCATGATATGATGCACCAAGAAATTGAGGTGTATGTTGATGACCTAATTGCTAAATCCAAAGAAGGGGAAGACCATGTAGACACTTTGAAAAAGTTGCTTGAACGGTTAAGGAAGTACCGACTAAAACTAAACTCAGAAAAATGCACTTTTAGAGTTACCTCTAGAAATTACTAGGTTTCATGGTTAGTCAAAAGGGCATTGAGGTGGACCTAGATAAAGTCAAAGTAATACTAGAAATGCCGCCTCCACATACACTCAAAGAAGTCAGAAGACTGCTTGGGCGTCTGAATTACATTGCTTGGTTTATCTTACAACTCATAAATAAATGTCACCCTTTATTCAAGCTACTAAAGAAAAATGCTGTCATAGAATGGAATGAAGAATGTCAAGAAGCTTTCATGGAAATCAAACAATATCTCATGTATTGGTAATCCCTATACTTGGCAAGCCTTTATTCTTGTACTTGACAGTATTACCTGAATCTATGAGGTGTATGCTTGGCGAGAAGGATGAAAGGGGAAGGGAACGAGCCATTTACTACATGAGCAAGAAATTTACTGAAGGGGAACAAAAACACTTTGAAGTAGAAAGGACGTGTTGTGCATTAGTTTAGGTTATGTATCAACTCAGACAATACACACTTTACTATTCAATTAAGTTATTAACAAGACATGATCCCTTGAAGTATTTAGCAAACAAACCAGCTCTAATTGGTAGGATTTTAAATGGCAAATGTTATTAGCTGAATTCAATATCATCTACATGAATTAGAGTTCAGTTAAAGGGCAAGCTATAGCTGATCAATTGGCTAAGCATCCACTTGAAGGAACTTCCTAAAAACCACAAACACAATTTCCAGATGAACATATATTGGTGACTGAAAATTATCTTAATGATGAAAAAGAAAAGATCCTCAAATGGAAATTGTACTTTGATGGAGTAGCTAATGTATTTAGCTGTGGAATATGAGCAGTGCTGGTTTCGCTTGAAGGTAACCAATTCCCTATAGGAATGAGGCTCATGTTTCCATATACTAACAATATTGTAGAATACAAAGCATGCATTTGGGTCTCAAAATGACTTTGGATATGGGAATTCATGAATTAGAAGTATATGGAGACTCCTCACTCATCATTTGTCAACCTGAGAAGAGTATAAGACGAAAGATCCAAAATTGGTACCTTATCATCAGCACTTGTCACAGTTAATAAGGAAGTTTAGAGAGATCACATTCACATATGTATTAAGGGCGCAAAATCAGTTTGCCGAGGCCCTAGCTACATTGGCATCTTTGACTCAAATAACAAAGGGATAGAAATCCAACCTCTCAAGATTGAGATTAAAGATAAACCTACTTTTTGTTTAGCTATTGAAGGAATGCAAGATGATAAGCCGTGGTATTATGGCATTAAGATCCTACTTCAAGAAGGAAGATATCCGAAAAAAGCTGATAAAAAAGACAAGAAAATGCTTAAAAGATTGCCAAGTCATTTTTTATTAAGTGGATCCACATTGTATAAGTGATCATTTGACAACACATTATTAAGATGTGTAGATGAGAAAGAAGCAAACACCCTTATGAAAGAGGTACATGAAGGGATATGTGGTCCTCACATGAATGGCTACATGCTGGCTAAGAAGATCATGAGATTAGGTTATTACTAGTTGACTATGGAATCCAATTGCATCAAATATGTAAGACGTTGCCATCTATGTCAAATCTATGCCAACAAAATAAATGCCTCTCCTCAAGAACTTCATACACTTTCTTCACCATGGCCATTCTCTATGTGGGGTTTAGACGTAATTGGGCCAATTAATCCAAAAGCATCCAATGGTCATCGATTCATATTGGTGGCAATTGATTATTGTACTAAATGGGTTGAAGCTTCCTCATATACTAATGTTACCAAAGGGGTAGTGGTAAAATTCATCAAAAGGGATATTATTGCTCAATATGAATCTCCTGAGTCAATTATTATAGATAATGGCATGAACCCAACAATAAGCTCATGATGGAATTGTGCCGACATTTTGGAATCAATCATAAGAATTCCACTCCATATCGACCACAAATGAATGGAGCTGTAGAAGCGGCTAATAAAAATATCAAACAAATTATTGAGAAGATAGTCGTTAATTATAAAGACTGGCATGAGATGTTACCATTTGCACTCATGGCCTATCAGACCTCCATTAGAACATCAACAGGAGCTACGCCTTACTCTTTGGTATATGGTATTGAAGCTATGTTGCTAGTTGAAGTCGAAATTCCATCTCTTAGGGTATTGTTAGAAACTCAACTAGATGAAGCTGATTGGGTGAAAAAGTGGGTTGACCAATTGGGTCTAATTGATGAAAAGAGGTTAGTAGCATTATGCCATGGCTAATGTTACCAATAAAGAATGGCTAGAGCATTTAATAAAAAAGTGCAACCTTGAAGTTTCCAAAAGGGTGACTTAGTTTTAAGGAAGATCCTCCCAAATGTACAAGATTCTAGAGGGAAGTTTACTCCTAATTATGAGGGGCTATATTTTGTAAAGAGAGTGTTGTCTAGAGGAGCATTAATTTGTCACATATGGACGATCTAGATTTGAAAGACCCTATAAATTCAGATGTAGTTAAAATGTACTATTCTTGATGAATTAATGGAATCTTACCTGAGTTTATTGAAAACATCATTGATCTCTTTGTGGTTTATTTTTTTTTTCTCTTTCTTCTTTACTCCTATTTTGCCTCATACACTAAAACACGAGAGAAGTTGTGAGGAATAAAACAAAAATGAATAATGAGAGCTTTTCAAATATTCCATCATGGTTTCATCTTTTTTGAAAAGGATTTTCTTTTGCTATTTCAGGTTGGAGTCCCAAATAATGGGAGCAGAGATAATTTGACCAAAATGGATTGGAAGAGTTGAAAATTCTAAGAGTAGAAGTGAATATTACATAAGCATGGTTCATCCAATGGTAGGAGGAGTTGATTCAAGAAAGTGACAAGTAGGTGAGTGTGTTAAACTTTAAGAAAAAAGTTCATTGTTTAGGCGCTATCAACAAAACCAGGTAATTTTTCACTATGTCATGCATACGTAGTTAAATTTTAAATTCTTATAAAATTAGTTAGCCTACAGGGACACTTTTTCAAAAATCATTTTTAGGATTACTAGTCTATAACATATGCTTTCCTATAAAATTAGTCAGCCCATAGAGGCACTTTCTCAAAAATCATTTTTAGGATTGCTAGTATGTAATAGAAGTTTTCCTATAAAAGGGGCTAGTTCATTGAGATATTTCTATAACTCTTTCGAGTATACTGATAGGCGAAAGTGGTGTATCTTTTTAGTCTTTGTAGTAAAGTTTTTCTCAAACTTCACTACAAAGAAGAGTAGCTGTAGACACCATTTATTATTATTATTATTATTATTATTATTATTATTATTAATTATTATTATTATTTTATTTCATCATTATTATTATTTTATTTTTTATTATTATTTGCTATCTTTTGTTATTATTTTATTTTAGAATAAATGCAATTTGATTACATTATATGACCAAGGCACAAGCCAACAGCCTAACGAAAAACACACGCTCACATACTCCCCCGGTCTTAAGATCGAATCCTTGCTTGCACAAAAGCGTAAGACTTTTTTTCTCTCGGTGAAAAACATGGGTTAAACCCACGTTTTCTTCTTCCAGTGTTTTTCATTATAATGAAAAATATGGGTTTAACTTATGTTTTCATCGTCCCTTACCTTGGAACCATCCGCCATTGAAGACCACGAGAAGCTCAATTTTTTTTCTTTCTTTCTTTTAGTGTTTCAAAGATTATGAAAGGCCAAACAACACAATTTAAGAAGCAATTAACTTTTGGAATCAAATTAAAGCACAATAAATCAAGGATATTAACAAAAAAAAATTTTTTTTGCAATAATTTTCCGACCTTCAACCTTTCTTTTTTCCCTAACCGTTTAACCCACATTTTCCCTATAAATATAGTCCCAAATTTGCTGGAAAGGGGCTCTCTTTTTGCAAAAAGGTGAAAGAATTTCTCACAAAAAAGAAGAAAATTTTTTGCGGCGACATTTTTTCTCTCTTTGATTTTTTTTTTTCGATCACTCTTCTGCCAATTGGTCACTTTCTCACTTTGGGAAGCTTCGATCGATGCCTCCTTGCCACTATCCTTCACTGTTCGCCGCCATCCCCCATCATCACCGAAAAGCATCATGTATAGGTATGTAAATTTTTTTTTAAGAATAATAAAAAGAATTTTTTTAGTTATTATATGAATAAAAAAAATTAATTTATTTATTTATTTATTATCATATATTTAAATTTTCTTTTATATAAAAAAATTTATATTTTCTTAAGATTTTTTTTTAGTTATTTTATATTTTAAGACATAAAAAAATTTATGTACAGTAATACATTTTAAATTTTTATTTTCTAAAAGAAAAGTTATTATAAAAATTATTTTTAGTTATTTTATCTATTTTTAATTTTTTCTAAATATATATATTTTAGATATAATTTAAAAAAAAATATTATAGATTTTAAAATGTTTATTTTAAAAAAATATGAACTACGATAGATCTAATCCTGAGCATTGGGTACGTTGGCACCTTTAGGGCGACCTCATTAATTTTTTTCCCCTTCTTTTATTTCTCTTCTTTATTTTATTATTATTTATTCATTTATTTATTTATTTTCTTTTCTTCTTTCTTTCATTTCTTTCTTTTAATTTTTTTTAAGGTTGAAAAGTAGTAACGTCAGGTTTTAATAAGATAACCTTCAAACTCCAAAATTTTTTGTATAATTTTTTTTTTACACAGACTAGTAGTCAAATTAATACTAATTCGTTCAATTAGTCTTAATCTAACATTTTTCTCGATATCGATTAGGTGGCGACTTTTTTTTTTTTAAAAAAAGCATAAATAAAATGTTATTTATTTTTTTCTTTTTCTAATCTTAATCGATGATTTATATTAAATGAGCTAGAATTTAATGTAAATAAGATTAGAAAAATTAGACTCGATATATAAAAACAAAGCTATCCACTTAGCACCTTTTTTTTTTTTTTCCATTTGCACAAAAACAAATTTCCTTCTTTTTTATTTATTTTTAATAATGATTCTTTTTTAAGAACTGTATCTTAAAAGCAAGTGATTTTGCTGATATCCTAGGCAAACTTTAAAATAATGAAGGTGCCACGGGTTACCAAAATATTATACTTTACCCTTTAAAACATTATGATATCGTAATTTCTTCTTTAATGTAATGTCGAGTTAATATTTCAATAAAAATATATTTGTAATCATTTTTTCATCATAATATTTGAGGTTTTTCTAAGTAATTTGATATTTAGCTATTCATGCAAATAAATGATAAAGTGACTAAAAAAAATGTTGATACGACGGACTGACTTTTAATACTGCAATGGAGGATGAATTTGTGATGCCAACATTTTAGAGAGGTGTAAGCATGGCTTCCTCCATTTTTTTTTACAGCAAACTTTTTATAGTTTACTTATATCCTATTAAGAGTTCTCTATTGCATTTATCATCCATATACCTTTGCTTTACATAAACTTAATAAGAAACAATTAGATAAAACTAATAACTAATAAGTATATGATTTAAAAAATTTCAATTTAATCATAACGATTAAATTAAAGAAAAGAAAATGAATAATTTATATGAGCTTCTTTAACTTCGATTTTTCATACTCATTTGAATTTGAACTAAATATATATATAAAAAAATTAATAGCTCTAAATTAACGATAAACATATCAACTTTAAATTTATTTTGTCAATCCCGTGAACAATACCATTAATTATCTTGAAGCATAGAATATACCCACCTCTCTTGTACATGGAACATGAATTTGTTACTTAAGTCAATCCTTCTCTTTTCAATGTCACCCTTAACCAGCCCAGCATTGGTCGATGGAGAGACTATGGGAACCAAAGAGTTTGGTAGCATATGAAAGCCGTTCTATTGGCTCTCTCTCCCTTTAATCCAGCCATCTCTCTAAAACGTTGAGTTTCGAGATGCAATAAGAACGCCAAATGTTAAAAAAAAGAAGAAGAGAAGAAATCATATTTAGAAAAATAGAATAGGAAAAGAAAGTTATGTGTCTCTATTCGAGATGAAATGGTTTTGAAAAATAATTAAAATATATATATAAAAGAAGAAAAATTAGAATAATCTTGATTGAATTTTATATGACTTGCGCCCATCCGCTCTCTCTCTTTTCTTAAAGTTCTACTTTTAATTTACTTATATCCTATTGAGAAATTTCTATCACATTGACCGTCTAGCAACGTCTACTTCATGTGTACGGTGTACCTATTAAATAGCAACTAGATAAAACAAACAACTAACAAGAGGTAATAGAACTTTTTTATATTTTATAATATATCTTTATTTAACCTATTAATAATTGTCTTAGAGGTGCTTATTAACAATTTATAATATAAAATACTAAATGCTAAACAAGTGCTTCTTCCAGTTTAAGCGATAAAACCCCCCTACTTTAACTGGTCATCTTCATAAAAACACATTTACCAGGAGTCATTGGTACAAATTCTAATACCAAGCATCCTATCCTAATTTTATTGATGAAGCTTTTAGTAACTTGAGTTGCCTAACACACCTCAATGTTAGAGTTACTTATCCAAGAAGTTCTTGGTGCTTTTTTTTTTCTTCTCTTTCTTTAGTTACTCTTAAAATATATAATTGATAAAAAATGAATCCATATAAAAAAATATTAATTATTTTTTTTCGAAAGAACTGATGGATAAAGTAAATAGTTTTTTTAAATAAATTATTTAAAATATTAATATAGCACTTAAGTAATCTTCTAAACTTAAAAAAAAAAATTATAGATCAAATCAAACGGGAAGAGGGGATCGGACTTGGCATTGAATGACAAGTATATGTATAAGTTGTGGTCCGTATGTAATAGAAATACATGTGTGCTGTGTGTTGCCCTCCATTGATTTAACTGTCTTATAGGTCCGGCCGGTAGGATGAAAAAGGGGTTTCATCATGGTGGTAGTTGGCAATTCGTGAGCCTCCTAGGGCTAGGGCTCCCTCTCAATTACTTTGGGCTGATATTAAATCATTCATATGATATAAATACACACTCAATTAAGTCAACCTGGTAGACGAGAAAACTCTCAAAATAATTGATTGATGTATCCAAGGTGTTACATATATGTAACCTGGTCTCTCAAAATAATTGATTGATGTTTATAATGTGTTATATATATATAAATATTAATAAGATTTTGATATATATAAATTATATAAAACGTAAATAATAATTATTTTACAAACTATCTATTTTATTATTACATATATTAAAATTTTATTTATATTTCTACAATATATATATATATATATATGTCAAGTAATAATTTTTTTTTTTCCTGGTTGAACGCAAACAGATATCCTTAAATCTTTTCAGTATGTTACTGCTAATAAAGATGGCCTTCTGTCTTTTGTATTTGAAAATAACAATACATCGTCGTTTCAGGCCGCTTGTGATGAAGGAGCAACACAGATCGATACAGTATATTAATGAGATCTCTACAAATTTCATCAACGGGGTATATTCATTGTTCCTACGAGTAGAGACACGCTTCTCATATCCTAGTGCCACCACCACCACCACCACCACCGCCGGACTCTTAAAATTCTAAGATGGTCCCTCCAATCTCGTTCTCTTCTGCCTCAATAATCCCCACGATTAATTATTGCATGGGGTAAATAAAGTTTGTTATTAATTGTTGGCGTCACTCAAATAAATCTAGCTGCAGGCAGTTGCATCCTCTTTCTAGAAGATAAGAAATAAGGAACTTTCATTCGTTAATCATCGAGTACACAGCACATGGCTAACCCATTAGTGCCTTGCTCTAGAGGGAGGACGAGTAAGGCGGCGTTTAATTTTTAAGATATCGTTACCAGGTCTCAACGAATAAGAAAATGGTCCGGAGACTTAAACTCCTGGACAATTAGTGTGAGAGAAGAGAGGATTCTACATATAAAATAATTAAAAATATATATATTTCCTTAAATTTTATTCATAAATTTAATACAAGATGCTATTTATAATATTCCCCTATAATTTAACTTCCTAATTAATCTCACTAATTATCACTTTTTTCTAATTTGTCCAACACTTGATCTTAATACTTCACCTCTTAGAGTCCAATATTTTAAATTATTAAAAATATTAATATATTACTGATAAGTTTTTCAACATTCATAACTAACATCTCTTAAACGTATATTTTTGGAAATTATTAAGCTAAAAATTATCCCAGCTTATAAGCATTGTCTACCAAACTATCCAACTATTTAACAACATCGATTAGTATTCCATAGAAATTATGGCTCAATATGTGATTTTTTATTATAAAGAGTTGTGACTTCTAATCAAATATTATGAATTTTGATGAAATTCATAATTATTTCATGAAAAGGCATGATCCCTCTATATGTATGTATGTATGTATGTATGCATGTTTGTACATAAGGAAAATGATCATCAACCATTATCTCGAGACCTATCGTCAAATTAAATGAACAAAGGAATGGATAAGGATATAAGGTGCCTTAGAGGATAAAGTTTGTATTGTATCCATTAGACTTTTGTGAAAATTATAAAGATCTAAACTTCATGAATTATTTAAGTAAAATAAAATATTATGTCATTTAATTATAAAATTTACTTACATATGGTATTGGAATATGGGTCCAAAACTCATGATTTTTCAGTAAATTAATAAAGTTTTAAATAATAAAAATATTTGAACTTCTATAAAATAGGATATAGTAAAAGTCTCAATATATTATGATTGCCTTATAACCTTTACTCTAAAGTATATAGGTATAAATATATATGTATAAGTTTTAGGATATCTTATACCTACCTCATAAAATTTGTTAAATAATAATAATGAATATAAAATAATGTTATATTTTTACCATGTGAGTTCTACTAAAAAAAAAAGAAAAAAAATAAACATATAGCCTATGACCCAATTTCATCATTCATAAGAAATCCTAAAGACTTTCTTCCATTTCTTTTGTTATATCATTTCCATGTTTCTCTTTTCTACCACTTTTATCTCATTTCTTCTTTGTTAACAATCTTACCTTTACTTTCATGTTTTTCATTAGATGTTGTATCTATAAACTTTAATGAATTCGCTAATACATATTTTGAATGAGTGGACTAAACTTTTGGTGGAGAGTGTGCCTTGAAGCAATTTGAATGAATACAATATCATACAACCATTATAGTACGATTTGAGTTATCAAAACTTTACCTTAGAATTTAATATTATTAAATTATAATAAAAAATTTATAGATTCTATAAAATATCCTATAAGTTCCATAACATACAAGCTATAGGGTATGGATAGGATCTTATAATCTATCCATCTTGTATTGCCCATTCTAAATTATCTTTATTGATTTTCTCAAATCATTAAGGTCACTAACCCTTAAAGCCTTTGTCTTGTTATTTGGGTCATTATAGTAAGAACGTTAACATTTACATTATACTTGGTTTATAGGAATAAAATTGTTATTTTGCCTTTATTACTATAGACTGACTATTTCTTTATTTGGTTTGTAAAAAGTTATATCATAAGAAATACTTATTCCACATAATATAGAATAGATAAAGAATTTCGATTCACTCTTTTTACTAGAGGAATAGTTATTCTTTACATAATATAACTTTTATTAAAAAAATGCTTATCTCATTGAACAAAATAATAATAATAAAAAATTACAATTCCATTCTAATATCTTATTTAATTCTAGCAAACCAAATATAATGTTGAGGTCTCTCCATTCTTTAATTCCAAGTTTGATTTGGTGGACAAAGGAGATATAGTAGCCTAATGTATAATATCTTGACGTTGGCAGTGAAACAAATTAAAAATAAATAAATAAAAGAAAAAAGTTGAGATTTTATTTATTTATTTTTTGGCAGGTGCAATATGGGCTCTTTTCTCAAATTACTATAATTATTTTGACATATAATCTAGCATAGTGTGGATCTTAAGATGTAATGCCCCAGAACTTAAAGTATCACAACTTGTCATATGTCATTATCTTGTAGCAACACGCTAAGGCTCTAAAACTTGAAACAACTTCCGGCTTGTTCACCTTCTTAGATTCATTCATGAAAATATAACCTCAATAACATAAAATAATTGACTCTTAGATGAGTCGTTCCAACCCATAATATTAAGACAACACATAAATCTTTCTTTAACATCCATAATAACCTTTGTTCATATATAAACTTTAAAGTAAATAAAACTCTACTAATATTTTTATAATACATGCATATACATGACATTTATCACAACATCTTTATACATCAACTTACATACCAATTTCAAAACTAACTATACAACATAGGGGTACTCATGACCCCAGTAAACACAAAAGTTTGTCTTAGTGAGAACTGCCACTACAGGCCCCATCTAACTCTAATTTACCTCAGATCATTTTGATATACGACTCTACTAGGGACAATATGACATACCGATCATCGAAGTGCCTCATAAGGATCAGCCATTGTGGGCCCTTAAGTCGAGTCAAACATAAGCAACATGCAACATTTTATTCACATATCACATTACATTACATAATTCCCATATCTAATTCATTTAATAACTACCTAACAATCACAACCAATAAACAAGGTAAACACGTACTTGACTTTGCAAATCTTAACTTTCTCTTACACGTCTATAGCTTCACAAATCCTCTAAACCTATACATAATCCTAATTTCATGATGTTAAAATTTTCTCTTAACACATTAAAATGAAATGGACGTGTTTCAACTCAACACAGTCATGTTGGAAGCTGTGCAAGGGAACATGAGGTAATATATGATTGTACCAAAGGTTGTATACATTTGTTTTTAACATGGCCGAGACACACTCATATCTATATACCTTTCTTGAGTAGTTTGGGTTTTGACATGAGCCTCGGTATGGTTATGTTGGGAAACCATATATCTTTTTGTGTATGTTATATCTTGTCATTAGACGAGACACGACTATGTATCTTTCTATTTTTTTTTTTTTAACATGGGGTATGACATGGCTATTTACCTTTCTGTACGAATTAGATTTGACACGAAATACAACATGACCACATTAAGAAGCTGTGTCTCTCTCTATTCACTATAGACTCTCTTTTACCAATTCAAAACTCCTTGTTCTTTCTAATCTTAACCTAATTTTCTAAATACATATGTCAAATTAACTCCAATTTATGCTAATTCTATCATATTACAAGAGTTATGTATTTACTTGATTGAGTTATGACTTAAATCCTTGGATCGATCACTCCTATGCTTGTTTTTCCGCGTCCTTTATCCTGAATCCTGATTATACGTCATTAAACAATCTTTGGTTTATACTTCTATAACTATATACATATAACCATAGATTTAGATTCTTACCTGATTGTAATTAGCTTGATTCCAATGTTCTTCAGTTAGATTTCCCTTAGGCTGTACTATAGGTTCCGAGAGGGTTTCGTTGAAGCGCAATTAGGGTTTAGATAGAAAAGTGAGGGAAATGATTAACCCTAAGTAAAAATGGTTTATATACCTAAGCTGCAAAAAGACTACCATACCCCTATTAATATGTCTTATTTCTAGTCTTATTCTTGGTAAATTTTTAATAAGAATATGAATTGCATATATATATATATATTTAAAATGATATCTGAATATTTATATTCTTTGCCTCTTATTTGAATTTTTCTCCTTGAAAATTACCTAGATTATTGAGGAGTTCTGGGTATCTTCTTTTTATCTCTTCTTCTAACTCTTAGGTTGCCTCTCTCTCTGTTTGGTTGCTCCACTATACTTTAACATACTTGATAATCCATCTTCTCAGAATGTGCTCTTTAGTATCCACAATTTCGACAGGTCCCTCTACTGTTGTGAGATTTAGCTGCACTTGCAAAGATTCCAATGTAGTGATTTGGTTTAGGTTGGGCACATATTTCCTTATCATGGAAATGTGGAATAAGTTGTGTACTCAGCTAATCTTGGTGGTAAGGCCAGTCTGTATGCCATTGGTTCAATTCTCTCAAGAATTTCGAAAGGTCCAACATATCTAGGGTTCAATTTCCCTCTTAATCCAAACCTTATCACTCCTTTGGTTAGAGATATCTTTTGGTAAAACTTTATCCTTGACATGAAATTCTAGAGGGTCTCGCCGTTTGTCTATATAACTTTTCTAGTGACTCTAGGTTAATACAATTTATTGCTTTATTAATTTAACCTTATCTACTTTTTCCTACACTATCTTTAGCCTCAGTATCTGTCTTTCTCCCACTTTATCCCAATGTAAGGGAGATTTGCACTTCCTGCCATACAATACTTCATAGGGAGCTGTATGTATAGTAGCTTGGTAAGTGTTGTTGTAAGCAAATTTTACTAAAGGTAAGTGATCACTCCAAGTACCCCCTTGATCCAATGCACAAGCTCGTAGTAGATCTTCCAGAATTTAGATAGTCCTCTCAGACTACCCATCTATCTGGAGATGAAATGCAGTATTAAACTGGAGTTTGGTTTCCATAGCCTAATGTAGACTTTTTCTAGAATCTGCTCACAAATCGAGTATCCTTATTAGATGTAATAATGACTAGTACCCCATGTAATCTAACCATCTCCCTGATGTACATTTAAGCAAGCTTTTTTAGTCTATAGTCTACCTTAATTGGCAAGAAATGGGCAAACTTGGTCAATCTATCAACTATCACCTATATTGCATCATATTTCTTCTTGGTTCTCAGGACTGCTATGACAAAATCCATAGTTACATGTTCCCACTTCCATTCAGGTATAGGGAGAGGTTGTAACTCACCAGCTGGTCTTTGGTGCTCAATCCTTATTTGCTAATGTGTGAGACACCTGGACACATATTCCGCTATCTCCTGTTTCATATTTTCCACCAGTAATTATTCTTG
Source organism: Laguncularia racemosa (assembly GCA_037954665.1). Lineage (NCBI taxonomy): Eukaryota > Viridiplantae > Streptophyta > Magnoliopsida > Myrtales > Combretaceae > Laguncularia > Laguncularia racemosa. The sequence goes on from JBBMOL010000329.1 coordinate 60,092, forward strand.
AGATCCTTATACATCTTGGTGCTTCTTGTGTGTACTGTATATCCTAAGTAATGGGCTTCCTTTATGATCTTCTTCTTTAACTTTGTATTATTTGGAACACATCATCTAGTGTCATACTTGATTACCCCTTTATCATTTACCTCAAATTCTATGGCTTCTTCCTATTTTATTTTGCTCCTTTATCTTTTGAATTCCAAGATCTCCCATTTGTACAGTTTTAATCTAATCAATAATATTGGGTTAGATACTAAGTGTGGCCAACCTATTTCCCACTTTTTGTGTCACTATCTCCAATTCCAACTTATTTATGTTTTTTAGTATTCTTCTCTGAGATGTGATTAATGCTACAAGATTTATCTGTTTCTTCTCGCTTAGAGCATTTGCAACCGCATTTACTTTTCTAAGGTGATAATGAATTTCCACATCATAATCATTCATCAATTCTAGCCATCTCCTCTACCTCATATTTAATTCTTTCTGGGTAAAGTGATACTTCAAACTTTTATGGTCTATAAATATTTTACACTTCTCCCCGTAATGATAGTGCCTCCATAATTTCAATGCCAAGATCATAGTAGCTTATTCTAGGTCATTGGTGGGGTAATTCTTCCCATATTGTTTTAGTTGACGAAAGGCATATGCAATGACTCTCCTATTCTACATAAGTACACACCCTAAATCTTAATTTGATGCATCACTAAATACTTTAAATTTTTCTCTCGTCTTCGGTAGTGCCAACACTAGAGTTATCATCAATTTATCCTTTAATATCGTGAAGCTACTTTCACATTCATCACTCTATATGAACTTGATCTTTTTCTTGTTAGTTGAGTTAAGAGAGTTGTTAATTGGGAGAATCCTTCTATGAAGTGTCTGTATTACCCAGTTAATCCTAGAAAACTCCTTACTTTTGTTACAGTTCTTGGTCTTGGCAATCACTTACTGCCTTTACCTTTTCAAGGTCTATTGATATTCCATTCTTATTCACCACATGTCTTAAGAGGGATATTTGTTCCAACCAAAATTTGCACTTACTGAATTTAGCATAAAGTTTTTCTTCCCTGAGTTTTCCTAGTATTGTCCTGAGATGTGCTTCACGTTCTTCTCTACTCTTGGAATAGATGAGGATATCAATGAACATTACTACAAATTGATCTAGCTATTCCTTGAGCACTTTGTTCATTAGGTCCGTGGAGGTTGTTGAAGCATTTGTTAAACTAAAAGGCATCACTCAAAACTCGTAATGCCCATACCGAGTCCTAAAAGTAGTCTTCTATATGTCTTCTTCCTTGATCCTTAACTGATGGTACCTTGATCTCAAGTCAATTTTGGAGAAGACTTGAGCGCCCTGTAATTGATCAAATAGGTTATCAATCTTAGGAAGAGGATATTTGTTCTTGATTGTGACCTAATTTAGCTCCCTATAATCTATACACAGCCTCATATTCCCATCCTTCTTCTTGATAAACAGCACTAGAGCACCTCATGATGAGATACTTAGTCTAATAAACCCACTATCTTGTAGCTCTTGAAGTTGTGTCTTCAATTCAGATAGTTCACTAGGTGCCATTCTGTGTGGTGCTTTAGATATATGTGTTGTTCTCGATACAAGATCAATACAGAACTTTGTCTTTTTTACTAGTGGTAAACTCGAAAAATTCTCGAAAAAAATGTTTGCATACTCATTCACTACATAGACATTTCCTAATTTCTTAACTTATCTTGTCTCTATTGATAAGGCTGACAATCTTTTTTTATTCCACAACTCGTATGTTGGAAGAGTTGTAGACCTTTATGGATCTAACTTAAATATAACTTGTTCCTCATCAGGAAAATTAAACCTAACCACTAGATTGCAACAATCTATAGTGGAATAGTACTTAGACAACTAGTTCACTCCTATAATTAAATCAAATATTATCATCTCTAATACAAACAATTTAGCTAGCATTTTCTTGCCATGTATTATAATCTCCACATTTTTACATATTTGATCTAATTTTCCTCTTACTCCAAAAGGAGTACTTACAATTATAGCATCACCCAATACAATAGGTTTTAATCCACATATATTCATAAACACAGGTGATGTGTAGGAATGTGTTTCACTCATGTCAAACAATACATAGGTAGTCTTTGAGTTTATGAGCAGTATATCTGCTATGGTATCTTGATAAGGGGCATCGTGTTGCTATTGCTACTATAATGCAAACACTTTACCAGGTGCTCTCTATCTTCGTCTAGTATTTTGATGTCTACCCAAGGGTCCTTTAGGTGTAGGTCTTACAAGCTATTGTACTTGTGGGGGTATAGTCGCTTGATCGTGATGAGCACCACATTCGAATGATTTGTGCCCTCTCTGCTTATAGATATAGCATAAGGTTTGAGGGAGGGTCCTTTTTGTCCAAATCCTATTGGTGTGTCCTATTTTACCACGAGAGAGCATGCTTCGTCGAGCCAATTACATTGCTATAGATCATAGGGTCTTAAACATTTAAGACACCTCATACCTATCTTACTTGTGGTGGTAGAGGTAGTGTTAGAGGTGCAGACTTAGTTTAAAGAGGTCTATGCGCATTAGCCACAGGTCTGGCTTGATATACAACTGGCCTCTTTTGTTTATCTACATAAGCTATGTTAGAAATGAGCTTTTTCCCCAAAACTGATCTTGATCTACGGGATAGTTATTCCTCTATTCTCTTTTTTGCTCCTCTTTAAGTATTTTGCTTTATTAACCACTTCTGCATAAGTAGTTAACTAAAAAATCTCCATTGCATGTTGCAAGGTAGGTTCTAATCCCTTAAAAAATCTTTTAGCTCGGGAGGTGCCATCACCTTTCATTACCTTCAGCAAGAACTTGCTTAAGTGGTTTAGCTCTGCTTCATATGTCTCCACAAAGCTACTGCCTTGTTGGCAGTTATAATAATTTGCCTCCATTTTGTCTTTGATGTTGTTGGGGAAGTACTTTTCATAGAAGGGCTCTTTAAACCTCTACCACTGATTAGGAGCTCTTGCTAATTTAGATATATTAGTCCACTAATCTATAGCTGCTCCCTTTAGGATCTAAGCAGCATATCTCACTTTCCTATTTTTAGGGACCACAAAGGCTTTGAAAGTCCTTTTAGTCTCGATGACCCAATATTCAGCCTTTATTGGATCATTAACCTTTGGATGGAACTCTTTAGCTAACCTTACAAATTTATTCAGCCCATAAGGTTCCTCTATTGGCTTAACAAGTCTCACAGCCTGTTGTTGTTGTTGCGCTAGCATTCCTACTAGAGCATTTACAGTCTCTAGCAATTAAGCAGTTGTGACATTAGCTTGCTTTGGCGTTTCTTGTTAAGGTGGTCTTTGAAGGTTTCTATCCACCAGGGCTTCTCCACTTGTCTAGCACTAGATGAACCTCGCATGATATTTCTCTTTGGAGGCATTCTGTGTAAATTGAGATAGTAGAATGACTCTAGAGTTAGAATTTGTAAGAGAAGTTAGTGACAGTATACATCTATGTATACTTAAGTTCAAACATATATATATGCATATACATTATTAAATAGGAATATATAGTAAAATACAATTACATAAAATATTTAAAGTAACATAACATAATAGTTATCATTTAATTTACCCACTCTCTTTATTTTTTATGGTTCTATAGATCATCTACTTAGTCTTCTAATGATTCTAACTTACCTTCTATTGATTGAATCCTATACTTATTGATCATTGCTTAATTCTAGGAGTTATCAACCTAATCTCTATTTGATCATATCATAAATTCTAAAGATTATCAAAACCTGGCTTTGATACCACTTAAATTGTAACGCCCTAGAACCTGGAGTATTACGGCCCGCCATGTGTCACTATCTTGTAGCGATATACCAAAATTCTAAAACCCCAAATAACTTTTGACTTGTTCACCTTCGCAGATTCATTCATGAAATTTAACCTCAATAACATAAAACAATTGACTTTCAAATGAGTAATTCCAATTCATAATATTATTACAACATAGAAATCTTCCTTTAACATCCATTATAACCTTTGTTCACATATAAACTTTAAAGTAAATAAAAGTCTACTAATATCTTCATAATCCTAATTCGATTACTAAAAGTCCTAATCATAAGTCTTCCAATATCTTTCACTCCTCACCCACATAGTAATAGTGCTCTTTCCCATTTTCCTCCACATAATGTCCCACCAGGTTTCCATTCTCATCATACCCTATTTGCTAGCCATTTTTACCTACAGCTAAAAATATATATATAGGAAGGAGGAGTGAGCCTAAGATCAGTACATGAGTACCACACTCACATGCACATGACACACCACATTAATAACACATGCATATATGTAACGTTTATCCACAACATCTTCATACATCAGCTGATGGGAAAATTCCTAGCACCATCGACATTTTCAGAACTCGATTTGGATGATGATCCAAATCACTCATATTTTACTTTATGTCTATTATTCTAATAAATATTTGAGAAATAATCTTACAGGTACAATAATAATTCTCCATGGGATGCCAATATGTCCTACAATAGTTGATGGACACAGCACATTTTCAGAGTCACAATCAAAAACCCGCTGCGATTGTTTTTTATTCCGAGGCATTGGTTAATGAAGACTTATGATATTTTGTACTTTGTAATTGTTTTATGAACTATTTTTGGTTGTATTTGGTTTTGGGACACTTTCATTTCCTTGTAATTTTCATTTAGGACTAGCCACCTTAAAAGTGGCAAACTTGTAATTTTAACCACTTTCCAACCCTAGTAGTAGCAAGTATAAATACTTGCTTAGAAGAAGGTTGAGGAGGCCATATTTTACATAACAAACTTAGCACTTTCACATGTGGAATTAGGGTTCATCCTTAGTTCAAACCTCTTATCAATTTCAACTCAAGAATTGGAATTGTGGCGAGTGCGACAAAGTGGAATTGTGAGTCATATCGATTTCATCTTTGTTGTATGTTCATTTCTTCTCTAGTGAGTCATATCTAGGGTAGATTTGAATCCTTCTTGGACATATTTGTAATTGTATTTCGTGGACAATAATCTTGTAAGATTGATTGTTCTTTTAGTTATTGAACTCACTATCATTTTAGTGTTTGGCATGAATTTGGAATTGAAAGGGGGAGTGGAATTCACGGTTTGTGTTGCTTCCTTTTGATCTGATTTCACGTGAATCTCATCCTTTTTTTTGTTGTCGCTTGGTGAATAATACAAAAAGGGATTGCAATTACATCATTTGATCATCATTTTTCCATCAAATCTCAAAGGGTTTCACGTGAATTGTTCATCCACATTGAACCAGTTTATGATTGATTTGAGACTTGTTTTCTTTAGTCATTTGATTGTGCTTGAACTTGGTTTTGAGCACATCATCAGCTTACACACTAATCTCAAAATTAATTATACAACATAGGGGTACTCGTAATCCCAGCACACATAAAAGTTTGTCCTAGAGGGAATTGCCATTGTAGGCTCCATCTAACCTTAATTTATCTTAGATCATTTCGATATATGACTTCACTAGGGACAGCACAACATACCGATCATCAAGGTGCCCCCTAAAGATTTATCATTGTGGGACCTTAGGTCGAGCCAAACACAAGTAACATGCAACATTTCATTCACATATCATGTTACATTACATGATTTTCATATCCAATTTATTTAATAACTACCTGTCGAGTCTAATTTTTTTGCATTCCCATTCCTAATCCGATCTAGACTAGACCCCATGCTCATCTAATGTAGATCCTCGACTTGAGTTAAGAATTTCGTTTGATTTTTGGAGTCGCCACCTAACTGTTGTTGGGAAATATTGAATTAAGACTAAAGGAGCGGATTAGTCTTAATTTGGACCACTAGTCGTCGTTATTTCCTCTTCTCGTTTTTGAAAAGAGGAAAAGGGAAAACCAGAGTTTCTAAGTCTGGAGGTTAACCTATTAAAACCTTACGGTTACCACCTAATCTCCTAAAATTGTTCCTATTTAGAAATGAGTTTTATTGTGTTTCTGTTACTTTTTATTATTCTAAGACAATGATTTTTTTTTTATTTCATTTTATAGGTTGATCCGAATGGGTGCCTACGTACCTGCTAGTCAGGATCAAACAAGCTGTAGTTCGCTTTTCTGAAAACTTTAAGTGTGTTTGTGAATTTTAATTTTGAAATCTCTTTTGCTTTATGTTTTTACTATTTTTTTTTTGGATTTTCTAAAAAAAAATCTAAGCCTAAACTTTTATCTGATTTTTGAAAATGGTTTTTAGGAAAAACATCAATTTTGGATTTATTTGAAGAAAATGATTTTTCTAAGTGCTAAAACTTATTTTTTCTATTTTTTTATAATTTTTGAATTTTTTTATTAATTTTTTTATTTTTACGATTTTTCTTTTTCTTTTTCTTTTTTGTAATTTTATGATTTTTTTATCATTTTTATTATTCTTCTGCAATTTTTTTTATAATTTTTCTAAGTTTTCATGATTTTTATAGTTTTTATGATTTTTATTGATTTTTATAATTTTTGTGAATTTTTTTTTTAAATTTATCCTAAACTATTATCTATCCTATTTTGAAATCTAAAGTTCTATTATTATTTTTCTAATATTTATATTGTTTTTCTACATTTTTATTATTATTATTATTTATTTTTTTATTATTTTTCTACATTATTAAATCCTAAAAAATCTAATTTCTAACATTTTCCTATTTATGGAAACATAAATAAATAAATAACCAACAAATTAATAAATAAATAACAAATAATAAATAAAATCGAAATAAAAATAAATAAACGAAATAAATAAATAAATTGGAAAAATCTGGAAAATCCGACTTACCTGGATCCGGGTCGGTGCGCGGGTCGGTTCGGTCGGGTCAAATCGGGTCGGGTCGGATACGGCGGCGGAGGATGCTCGTTCATGGCGTTCCGGCGGTCTTTTGTCACGGGTGAGGTGTCGAATCCTAGCTTCTAGAGGGTGCTGAATCCAATGGTGGCGGTGGTTTGCTCCCAGAACGTCTCCTGGTGGTGGCTTGGCTTCGATCGGCGGTTCACGGTTTTGGGTTTCCTCCAATGCTCTCCGATTTGCTCTCTTTTCTCACTTTCTCTCAATTGTGATTCGTGCCTTGGCTTCCTCCCTTCGATTTCTATTTATAGGCACTTGAAACCGAGCTGGATAAGCTCGGATTTCCTCCGATCGAAGCTAATTGGATTTTCGGTTAAAAAAAACAACTCCGATTTGTGTAAATCCATTGATTTGTTGCGATTTGATTCCAATTAGATGATGTTTATCTCATTTTTGTTGAAGATCTGTTGGATTTGTGTAAAAAATCGAATCCAAATGGCCAAAAATGCGAATTTTTCTTCTGCCGGCGATCTTGGACTCGAGGTAGAAGACGATCACGCGCTCGACGCGTGCGTTTCCTCCAGCCAATCGGATGCTGCCACGTGTCCTGGATAAGTGAAAAAAACTCAAAACGCGGAAATTGCTTCCCCCGCGATTCGAACCTGCGACCGAGCCCTCCTGCGCACGCCTTAACCCGTGGTCCGGACCAGCTGGGCTAGCCCATTTTCCTGATTTTTCTAATTTCGCAAATTGCATATATGCAATGCGATTTCAAAAATTTGTAAAAATTATTTATTATTTATTATTGCTATTTCTGAAATCATTTTTCAAAATTGATGTGTTTTCCTATTTATTTTTATTTTTTTGAATATTTTTATTATTTATGCTAAATTAAAGAAAAATTGGAAAAAATTGGAAAAAATTAAGAATTGATTATTAGTGATTATTATTCATTCCTATGGCAAAAATGGGGTGTTTACACTACCTAACAATCACAATTAGCAAACAAGGTAAACACACACCTAACTTTGCAAATCTTGACTTTCCCTTACATGTCTATAGCTTAACAAATCTTCTAAACCTATACATAATCCCTATTACAAGATCTTAAAATTTTATCTCAACACATTAAAATGAAATGGATGCATTTCAACTCAATACAATTATGTTGGAGGCCATGTAGGGGAACATGAGGTAATACAAGATCGTACCAAAGGTCATGTACATTTTTTTTAAACACGGTCATGTTGAGATGTTGTGTACCTTTCTGAGAAGTTTGGGTTTTGACCCGACCGTTGACACGATCATGTTGGGAGGCCATGTATTTTTCTATGTATGTTATATTTTGTCATTAAACAAGACACGGTCATGTTGAAAGGCCGTGTATCTTTTTGTTCTTTTTTTTTTAACATGGGGTATAACATGGCCATGTTGGGAGGTCGTGTACCTTTCTGTATGAATTGGATTTGACACGAAACACGACATGGTCGTGTTGGGAGGCCATGTAACTCTTTGTTCATGACAGACTCTCTTTTTCCAATTCAAAACTCCTTGTTTTTTCTAATCTTAACCTAACTTTCTCAATACATATGTCGAATTAACTCCAATTTATGGTAATTCTATCATTACAAGAGTTACGTACTTACTTAATCAGGTTACAAATTAAATCCTTGGATCAATTACTCCTACGCTTGTTTTGCCATGTTCTTTGTCTCAAATCCTGATTATACATCATTAAACAATCTTCAGTTTATACTTCTACAACTATATACATATAACCATAGATTTAGATTCTTACCCAATTGTGATTGGCTTGTCTCCAATGTTTTTTGGTTAGATTATCCTTAGGTTATATTGTAAGTTTCGAGAGGGTTTTGTTGAAGTGCTATTAGGGTTTTGGATAGAAAAGTGAGGAAAAGGATTGACATTAGGTAAAAATGATTTATATACCCAAACAGTGAAAGATTTTGTTGCCCCTATTAATATGTCTTACTCCCCATCTTATCCTTGGAAAATTTTTAATAATAATATGAATTACATATATATATATATTTAAAATAACATCCGAATATTTACATTAGATTTTTCTTCTCTGTTTACTCCATTTTTTTATATGCTAACGAAGGATTTAAAAGAACGAAAGATGAAGTTATATCGATTTTCGGATGATTCTATAATATAATGCTATCTTATGTATGAAAGTCGATAGGTTTCTAACGATCCATTTATTAATCAACTTGAAGAATTTTATAATTTTTTTATAAATAAAAAATTAGGTAACTGCAGGGTTATTCTATAGCACAACACAATAATGATATTAACTCTACGGTGGTTGAGAAATTAAGGACGTCCTTAAGAAATTGACCTTAACTTATAGTAAACATGGACTATAGCTAATATCGATTTCAGGTCCAATCGTCGGACTGAACGTAGGATGTATATATCGACTTCCAATGTTGATTTCAAAATTTCGCATATGTTCCTACGGTTTTGCGTCCTAAATTTAATAATTTTGCTACAATTGCATTAGCTGATACATAATTATTTCAATTTAAAAATTGGCATGCCAAAAGGAGAAAGATGATAAACTTAATTTCTTAGAAGGTTTAGGATACTTATATTTTTCCTATTCCATTTCAATGGAGCAAAAGTGGAATTTAGGAGCAGGCTTGCTCCCTTTCATCGTTAAAAAAAAAAAAAAAAAGAAAGAGTTTTTGTAATATGGAGTTTAATCATAAGAAATAGTTCTTGTGCCTAATTCTAACATGGGCTTTAAAAGACAAACTAAGTAACCAAGTGCCTAACTCCTTGGTATTATAATCCCATCTCGATCTCATTGTCCTGCGTCCATATATCTCTATATGAATCCCTGTACTTGTGTCTCTATCTCTTTGCTATTTTTTTTTTTAATAAGAAAAGGAAATTAATGTCGGTTAATATGATAGCTTAAAATTTGAAACTATTGATTTAGTTCTAACTAAATATAACTTGTGTGTATATCTTTCTTTCAAAGGAGTTATTTGAATACTAAAAATTTTAGATGAAATACCTCTAATTTAAAACCAAGGAAAAGTACAATTTTGACTAAGGTCTTTCCCTTATAAATAAAAAGCTAATCCTTCTTTGTCACAAAAAACTTTAAATGCTTTTCTCCCCCTATTCACTCTTCATTGGCACCAAACCCTAACCTTGAAGTCTCTTATTATTGCTGTCTCTATCTTTCTCTCTTTCTAATCAAGGATTGCCTATGAGTCCAAGGTAAGTCTAACCAATTCTTTTTTCCTATTATAATTTACCTATCAGTTTAGAAAAATTGATAAGCCTAACACCAACTTCTATTTTTGTGTGTTACAAAAGAAGGAGATTTGGTGAAAACTAGAAAGAGGGACAATCTACTTTAAGAATGGTTAGATTTGGGAATGCTTATGAGTAAAATTGTAAAGCCCTAAGTCAAGCTAACAAATACTAATGAACCCTTTTCAATTACTTGATTCAAAAGTTTCTAATTAATATTGAAATATTATTCACTACTTAATCTTATATACCACTTTTCAACATATTCCATAATCCATGTGGGAAAAGTGACATTCTCTTTGTGAGACCTTACAATTGGGTCTAGATCTTTGCCCCTTTCAATTGTTTTCAAATTGGACACCTATTGGTAGGAGGTTGACTATAATACATTTTATAAATGTCCTAAGTTAAAAGTAGCCAATAAATAGGTCAACAAACACTCATGGAAAATTTTAACTATTTAACCCAAAAGTTTTTAATTAATATTGACATATTATTTACCACTTGACCTTACACACAATTACTAAACATTTCTCACAATCCATATGGAACTTTCATTTGCCCCCAAACACATAAAGTATCACAAAAAATATATAAAATGTGTTAATAGATTTGAATGGGATATGTTTCGTTGAAGGACATGATTTTGGACAAAACCTCATGTAGGATCTTGTGACATACTTTAAATTTTCCTTCCTTTTATTGCTAAGGTAAGCATTGCTACTAAGAAATCTTTTTTTAGAATTTATTATTCTACCTTTAGCTTTAAAAACATATGATGTAGAGTTAGACTTAGTAAGGATTCGAGGTTAGAATTTAGAAACTTGGAAATAAAAAAGGGATTTAGGTAGTCATAGAGTTGACCTTGGACCTACTCCAATCAACCAAGCTATTAGGAGCACACGGGGCAAATCAAGTCAATAGGCTAGTCGTCCCCCCTCCTGTTAGTCAATTGCTTGGTTAGCCATATAACCTTGATCAAAAACCTATACCCCCATGTTAACTGAGCTAGCCTTAAGGACTTGAGATGAATGTAGTTGTGGCCTAAATAATTAATTTAGTCAAAAATTAACTAATAGACTTATGAATTGTGAGCTTTAGTGTATAAGGTATTGATTTATGATATGTTATATAGTTAGTGAAATTATTTGGAATACTTTCAAGTTCCCAAGCAAAATCTAGGTACGTAAACTACTATCGGTTGTTGACATGTTAGAATGAGAAATAAATGAATTAGTGATGTAGGGACTATTAATTGAATTGATGAAAACTTGTACAAACTAAGATTTGCATTCAAAAATCCGACTCAAGGAATCTATCTATAATTTTAAAATTGTCTAATGGAACTTGCTCCACACTTCTAAAGTGACTCTTAAAACCTACTTTGCATTTTTCAAAACTAATTATGGAAAATTTAATTAATTCCATAGATGCAGGAGTGCATAGTTCACCCTTTTACAATCAATTCTTAGGAGCACATATATGGGTTTACAATTTCAAAATTGACTCTTGAGAGCGTGCAAGAGTTTACACTTTTAAAACGACTCTTTGGATCCAATTCTATGAATATTTTGTGATGAATTCGTAATCTTATAATTATTATAAATTAGTTGGGTTGGATGATTTTATTGTTGCATTTAAAATTATTATAGTTGCATGTGTCATGACATAAGCATGTGTTTGCATGTAGTGATTTTGCATTGAGTTTTACCACTTAGTTAGTTGAGATTTGAATTTTAGGTGTTAATTTTGAAGATGTTTGATCAATATAATTACTTGATATCGATGTTGTTAAAATCGCGATTTTACGTAGAATCGCTAAGGGGTTCGTAGAATCTGAATGTAAAAACAGAAAGTAGAAATGTAAGTTTCTACAACTTATATAAAATAACTTCCAAATATTGTAAATTTATTTACAATAGTCATTAAAAAAATATAATGGATAATAGAAATAAGGAAATTCAACATTTATTTTGGTCACAAATTGCAAATTTACAGTAAAATTCATAATATAGATAATCAAGCATAAGTTGTATAATATAGATATTTTATTTCTAAAATGATAAATCATGTATAAAGCGAGTTTCACCTAGTTATATATACAAAAGCTAAAAGATAATAGATAAAATTTAAAAATCAATTGTGACTGTAAGAAATTACTAATAAATAAAAGTTGATAACGAAGATATATTGGAAATGAGTAATATCAAAAAAGAAAAATGACAAATAACTACTAACCAAAAGTAAATAATAAAAAAGTTACCATAACAAGAAAAACTTTCAAAATTATATGTTACTAGGTAAGTTTTTATACTATTGTGATTATTAATTCAAAATATATTTACTGAACAATATATATTTAAAAATATTATAATTATGAGATACTGAAAAGATAGAAATATAAATACATTTATATCTTTCCTATAAAATTTAAAATATAAAAAAATTTATAAAGTTAAAGTTATCTACCATTTATTTTATTTACTATTACAAAAATATTAATTAAAATAAAGAAAGTTGCAGCAATCAAACATGAGTGCTTAACACAAACATGATCACAAATAGGAACAGGAAGACCGACGATCGATGAACACGAACACGAAGACTTCAACGCAATGCAATACACCAACGAGCGATGACCGACGAGCATACAACGGCAACAGCAACAACTCCTGAAGGTTTTCATTTCTCCCACACAAGATCACCACTCAAGATTTAAGTTTAGAAAAAAAAAACATTATTTGAAGTTTCAAGTTTCTACTAAACAAAAGGAATTGATGGGAAAAAGTAAGAATAGAAAGTTAGAAATAGTATACATACATACCGTGACGCTTGATGTAGTTGAAGAATAAAAGCTATAAACTATAAATTTACTTGTATTTTGGGCTAGGCTAGGCTTCTCTAGGTTGCATATCTTCAACTAGGCTAGGTTACGTCCTCTTCACTCCTTCTATTGATGGAAAATAAGACCTTGTAGTAGAAACCGAAAAACACTAGTGAATTCGTGATTTTACCGATTACACCTATGGAATCGCGATTCTACTACGATTTCACCTTAAAAACGTTTTTACATGCGAGTTGATTAGGAATGTGCTCACCAACTCGTGAAATCGTAGAAAGGTGTGAGTTAACTCATGATTTTGACAACATGGCTTGATATACGACTTGTATTTTGGTGGTGGAAGTGATGACAATACCTTTTTACCTTTTGGATATGAGTGGTGGAGTTATATAGAGTAGCAATTCGTGTCAACCTGTCATGTTTTATATTCATATTTAAATGGGTTTACATCTTAAAAATTTCAGCTCATAATTTGACATGTTTATTAATCGTGCATGAAAACTTAAACTTGTAACCCGACCTGTTTAATAATTGTGTTTTGTATCAGGGTTTAACCCATTTATTGATTAAAAAGTTACAAATACATAAAAAAGGCAATTATAAAATCAATATTTATAAATCAAAATGATATAATCTTAACACTTAAATATAAAATTGTAATAAAATAAGAGTTTAATATAATAAAGTTATAAAATCTATAACATATTATATATATATATATATATATATATATATATATGAATGATACATATATATCTTATAGTGATATGATCTGTATGCATATATTATACACATTAATATAAGTTATATAATTGTTATATATGTTATATAGTTTTATAATCTATATTTAACTAAAGTATACATATGTTATTGTAATGTATTGGTTGATACATATAACATATGTATTTAAATTACACACACACTATATTTATAATTTATATTAAAGTACAACATATATACATATATATATACATGATATAATTTATGTATATCTATATGTATATTATATATATTATTAGTTATTTTGTTGTTAAATGGATTTGTGGTTAGATCCCAAACTTGTATATCACATATGTTTAATAAATAGATTCATAAATAGGTTTGCAAGTTAAATTTGAACCTGAATACAAATTTTATTGTGTTTAAACAGTTTTGACCTATTTATGTCTCGTGTTGTGTTATGTTTGGATTCACAAGTTGTATCCTGAGTTGGCAACCCTAGAATTATAACCTTTGATAGGGTCATAAACTACGACATTTGTTTTCCTTTTGTTATGGAAACTTTAGTTGGTAGGTTAATTTGAATACTACTTTGTTTTTTGGAGACTTTAGTTGGAAGTATAATTGAGATTTTTTTTTTCTTGTTTTTTTTTTTTTTAATGGGGACTTAACAAATAACAAGTATAGTGTTATGACTCAAATTCAAGGGAAGAGCCTATTCTAAAGGATTAGTTTGATAGGTAGGAGAATTCTTTAAAGTTAAGTATAATATTTAGTTTATACTACTATCTCATATAAGATTGTAATATTACTACCCTCCTTTGAAAGCCAACACCTTCGTTGATCTATTTTGAATTGCTCATGCCCACTTCGAGTAGCTCACATTTTGGGTTGATCTTACTTTACTTCTAGATAACCTTTTACTAGGTCAATCCTTTTCTACATTACCTGTTCGGAAGGGTTAACTTTTAATAAGAGCACTAAATGTTATAAATCAAGTCTAAGAAAGAGCCCATCTTAAAAGATTAATTTGATAAATGAAAGAACCCCTTAGACTTAAGTAGTATACTTAGTATATATTACTATCCCATACAGGATTGTAACATCCAGTTTGTTGGATTTTAATAATATTATGAGTTTAGCTGGTTCTAGAGTCTTGTATAGTCACTCTAAGTTTTTGGGGGGAGTGACAATAGAAATGCTTATTTCTTATCAATTATTGTTATCTTTTATGAAATATGCCACATCCATAAAAATCAAATAAATGTGATCTAAAACATAGGATCAACTGAAGTATTTTGAGTACCTTTAGAAAAATGATAAGTAGGTCAAACAATTCAATCGAAATAAACCTATTAAACCGATCAATAAAAGCGACGCTTTTCTCCCGTTTTCCGTCAAAAGTAAGAGCTCTTTGGCACAATCTTGCAGCTTACTTTTTTGTTATTGATAACATTTCCGTGTTCTGATTGTTAGTTCGCTTGAAGGAGATGCTTGATTTATTTATTTATTATGAAAGTGATAACTGAATTTGTGTAATGGTCGCTAAGAACTATTAAAGTGGATGAAAAAAGTTATAGCACCTGTAAATAGTTAATATTGAATTCCAGGTAAATAGTTACAATTGAATTGGATTTTGTTTGAGCTATTCGGAATGATTAGTAATGGGCGCTGCTTAAAATTTCATGGCTAGGACACATGGGATTCATATCATATGACCTGACATTACTGCAGCGCCTTCAAGTAAGATCGCATAAATAGCCAAATGATCAAATGGTTAGCCATTTCCAATTGATCAATCCTCTGGCTTACCAAAAATATGAATTATATTCGATTACTACTAATAGGATGGCCATTTTTTTTAAAAAAAGAAAAGAATAAACGGAATAATAAAAAAAGAAATGAAAAGAACTACCTAGCTATAGCCTATAGGGTGTATAGGTAGAAGCGAATAAATCGGGTTTGGAAGTTAAAAATGGAACTAAAATTCATGCAGACGAGACGACACAAGTGGCATGAAACGGAGGGTTTAAGGACAAAAAAAAAAGAAAAGAAAAAGATCATCAAGTTGGATGGGGGGAGAGGTTTTATTCATGAGTTGGACAATACGAGGAACTCCTACAAATGGAAAAAAGGGCTGTAGGGTTACGTAGAATAGGTAGAGGACCATATAACCCATGTGATACCATATGGAAAACATCAACCCCCCACCTTGGCTATGCATTGTGCAATTTACAGTGTAACGAGGACACACACACACGCACTCACATATCTTTTATATATTATTTGTGTTGAAGTATAAATCAATCGGAAGATGGGGGGAATGGTCCCTTGAAAAGAGTTCTTTTTGGGGAATCTTCTAACACCACCATTATTTCTGTGTGTTTCTCCTTTGAATCTGTGAAATTCTGATGGGAAGTGGGATGAGTGCAGTTTGCAAACTTATTTTGGATCCCAAGAAGACGACCTGCGACATCTGCCCTGTGGCCGACTTAGTGATACTGATGGCCTGTGGGATGAGTCGTGAGTGTTGTGTGGATATAGCGTAAAATACAAAAAACAACAAATAAAATAATGTGCTTTTATTTTTCCAAAGAGAAGACGACGACCTAGTCGTCTTTTTTACTTCGCTTTTTCCGATACTTAACCACACGGCGGGGAGAGATAATAATACGATATTGTGCAGAAAGCAACCAATGGTATGAATTGTGTACTTGTCCAACGATGCTGCAGTTTTTGTCATAACTCGTAATGCTCCTCCGTTGTCTATTATATATTTTATTTTGCTCAACCTGCAATAAATATAATTGCAACAAATTTACAACAGCTATTTCTTCTTTAAGAACTTCATGCAAATGAAGTTATTTTTTTCTTTTTTTCTTGAAGAAAAAGAGAGAGAGTGTGTGTCTTTTATGGGCGGATGATAAATGGTTACTCTCTATTTTTAAAATTTTATGAAAGTCAAGATAGTTTGACGAAAGTTATTAAACCATAAGATAATGTCACTTTCTTTTCTGTTCCCTCCCACAGGAAATAACAACCTATATACTAAGTGCAATTGAAATCGAACTTAAAATTTGAATTTCCAATGTTATATGTAGTGGATTTTAAATCTTTGGGAAATTGATGTGTTTTAAACTATATTTCAATTTTCAAATAGTTAATTAGTGGTCATAGAGGTGGTCGGACAGTAACTTCATAATTACTTGGTGAGTGGCATCATAATCACGGTGAGGACAACATAAAATATACCAAATAGCATTATTAATTGTGTGTTCTTAGGAAATTTTAGGTGTTTAATGCACTTATTTGGTCGTTGATTTCCGTAGAAATGATGGAAATCGGGTTTGAATAGATAATAGATAGGTTCAATGCTTGAAAGTGACAGTCAACAATTCAATAGAATCATCGATCTTAATTAATCAATTGCTTCACACATAATATGATCCAAATTTTAGTTAATCTTACATGGAAATTACTTTGAAGCCTTATTTACTAAATTATTGTTAGTTTTTGGTTTGGTTAGGAGAAGCATATTATAAGTTGAACAGAAAAATGAAAGGAAAACTTGAATATAAATGCTTTCATAAAAACAATACATTCTAATTGCCATATTATTGGTAAGAAAAAAAAAATTGTACATAGTACTTCATTCTCCATAGTATTAGTTATATACTTTATGATCTATAACATCCGTCATCAAGTAATTAGCCCTTGTGATTTAACAAGGATTAAAATATATGTTTATAAGAATATTATATTTGATATCTTAATTTTAAATATAAGCATTTTTGCTAATTATTATGAATCATATTTACTATTTAATTGAAGTTTTGGTTTCTAAACATTACTATTACTCTAAATGCTACATTATACCTTAATAACCATAATTGAACATGTGAGAATTAACTATGTTGAGATTGCTAGTATCATATATATATATATATATGTAAACTTGCCAGATGATTGCCAGAGAAATCAAAAGAATAAAAGGAAATTGAAGAAAGCAAAGAACATTCCCGACCTAGATAAAAACGTAGGGCATGAGGGGTGGCTTCTCCTCAGATTTGTATAAAAAAGGAAAAGGAAAAAAAGAAGAAGAGGTCCATCTTAATATAGAAATTAAGAAGGTAAATTTTATGGGGTCGCGGGCAAACCTAGCTAGCTACGTGTAGTTTGGAAAATTGAAATTCGTGCACTTTACTATATAAATTTCAACCTTTAGGTATGACACCCACGTATGCGAATCTTTAAGAGTACTTATTGAAGGTTTTTTAAGAATGGATGTGGTTGTGGATGTCCCGAAAAATGATGCATGAACATTCTATACTTATTAGCATTTCCACACCCTCTCTAGTTCCTATCCTTACTCGGAAAGCAACGATTTCCTTGGGTTTTGCGTTCCTTTTAATTTCATATTCCTTCTAGCTATTTTATTTTTATTATTAATCTCAAGCCAGTATTTTCTCTAATTATATATCTAGTCAAATCTTGGTATCATCAATGAAACTCTCTCTTTCTCTATCTTATTTAATTGATCAATGTCCCGTTTACTTCACCGTAATAAGAATTTTATTACTAAAGTGGGTGCACGGAATAGCCATTTAGATCGAAATTGAAATTACTTAATTGATTGAATTTGGATTCCTTTGCAAAACCTTTGAATTGGAATATGTGGAGGACTCCTTTTTTCTTTTTCCCCAAACACCCTCATCCATAGTCGCTTGTGGAGATCAAATCTAGATGAAGTTGTGGAGATCTGTCCGTCGTTGTCATCACTTGCTATTCGTTGAAACTTGGAGGCATCAGATTTATCTGTGGAAACATCCGTCATCGTTTGATCTTTTTGTTTCGGTTTTTCTTTCTTTCTTTCTTTCTTTTTCCCAATGTTGTTGCTATTTTTTTTTTCCCAACGTTGTCCTATCATGAGAAGTTTCCTTGGTGGAATTTCAAAGTTGGTCTCTATCTCTTCTTCTTGTTTATGGGAGGGGGGGGGTGGTGACGCTATTTGGGGAGGTCCATATTTGCCCACAAAAAAAAAAAAATAAAAGAAAAGATTCTACCTTTTCGAAAGGGAATTGATTTTCTCTGTTCTAGTAAAGTTTTTTTTTTGAATCATGATTTTCATCGATCAATGTATTTCTATTCTCCAATTCAGAAAAGATTTTCAATGAAATAAGTGGAAAGAAAGCGATTTTATTATTCCACCCTTATTCCTTCTACTCTCAAGTAAACAGTATAGTTACAATTCCATTACATCTAAGCAAATATCATTATATCAATTCACTGTAATAGCTATTCCCTAGATATAACTATTTCATTACATACTTATTCTATTTAGCAAAGTAAATGGGCTGTAAGTGTCTTGCAATATTGTGGCCATTAAAAACAGGTGTCTTTAATTATTAACATTGAGCATTTTAGAGAACTTTTTCAACCATAAATTTATTTATTTAATGCCATCATCAATGAAGTCCAAGTGGTATAAGATTTTAGGCCCTACCAATATTATATCTTGTAGCTATAAATTTTTAAATTTTGGAAGTGAAACCTACTATGTAATATACATAAATTACTTTGAAATCCCTATACTAAATGAAACTCCGATCTTACAAAAAAAATTTAATAAATTTTTATAATATAAAATGATTTAGATATATTTCCCAACAATTTGTCAAAATTTTTCATGGATTTACAATTAGTAGATTCATCAACCGGTAATTTCCAACAATTTAAATATATTTCAATCACATATTTTTTATAATGACATAAATCATGAACTCGATAATATATCTCTAAACAATTTATCAAGTAATGTTATCACAAATTGAGAATTTAATAATTTTATTTTTGAAAGGAAATGAGAGGTAATAAAGAAATGGACAATGAAATATGTTTTAGAGTTTCCACTTTTTGCAATGAGCTAGTGCGCTTAGAGTTTGGGTAATTAGTGAGTTAAATTTATTACGTTTTGTTGTGTTTTATAATATTAATTAAGAATTTTCATAGGGTATATATAAAGTATGTTGAAATATATATCTTATTAATTGTAAAATATATGTTCTATAATGGATACAAGTTAGAAATGTTGTACCTTGTATGTAACTTTATTTTTGTGGGAACAAGTTTTAGGAAATTAGAGTAGAAACCTACCTTATAAGTTTACATTTGAAATGAACACCTATTTAACCATATAAGGTAGAGGAAAGTTTGGGTTTTGAGAGGGTTACTCGTCCATGGCTTTGTTAAATAGTGGCGATTAACAGTTACATGTAAATATGGCCACTATTAACATACTTTATCAGGCTTGATATATTAATATATGTAAAAGTTGACTATGGCAAATACTTAAAAAAGGTTCGATAAATATTTGAGCAAAACAATGACCCTCGTGCAATGTATATAATAGGATAATTTTGGCAATTTGAAATCTATCCCTCAATCATATCCAGACATGAGATGTACTCCCTGAATATTCTTTTTGCTCTCTTACTCATGAAACCCGGAAAATTTAATTAAATAGACCTTTTATGATAGTACATGTATGTACCTAAAGCATTAGTCATATATATATGTGTGTGTGTGTGTGTGGGTAAATAGAGAATAAAGGCTACTACCTAAATATTTCACCTTTTGTTGATACATATACATATATATAATAAGAAGCATAACTCTGGAAGGAATAAAGATGATACGTTTTGTTGGTCTTTTATATATTAAAAAGGATTGTCTGGTTTGATAGGTGTTTTTGGTTTAAAAGACCAACTGAATAAGCAAAAGGTAGATACATCATTCAATTATCTATTTTTAACAATATATATAATTAAAGATGTAGCACATAAAAAAGAGTTTTTTACACAAAAGAAGAAGAAGAAGAAGAAAAGAACCTGTATGTAGAATTGCTTTTTTATGTCTTAATTTTTCAATAAAATATGTTGTTAAAATAGGTGTATTAAAAATACACATATTTATTTGTCCAACTAAACATGCTAATCAAGATTGATTATTAATTTTATGAAAAATTATATGTATAGAAACATGGATTTTTCTGTTTTTGAAAAAAAAAACTAACATATTAAGAAGAGCTCCGGAACTTAAGGTAGGCAAACATTTTACTAATCAAATTTAAGTATATTTATGTATTTTCGTAAATGTGACGAATTTGGTACTGTTAAGATCTCGGAAAGCGAAACACACGGATTTGATAAAATCAGCCAATAACCGAACAAGCAAAAAAGCAAGCAAAAGCTAAAAAAACAAAAAGAGAGAGAGAG
Organism: Laguncularia racemosa; assembly: GCA_037954665.1. Lineage (NCBI taxonomy): Eukaryota > Viridiplantae > Streptophyta > Magnoliopsida > Myrtales > Combretaceae > Laguncularia > Laguncularia racemosa. Next base: position 81,082 of record JBBMOL010000329.1, read on the forward strand.
ATGAAAAAAAGATGCCCTAATAATTCATAATTCATATATCATAGTCATTGGTTCCCATTTCAGTTGTTAACGCACTACAAATATCTCCCAATCTTTTCGTCTCTCTTCACGTGGACTTCTCGTGATGTAAGTGGTTGCGTTGCTACCCATTCCCATGCTCCGCTTCACCAACATCAGCCTTCCCCCCCGCCCCCCTCCCCCTCTTTTTTTTTTTTTTTTTAATTACATATATGAGTTATGACTTTCCATATGATGTTCTTCTTCTTTTCTTTTTTTTTTAATTACATATATGAGTTATGACTTTCCATATGATGTTCTTCTTCTTTTTCTTTTTTTTTTTAAAACCTCCTACTCATGACAATTAACCTTTTCCAGGATTCTCCCTTAATGCAAAAGCGATGGAGGTTTAATTATTAATCCTCCTAATAAAATTTAATAATAACCTGATATTCCTAATCCTAATTAAAATTAAAATAATCCTAAAGTTAATTAGAGGGCCCTAATTGATTTCATTCTGTTCCAGCTGAATTTAATCCCGCCCCATCATAGCATTCTTCCACCGTATATATATAAAGTCTTCTTTTTTTTAAAAAAAAAAAAAAGAGGCTAATAGTAGAGCAAAATTCCATCACTAACTTGTTCTTTTATCATGGTACATATCCGAAGGAATTTCACATTGTAAATTTACAATTTTTTTTTATGCACTACATTAAACAAAATATATATTGTTTAGAAGGTGAAGGTGGACTTTCTTTTCCTATACTATTTTTGTAACAGCATGATATATTAATATAATGCAGCATATATGATTTCCGGCATTCTACATATATATATATATATATATATATATATATATATATATCGCGAAGCAATTGGCAGATTACTCCACAAACTATGAGGTTCCTTCTTTCTTTCTTTTCTTTTCTTTTTCTTTTTCCTTTTTGAATAAAGAAAATATATGCATATATATAAATCATCACTTCCCTAATAATAAACTAGCTAGGGGTACTCGGGCAATAAAATTGAAATACCTTGGGGCCCCACCCCATATATCTAGATTCTATTATTATTCTCGCCCAAAACCAAACATACGCTTTTTTTATAGGTTTGTCTTATTGCTAAAAGGACATGTATATAAACCCCTGAGCCCCCCCTCGTCCAGATTCATCAACACACTAGCTCTATCTAGCTACTACCACCATATTGATTTACTATTTTCTTTCTCTTCATCAACTCTGTCTCAATTGCTTCAATAATATTATTATTAGACGTTATTTCCCCAACAATCCCACCCCCACAAAAAAAAAAAAAAAAAGGAAGTCTAGTTATAAGATACGATTATTTAATTGAAAATGTCTGGGGTATGGGAGTTCAGGAACGGTGTCTACCGTCGGATTGAAAATCCACGAGCAGCCGAGACATCGGAGGGAAGACAACGGGGTAGTGGTGGCGGTAGGAGGAAGGTATTGGTGCACTTGCCAACGGGGAACGTGGTATCTTCCTACACGTCACTGGAACAGATCCTGAGTGGGCTTGGATGGGAGAGGTATAATGGGAGAGACCCCGATCTGCTGCAATTCCACAAGCATACTTCCATTGACCTAATCTCTCTTCCCAGAGACTTTTCTAGGTTCGGTTCCGTACACATGTACGACATTGTCATCAAGAATCCTAATGTCTTCCGTGTTCGAGACTGCTGATGGATCGATCATCATCGTACTATCGTAATACGCCGGCTGCTTGCATCCGTATCCCCGTGCCCTCCTTAATTAATTATATATTTACTGTATCACGGTACCATGTAATTCAGTTCCGCTCGTGTAGACGTATGGCCCTCCTCCTTCATTCGTCGATCATAGAACACATCACATTGCATGTTAGAATACCGTACAAGCGCTTTGTTTAGCCCTAGCTAATGATGCTACAGCTTTGCTTTGTTTTTATGTTAAATTTTCTATCCCACTTATTGGCTTGTTTGTATTTTAAATGGCACGTTCTTTTCAACAATAATATGATGATAATAATGAATAAATGTTAGGAGTTACTGTTGTGTGCTGCATTCTACACATATATTATGTATAGATTATACCTTTGGTGTGTATGAATATATGTACTACTTCTTCATTCATTAACTTAAATCGACATGTATATATGCATACTTAACTCCTCCCATAAGTATTTATATGCATATACATAATATTTATTATAACGGATTCAAAGATGAAGAAATATATGGCCGTACAATGATTCAGCGAGACATGGATATGTCCACTGTGTAGATATAATATAACTAATTTGGACAAAAATACTGATAGGAAAAAAAAAAAATTCATTAATTGCGCTTCTTCGCAATTCAAAAGTGATATGGATGCAAATCAAGTTCGATAATGGATGAAAACATAGGACATCATAATCATTATATCTTAATTGTATTTAAAAGTTAATCTTGCCATAAATTAAAAAAGTACCCTAGTAATCTTGATTAGGATCCACGTTTGCATCATCTAATTAAGTGAAAAATGAACCTATTTTTCATTTAACTGCGATATATCAATCAATCCCAACGAAAAATTTTCTCAATACGTTCAATTACGTTATTACTACCGGAAGCTTTAAAATCTTCTCAGAGCACTACATCCGAGAGGGAAAATAGTTATACAGATCACTTATTGTGGGCTTTTATAACCGGTGGTAAGAACAAATAAAATTTCAATATGTAAGAGTATTTTAAACTATTTGCAGTAATTTTTTCTTAGCATTTATAGTACATTATATTAAATTATATTGTTCATACCAATCACTAATTTTTACACATGCCATATCACTTCCATCAATCTTTTTTTCCCCTTTTACTTATAAAACGATACCTAAGCTTCTTATCCAATGCTGGACAAGGGCATCCTTAACGTGCCTCGATGCGCAATACAGATGAAGATGGCTGCGACAAACCTGGGACGACATATCATGTTCCTCATGTTTGCTATTCCTTTCTTTCTCTCTCAATACTTTTTTCTTTTTTTTAAATGGTTAGTTGGGTTACTTTATTTTACTCTTTTGATTTGAATTTCACATATCTTTCAAACCAACCTATGCGCATTTTTTTCTCTTTCTTTTTCTTTTTTTTTTTTTGGGTCATGAAATACAAAAATTACGTGTGAAAACCAAATATAATAGGAATAAAGAAAAATTTTGCAGGCACAATAACGGCAATATATAAACAGATTATCATCAAATTTCATATGGATAAATATGAATATATTCCAAAGTGATTCTCTCCATAAATAGAAAATCATAAAGTGTATTAGCTCGCCAGACTATCCGGACCCTGCAGCTTTTCTTACGTCTTCCGTTCTTTTAACCCCGCATAGCTAGAGCCTAGAGGTGTTTTGGACATAATCTTCTGTTAATTCTTAGTCTGGGTGTTTGCAGTTTTGTTTTGTTATTACCGTGATCAATTGAACTGTGGCTCCATAATTTTATTAAAATCATTAAATTCAGGGTCAGTCTAGAATTTTGAATTTATATACCTAAAAGAAATTGAAGAAGCTAGCTAAGGTCAAGTGAAACATAGTTTAATTTCCTTTACTCTTGCCACAAAGGGTCTGGGCCCAATATGATCTTCACGTATGATAAATAAGGCCTGTACTTACAGGATAAACGAACGTAACTTGCAAAGACGCCGAAATTGTCTCCACTGTTACATTCTCATGCTCAAGTCAAGTATATTGCCGATTACAGAGTGAAAGTGTATAAAGAGTATCTAGTCTGTTACTTAGGTAAAGCAATTGAGTATTTATAGTGAGGATATTATGAAATATTTGAAATAAGTGAATCTTTTTTAAAAATATTTATATTTATCCAATAAAAATATGTTGGAATGTATCTTAAAAAATAGATATATTTTTTATGTTTATCCTAACTATGCATTGATTGTTGGATCCTTAATCCAACATTGGTCTTATATGTGAAACGATTATGTGTTGCAGACTGTCATATTAAGTTAAGCTCAATTAAAAGTAATCAATAAGATTTGGTTATTTGAGTCTTAATATATTTAATAGGATATGGCTCATTTTATGTGTAGAGACCTTATGGGTAGTTTCTATTTTTATGATGAGCTAAAATAGAAATACCAAAAAGGTAACATGTAGTTATCTATATAAATAGTGGTTATAGTTCCTAGGTCATACACACACCTTTCTTGTCTCTTTGTATCCCATTATCAAATAGACTATAGAGAGAAAACAAAAGGGATCTCTCTAAAAGAAAACGTATTGACCTAGAAGGCCGACCGCACAATCTAAGAATCATGGAGCGTAATGGATTCAGGTATGCTTTCGCATATTTATTGTTTAATTCTTAATGATCAAACATGAAAAGATTTAGTATTTTGTTTGTGATGATTTTCACATAAGGATAATTCAAGATTCAACAATTGATATCAGAGCCTACATTATTTGATCATTAGGAATTACTTTTGTAATTTTTTTATAAGGTGTTATTATCTCTAATTCTAGAGATTAGGTTTTGGACAAACATTAAAACATGTAAACGTTTGTCTCCATAAAAGAATTCTCAACTCCTGGATTCGAATTCTTTCGATAGAAACATCATTCCCAATCTCACTAGATGATTTTAATGTTGCGGGATATCTTTCATTCTCGGACAACAATTGTTACCATAAATTAGCAACGTTTGGCTGCGTCAAAATCAATTGCCTTCCTTCGGACCCGAGCCTAAATCTAGCGCCTTAAACCACTCGGCCAAACCGTCGGATCTCTCCACGATAATTTTGTTTTTCGTGATTGTAATTCACCACGGTGAATTAAGGTTTTCTTCACGGTCTGTTTTCGAATGAATTAGGAACCGCATCAATAAACGATGCATCACGTTGCTTCCTCCACGGCCAAACTCTTCCATATACACGGTCTCGAACCATAGTTATACACGGCCGTGTACTCAAAACGTGTAACATTCTGTTAGTTTTTAGGGCAACATACACGGCCGTGCCTTCAGCCGTGTATTCAAACCGTATAACATTTTGTTAGTTTTTTTTTTTTTTTGCCAACATACACGGCCGTGCCTTCAACCGTGTATTCAAACCGTGTAACATTCTGTTAGTTTTTTGGCCAACATACACGGCCGTGCCTTCAGTCGTGTACTCAAACCGTGTAAGATTCTGTTAGTTTTTTAGGCTAACATACACGGCCGTGCCTTCAACCGTGTACTTAAATACATATTCATAATCACTTATAGATTGATATTTAAGTATGCCAATTTTTCTTTTGAACTCTAATTTTAATGCTTGAATTATTGAGTCATGTTTGGATATGGGTGCTTAGACCCAATAAGTTTTTTAGCTAAAATTAAAGTTGCCTTTGACTCAATGTTTGATATAATTTTAAATTTGAATATTGGTATGTTTATATGTATTTTGAGATGAATTAATTGAAGCAACATACTGCTAAAGTAGTCCCTCTTGTAGAAATTAATTCATTTCAAAATATAAAAGGATGTGTGCTTACAACTTCTGTGAATTTTTAATCGGCCTAAAGGAAAGTTAATGCTTAATAGAATTGGAAGTGCACCTATGATAATAAACTCGTGATGATTATTTGGTTTTACATGTGAACAATAAATCAGCCCAAAGGAAGCTTTATTGTTTGATATGTTCTTATTGTCAGTGTTTGATTACTACGCCAAGATACCACTTAGTAGTTAATATTTTGTCCAAAGATGAAATATTAATGGGCTACCCGATATTTTGAGATGGGGTTTACCTTTATTTGAATTTATTATTATTTTGTTGTAAGGCTTATGTAAGCTTGTTTATTTGTTTGTTGTTCTTATTCAGCTATGAATAATCCTGCTAATATTACTACCAACATCAATTCCATTCCTATGCTAAATGGCACTAACTTCAAGTCATGGAAAGATAATCTATTGATAGTACTTGGAGTTATGGATCTCGACCTTGCATTAAGGACTGATTCTCTTTTACCTCTTACTGATAAGAGTACCTCTGATGACAAGAGGGAGATGGAAAAGTGGGAGAAATCAAACCGCATGTGTATGATGATCATGAAGAAGGTCATTCCAGAAGCATTTAGAGGTACAATATCTGATAAGATAACTAAGGCTAAGGAGTTCCTTGATGAAATTGAGAAAAGGTTTGCTAAGAATGAAAAGGCAGAAATAAGTACACTCTTGGAAAACCTAATCTCAATGAAGTACAAAGGCAAGGGCAATATTAGGGAGTACATCATGGAGATGTCTCATCTTGCTTTCAAGCTAAGAGCACTCAAGACCTCACAGAGGACTTGCTAGTGCATTTGGTTTTGATTTCTCTTCTGGTACAGTTTAGCCAGTTTAAAGTGAGCTATAATTGTCAGAAAGAGACTTGGTCTCTGAATGAGCTCATCTCACACTGTGTTCAAGAAGAGGAAAGGCTAAAGCAAGATAAGATCGAGAGTGCTCACCTAGCCTTAACCCCTAAGAATAGGAATAAGGATAATAAAAGGAAAAGGGATAAAGAAGCTGCAAATATGGCACCTCAGAAAACACAACCAAAGAAGTCGAATGCGTTAAATGTTATTGGTTGTCACTTCTGTGGAGCTGTAGGGCATTATAAGAAGCAATGCACCAATTATTATGCTTGGCGTGCTAAGAAAGGGTTGCCTACATTGCTAAAAACCAAGTGATGGTGAAAGATACATCTATGTAGGTAACTGTAAGACAATTGAAGTTGAAGCAATTGGGAAGTTTAGATTATTATTAAAGACTGGATTTTATTTGGATCTTAATGAAACCTTCACTGTACCGTCATTTAGACAGAATTTGATTTCTGTTTCTGCTTTAGACAAATTTGGTTATTCTTGTTCATTTGGAAATAAGAAATTTAGTTTGTTTCATAATTCAAAATTAGTTGGATCTGGTTCTCTATCAGTTTATGATAATCTTTACTTGATTAATATTATTGCTTCATTTAATGAATCCTTACAAGTAAGTATGCGAGGTGTAAAGAGAAAATTGACCAATGAAAATTCAGCTACATTATGGCACAAAAGATTAGGTCATATCTCCAAACGGAGAATGGAAAAACTTGTGTCAGATGAAATTCTAAACTGCTTGGATTTTACAGATTTTGATGATTGTATTAACTGTATAAAGGGGAAACAAACCAATAAAAGGAAGTTTGAAGCCAATAGGACCTTAGACGTCTTAGAACTTATACATACAAATATTTGTGGGCCATTCCCTACAGTTTCTTGGAATGGTCAACAATATTTTATAACGTTCATAGACGATTTCTCACAATATGGCTATCCTTATCTCATTCATGAAAAGTCACAGTTCTTGGATATGTTTAAAAATTATAAGGCTGAAGTTGAGAGCCAACTCAACAAAAGGATTAAAAGCATTAGATCTGATCGTGGTGGCGAATACTATGGTAGATATGATGGTTCAGGTGAACAACGTCCAGGACCTTTTGCTAAATTCCTAGAGGAATGCGGTATTGTCCCACAGTACACTATGTCTGGTTCACCCACCATGAATGGTGTTGTTGAAAGACGAAATAGAACGCTTAAAGACATGGTAAGGAGTATGATTTGTCACTCCACCTTACCAGAATCACTATGGGGATAAGCACTTAAGACTGCAGCATATATCCTTAACAGGGTTCCAACTAAAGCAACTAACAAAACCCCTTATGAACTTTAGACTGGAAAAAAAGCCTAGTCTAAAACATTTACATGTGTGGGGATGTCCAGCTGAGGCATGGCCTTATAAGCCCAATGAAAAGAAACTGGACTAAAGAACAGTAAGTTGCTATTTTGTTGGGTACTCTGAAAGATCAAGGGGTTATAAGTTCAATGATCCCACAACTAAATCGATATTTGAGTTAGGAAATGCTCGGTTCTTTGAGGATGTCGAGTTTGCCGGGGGAGATATGGTTAGAGATATTGTCTTTGAAGAGGAATACATTGATATTCCCATAGGTGTTATTGAATTTGGTCAAGATTCTATTCCTGATCTTCTTCAAGACACAATAGAACAAGACAATATTGGAGATCCCATTCAAGATACTGTTCCAGAAGAACAAACTTTACCACCTCAAGAACTTATGCCATTGAGGAGATCCACTAGACAAAGAAGAAGTGCGTTGCCAGATGACTACATCGCATTTCTTCAAGAACATGAGGTTGACATTGGAATGATGGAAGATGATCCAATCAACTTCTGTCAAGCCATTGAAAGTTCTAAATGTCATAAGTGGATTGATGCCATGAATGAAGAGATAAAGTTTATGAAAGACAATGACGTTTGGGATCTTGTCCCATTGCTAGAAGGTATGAAGCCCATTGGTTGCAAATGGATATTTAAGACCAAGAGGGATTCAAAAGGTAATGTGGAGAGGTATAAGGCTTGTCTTGTTGCAAAGGGCTTTACACAGAAAGAAAGCATCGACTATAAAGAGACTTTCTCACCGGTTTCTTCGAAAGACTCTTTTAGGATTATAATGGCATTAGTGGCACAATTCGATCTTGAGTTACATCAGATGGATGTAAAGACCACCTTCCTCAATGGTGACATTGATGAGACGATCTATATGGTACAACCAGAAAATTTTGTATCGGGAGATCCAAAGAATATGGTTTATAAACTTAAGAAATCCATCTATGGACTTAAGCAAGCATCTCGATAATGGTATTTCAAATTTCATCAAGTGATCACTTCGCATGGTTTCAAGACGAATTTGGTCGATGATTGTATATACCATAAGTTATGTGGGAGCAAGCATATTTTCTTGGTTTTATATGTTGATGATATATTATTTGCCAGCAACGATATAGGCTTATTGCACAAAACCAAGAGATTTCTAGCTGAGAATTTTAAGATGAAAGATATTGGTGATGCCTCTTTTGTGTTAGGAATACAAATACATCGAGATTGCTCTCGAGGTACTCTTGGATTATCACAAAAGAGCTATATCGAAAAGGTACTCAAAAGGTATGGCATGCAAAATTGCAAACCAAGTGATACGCCTGTAGCTAAGGGAGACAAATTTAGTCTTAGTCAGTACCCTAAGAATGATTTTGAGGAAACAGAAATGCAAAAGATTCCGTATGCATCAGTAGTAGGGAGTCTAATGTATGCTCAGGTTTGTACGCGTCCAGATATTGTGTACATTACAGGAATGTTGGGCAGATACTTAAGTAATCCATGATTAGACCATTGGAAAGCAACCAAACAGGTCTTGCAGTACTTACAGAGAACAAAAGATTACATGCTTACCTATCGGAAGTCAGATCAAATCGAGATCGTTGGGTATACTGATTCCGATTTTGCTGGGTGCCAAGATAGTATGAAGTCTACATCAAGTTACATATATCTGTTAGCTGGGGGAGTTGTTTCTTGGAAGAGCATAAAACAATCCTTTGTTGCTTCTTCTACTATGGAAGCAGAGTTTGTAGCATGTTATCCAATCATGGAATATGGTTGTGGAATTTTTTCATAGGGCTGCACATTGTGGATACTATTAATAGGCCACTTAAATTATTTTGTGACAATAAGTTAGCAGTTCTATATTCTAACAACAATAGGAGCTCGACGAAGTCAAAGCATATAGACATCAAGTTCCTAGTTGTGAAAGAAAGAGTTCAAAGTGGACAGTTGTCTATAGAGCATATAAGAGCAAACTCCATGATCACGGATCCGCTCACTAAAAGAGTGCAACCCAAACTGTTTCCTGAGCACACTGCTCGTATGGGTCTCAAGACCTTGAGTGACATTAAGTTTTAGTGGGAGTTTGTTACCTTGTATGCATTTATGTCATAGACAAACTGTAATAAGTTATTTTGGTTTATTATGTTTTGAGGATATTTTCTGCAGAAATAAAGTATTTTGTTTGCCTACACTCTGTTTTTTGGTTTATGGTTTGATCTCACTAAGGTTTATGGTGGACCAGTAGAAAATACACATGTTAAGATCACATTGCATGAAATTTTCTTGCTACACATCCATATCATGATCCATGTCATTCAATTATATCAGCATTGTGACCATTGATGGGTAGAGTTACGATAAATGTGATGAATACCTCTTTGATCCTATGTTGATATGACTGATGGACCGGATTGGTTATAGATACATTCAGTTCATGACAGCAAATTTCAGCTCATATGGTTTTGCAAAACATGATTGTAAACTTACACATATAGTCCAAGTGGGAGATTATTGGATCCTTAATCCAACGTTGGCCTTATATGTGAAACAATTATGTGTTACGGGCTGTCATATTAAGTTAAGCACAATTAAAAGTGATCAATAAGATTTGGTTATTTGAGTCTTAATGTATCTAATAGGATATGGCCATTTTTATGTGTAGAGACCTTATGGGTAGTTTCTATTTTTATGATAGGCTAAAATAGAAATACCAAAAAGGTAACATATAGTTATCTATATAAATAGTGGTTATGGTCCTCAGGTCATATACACACCTTTCTTGTCTCTTTGTATCCCATCATCAAATAGACTATAGAGAGAAAACAAAATGGATCTCTCTAAAAGAAAACATATTGACCTAGAAGGTCGACCGCACAATCTAAGAATCGTGGAGCGCAATGGATTCAGGTACGCTTCTGCATATTTATTGTTTAATTCTTAATGATCGAATATGAAAAGATCTAGTATTTTGTTTGTGATGATTTTCACATAAGGATAATTCAAGATTCAACATTGATACCTTATTTTTATAACTTGAGAGGTCGGTTGGCCCTAAGGCCCAAAGCTAAATGGCTTAACAGCAGATGAGAACAGATCAACTATACCGCTATTAGAAAGGACAATTCTCAAGTGAGAAAAAAACGGAAAAAAAAAAAAAAGAAGGAAAAGAAAAGCAAAGCTGCCCGAGCTTGCATCGTCATTTTTTGCACAACCATTGTACATAAGGAAACAACACTATATAAATACAAAACATCTTTTATGCATGTTCTAAATTTCCATATTAGGCTACTCCAAATGATACCTATAACCTATGGCTATGTCCATATTCCATCAATCATATATTTTTAATATAGATATTTTATTTATATTTTATGTGTTGAGGTTTGTGATTGGTTAACACTTTAAAAAGAATATATATATATATATATATATATATTCTTTCTTTCTTTTAATGTGCTTCATTTATAGGTATAGAGGGATGTCAAGCTCATGCTCACGCCCTCGCCTAAATGAGAGTCAAATTTGTTGCAACTCCTATGTCTACGGCCTAGCTAATTTCCGTAAACAAGGTATTTAAATAATCGGTATATGATATTATCGATCCAAGTCGCAACGATTAATTAGACGATTACATATATACAACATGGTAATAATACGTCAAATCCCTGATTCATTCATAACGAGTTTTATTTTAATATTCGAATGCCATGCCCAGCATCCCTTGAGTCCCATTCGCTCCCACTTCCTTTGCTAGCTAGTCATCATATGATATATGCAAAAATATGGTAAAGCGGGTGAAATAATATATAGAGTAGGTTTCCCTAACCCAACTAACATACGACTCTCATGCCCGTTATCCAGCATGTTGGATTTTAGCAAAGAAAAATGCAGGACACATGTTTTAAAAGTGTAGGGTACTGAATCTAATTTATGGGCTTATGGTCTATTATTTTAATGGATTTGACTCTTTAGGTCGAGGCGATAAGGCTCAAGAACAAACTCCACATCTTGGGATGATTATGGGAGATTTGGTATGAAGGACTTTGAGTAGGGCCCATTGGATCGGCCCACCCGATCCAATCTTTTCTAAATAAGACTTATATACACACACACTAAAAGCCTTTGGTGGGCCTAAACCCATACAAGGCCCATATAAGGCCTCATTTGTCAGGAATTGTTGACCACCATGACCATTCAATAGACGAGGTTTATAATTAAATATTATAAATACCTTAGGTTTCCTCACTAAAAGAGAGGGTCTTTTTTTTTTAGAAAAGGAGTGGTTACTCTACCGAAGTTTCTCCAAAAGGCTCGAATTACCATTTATACACATTTATCTCACAAAACATACACCTATCATCATAGAGTTAGGCCTTGTTTAAGATTGACTACTCCTCCTCTTGTCTTAATCATCCCCTGATCATCTCTACACATGTCACTTTCTCGTTAGGCTATGTGTAGTGTGTTTGCATGTAATACCCACGTGACCTTGCACTCAAGCTAAAACCGCTCCACATTTATTTGGCCACTCCATTGAGGAAACGAGGAAGTTGGTAATATGGCACCTCTAAGGAGAAGAATACTTAACTCTACGAACGGGAACAATCAAGAAACAGATGCTAATATTGAAGCTACTAAGCAAATCACACCTGCCTTTGGTGATGTAAACCAAGCAAATACTGCACAAAAAGGTGCACTCAATAGTACTCAAACTATCTAAGCTGTCTAAGAGAACAATAGGAAGATGGACCTTTTCATTATTATGATGACTCAATTCATGCCTACTGTAGCCATTGCTGCTAATGCGCATTAGGGTGAGGCTTTGCCAAACCTTGTACGTGCTACATTGCAGCGCACTTCTTAGGTACCTCAATAAGCAACTGAGGAGCAAGCACCAGTTCAAGAGCCTGCACCTCCACAACGCTCGGTTGCTATAAGGAGAGAAGCAGGGATTCAAATTAGTGGCCCTTCATCTTCACGTAGTACCCTACATGTTACTATTGCTGAACACTTAAATCACCTTAACCATGTTCTTATCATTCCAATAGATCTTGGAACCTCTGCTCCAAGAGGTTCATTTGTTACAAAGGAAGATATAGGTTCATAATTGAGAGAAATACAAGTGAAGTCTGTTATAGGGATTCCAGAATTGAAGCTCCCCTATCATTAGCATATTGCTATAAAGCCTTACCCAAAGGACTATGTAAGCCCTAAGTTTGTGCTCTTTAATGGCAAGAAGGGAAGCGTTAAAGAGCATTTGCTGAAGTTCATTAAGATGCTGGAAGTCTATGGGCTGGATGATGACTTAAAACTAAAGGAATTCTCTAAGTCTCTCACCGAGAAGGCATATACATGGTATGTTAATCTTCCTCCAAGGTTGGTAGATTCGTGGGGGAACATGTGTAAGATGTTCCTTGAAAAATTTTTCTCAACTAAAGAAAGGGTCACCCTCACTGACATGGGGAGAATCTGCCAAAAGCTGAGAGAAGACCTTATGGACTATATTGAGAGGTTTAGAGAGCGCTCCCTCGATATCTAAGATATTTCTGATGAAAGAGAATTGATAAAGATTTGCATACAGCGGATGTTCACTGAGTATGTTGTTCACTTAGAGAACCTATCGTTGGTTTCGTTCGTAGCATTAGTCAAAAATGCATGATGAACCAACAACTCGGTTGCAAGGCAAAGGGGAAAACATACAAGTTTCAATAAATGAAGCCCATCTGTGAATTCCATTCAAGGGGAAGAGCTTAAGGCAGGAAAGAAACCTAGAGTAGAAGTCTAAGCTTGAAAGTCCCGTGTACCCTTGTTCGATAGGTAAGGTACATGCGGTGCTTAATATATGGCTCCAAGATGAAAATATTAAGCTCCCGATGGTTGAGTGCCTTCCTACTCCTAAAGAAAGGAATGACTTGAAATTCTGTAAATTTCATAGAATTGTGGGTCATTCTACCAAAGATTGTTTTACTTTGAAGAAAATATTTAATCAGAGGGTATAGACTAGGGAGCTCATTATTGAGGATAACAATATTTGTAACAACCCTCTTCCAGCTCATAACAATCAACGAGGAGCGGTGAATGCCATCACTCATGACCCTACCACTGTTGAAGTATATGAGGAACCACCTGCAGAGGTAAACAAGAAAAAGGGAAAGCAAGCTCAAGTTGAGGAGGATGAGTGCCCTCCTGCCATTGCAGCACTTATGAAGACATCAAGTTTCAAGAATTGGAAAGGAAAGAATGTGTTTATCTCCGCTACTAAGAATCCCTTTGAGAATGATGAATTGTATTTCATAGAGTCAACCTTCTTTGATGAGTTTGTTGAAGAAGGAGAGACAGCCATTACATACCCTGCTGGTATTCTATTACCCACATGGGACGACATTCAGGAGAGCCAGCAAAGGAAGAGGAAAATGCATGGATATCGTGGAGGAAGAAAGAAAAACAAGAAGCCAATTGAAATTGAAAGTTATGTCAGGGATAACGAGCGAATGGTGTACTGCTTATGATGGTCACAGGGATTTGATGAGGAGTGCTTATCTTCATCAAATCCCATACCACTCCAAGACATCCAGCCTACCCCGCATCAACTACATGATCAAATGAAAGCTCAAGTTGAGGAGATAGAAGAATTGTATCTAGCACGACTTGGAGAGTCGCCACGGTTAATCTTCATCAACAAGGGCTTGACACATGAGAAAAAGGGTCCCCTTATAGAGTTATTAAGGGAATATCAAGATGTGTTTGCATAGACATATGAAGAAATGCCAGGGCTCAATCTTAGTCTAGTGGTACATAGGTTAAATGTCGCCCCAAGAGTAATGCCTATGAAGCAAACATAGAGGATTTTCCATCCTGAGGTCGAAATCCAAATCAAGCATGAGGTCGAAAAATTACTTTGGGAAAATTTTATCAAGCCAATTGAACATCCTAAGTGGTTCGCTAATGTTGTACCGGTAAGAAAGAAGAATGGCTAAATACGTGTCTATGTCGATTTTTGTGATCTAAACAAGGCATGCCTAAAGGATGACTTTCCTTTATCGAACATTGACACATTAGTTGACACAACGGTAGTACATGAATTATTTTCATTTATGGATGGTTTCAGTGGCTAAAATCAAATCAAGATGGCTATCAAAGATGCTGAGCGTATTACATTTAGAACGCCAATGGGAAATTTTTATTAGACCATCATGGCTTTTGGACTGAAAAATGCAGGCGCAACCTACCAGAGAGCTATGACTGCTATATTTTATGATATGATGCATGAGTTTATGGAAGACTATGTCAATGATATAGTTATCAAGTCAAGGAGAGCACCAGATCATCTGGTTCACCTGCAAAAGGTTTTTAAGCGATGTCAGCTGTATAAGCTTCGCATAAACCCTCTAAAATGTGTATTCGATGTAGCTTCAAGGAAGTTTTTGGGATTTATCATCCATAAGAAGGGAATTGATGTGGATTCGGCAAAAATCCAAGCTATACTATTTATGCCATCCCCTGTTACCCTAAAGGAATTGAAAACTTTCATGAGAAAAGTTTCCTATATTAGGAGATTCATGCTAGCATTGGTAGAGATTTCATATTCTCTACATTAACTTATGAAGAAACGGGTCTCGTTTGAGTGGAAGGAAATACATGAAAGAGAAGTTGAAAAGATTAAAAGGATCTTGACTTCTCCTCAAACTATGACAATGCCGGTGAAGGTATTACCACTAATCTTGTATCTTAACTCTACTAATAAATCGATTGCAGCTTTACTCACACAAGAAATAGATGGGCAAGAAAGGCTAATTTACTACCTGAGTCAGACCCTTCAAGGAAGTGAGGTTAACTACTCAGCCTGCCAAAAGCACTATCTCGCATTGGTATTTGCCTCGTAAAAATTACGACACTATTTCCTAGCGCATAAGGTCAATCTTATCACACATTCGAATCCCATCAAGTATTTATTGTCTCAACCAGCCTTATCAAGTCGGGTTGCTAAGTGGTTACTCCTTCTTGGAGAGTTTGACATCACAATTTACTCGCCTAAGGCCATCAAATCACAAGCTTTAGTAGATTTGTTAGCACACTTCCTAGATGCGCATGGAAGCCTCATTGTGGATACTATTCCAATAGAGTTTCATGAAGACTCTCTTATGATCAAACTGGAAGGGGAGTGGTCACTTTAGTTTAACGGCTCCATAGGAAGTAAGGGATGGGGAGCTGGAATTGTGTTAACCTCACTTAACAGTCAAGAAATACCATTGGCATTCAAACTTCATTTTTATTGGACTAATAATGAAGCTGAATACGAAGCCTTGTTGCTAGGATTGATATCTACCTAAAAGGTGAGTGTAAATCAGCTATGTATTCGAGGTGACTCCGATTTGATCATTAAGAAAGCCAATGGTGAGTTTAGACTCAAAGAACTTACACTAGCACCCTACAGGGCTATGGTGCGAGCTCTGTTAGCAAAATTTCAGTTAGTACACTATGAGCATACAACTCGATCTGTCCATAGATATGTAGATGCTTTGGTTACATTAGCTTCTAAAGTCCCGATTTAGGATGCAAGTAATGCTTTGGATATTCGGGTACTTAAGAAATCTATCCCATGTACTACATTGGGTCTTGTTGATGAGAATGAAGAAGCAAATGATGATTAGTGTATGTTGCTAAAGAAGTAACTAGCACACCCGGGTGCGGCCTCTGTTTCAATATTGAAGAACTTTAGCCAAGTCAACGAAGCACTATATTACAAGGGACCAAAAGGTGTTTTATTCTGTTGTGTTGGGATAAAAGAAGCTCGTTTGAAATTGGACAAATACCACAAGATTTGGTGTGGAGAAGAGGGGCCACCCTTGCATCATCGCATTCAACACTCGTGATATTATTGGCCATCAATGTCTAAGGATGCATTCTAAATACAAGCAAATTGTCCCAAATGCTTTGAGTTACCTGATGAGAAGGAATGTAATTTTGTGGCTATCACAAGTGATTAGCGGCATCCGTACATTGACTACTTAAAGAACAACACACTACCCACCGATAGTACCAATGCAAGGCCTGTAAAAACAAAGGCAATAAAATATCTTATGCATGAGGATGAGCTATGCAGGGTCTCATTCATGGGACAACTTCTTAGATGCATTGCACCTCTTGAAACAGAAGCGATATTGACTGAAGTGCATGCTGGAGAATGTGGAAAGCAACAAGGAGGAAGAAAATTGTATTACCACTTACTCAATATGGGCTATTATTGGCCAACTATGGAAGCTAAAACTGTTAAAAGATGTCGCATTTGTCAATAGCATGGTAACGCCATTCAGTCTCCTACAGTTTTACTCCATAGTGCGACAACGCCATGGCCTTTCCATACATGGGCATTCGACTTGATTGGTCTAATTCATCAGCCATCAAGAAGGTACATTTGGATTTTTGCGAGAACTGAATGTTTCACAAAATGGGTGGTAGCTACTCCCTTGAAAAAGGCTATAGGACCAGCAATTGCAAATTTCATGAAGGAAAACATTATATGTAGATTCGACATTCCAAAGCGCATCTTGTCTGATAATGGTACTACTTTCGTCAATACTCATGTATGACAATTGATGGTTTCCTATGGTATAAATCATGTTAAGTCCACGCCTTACTACCTAAAAGGAAATGGTCAGGCAAAGGCCACCAACAAGAGATTGTTACAGGTGTTAAGTCGTATGGTTCATGATAGCCATAAGGAATGGCATGATAAGCTACCATTAGCACTTTAGGCGTATAGAACTTCAAAGCGAAAGCTAACACAAGCGACACCTTTCTCTCTAGTATATGGCACTGAAGCAATAGTCTCGGTGGAAGTCTTGATTCCATCCGCACGCTTAGCCATCAATGCTAAGCTTAAACCAGGTGCTTTGCGTATGCTGGATCTAAAAGCCTTAGAGGAGAGGTGAGATACTACTAAACATAAGTTAATTCATTACCAGCAAAAACTAAGTGTAGCCTGTAACCGCTTAGTGAGAAAAAGGTCATTCAAAAGAGTGATGCTGTACTTCGAGCAACAGATCATGTGTGCTGAGGTATCCCAGCACCAAAGTTTACACCCAAATGGGAAGGACCTTTTATCATTGAGGAAGTTCACAATAGGGGTTATTGTAAACTTCGTAATCCAAATACAGATGTTATCACAACTCTTATCAATTTCCAATACATTAAAAAGTTTCATTTGTAATAGGCTGAATGAACATGAGAAGTGAGATCAATGAAAATGCATCTTAAGTCATGAGAACTTTCTTCCAACCGTTTTGTCTCAAAGATTTCATTTGTTGTTGCAAGGATAGAAATTTAATTCCTTAGCACACATTACACACATTACATTGTTGCAGTTTGGTAATAGATTAATCTCCTAAATGCACAATGTCCTATGGGTTACGCCATGCCAAGTGAAAATATTATTTCCTAAGCACATAGCATAACACCTTCAATAAATGTGATGATTTTACTATTCAATGCACTTGCTAGAAATTTTACAAGCGACTTGTTAAGTATTGGGTAATACCCCCTTAGCAATTTTCTCTAAAAAGGCAAGAGACAGGTTAACGACTCATGCCCTATCATGTTATTTATGTAAGTGCATCTACTATTAAGCGCGCTATGAACAACATATCATTTATCAATTAAAAAAATCATTGTTCATCAAACGAGTTTACATATCACGTAAAAAAAAAATCAAGAACCTATAATAGATCCGATTGAGGAATTAACATCTAAACCAGCTAAGTTGGCCTCCATTTTGAGATCAATCTTTGACAGTTTCTCTAAAATTCCCTTACGTTATACCATTAAGTCTTGATAGCCTAAAACTTTCCTTGCCTTGATCGCGATAAGCTCTATACCACCAACTTTCAATTTCGGGGCATGTGTCCCTTCAACACTATCAATGATGAGTTTCAGTTCTTTTTCAAGTATTGAACTCCAATGTCTATTCAAAAGAGACATAGTTTGCCCAAGCATAGATACCATGGTGGTAGTTAATTCAAAACCCTAGCAAATCACTTCAAACCAAAATTCCCCCTCCAATTCGTACAAGCGTTTTAGCGAAGGCAAGAGTTGTGAATGAACTATGAACCCATGAAATGAAGCCGCTTGCAATATACTTGAGGAGCCCTCTTCAATTTGTCTTGGTACTTCAATAACTAAGGGAGGGATGATGCTAAGAAGAGTTACAGGTGAAGTAACTTCGTTGCAAAAAGCAAGTGTGTCATGGGACATAGCAATTCTGATTGAAGCCTCATTTAGTCTCCCATCTATCTGATTATCAAAGAGCCTTACCTCTCTTAAGACATTGGCATAGGCCTAAATGTTATGTTCATTGAAATGTCTAATCTCACTGTTATCAATGTCATCCATACGAATGGTAGCATTTGACTCAACATTATTACTTGGTAAGGCCTTAATCTCCCTGTCATCAACATGAACCGGAGTACCTTTACCACTATCAATACTGTGCTTGAGAGTGTCCTCCAAATCAACCATTTCGTTATCATCTTCTTCATTTATAACATCAACGATAGCAGGATGATCCCTAATTCAAAGCTCCTTCCTAACACCGTAACGACCAGTGAATGGTGCAATACTAGGAGGAGTCGATTTCGAAGGACCAACAGAGGGATCGATAGCAACGTGATCTCTTTTGTCCTGCAACAAAAGAAAGGAAAAAAGTTAGCATGAGTGCATAGTAATAGTTGAAAATTAGAGGAATAAGATGTGTATAAATAATGGTAATATCTCCTAAATACGCAATTGCTTTACTTGCTCATAATCAATGAAGAAATAGTAGAATGACTACTTAGTGCTTTATTCTTCGCATTAGCAAATGACTTTGCCTTTTCATTTGGGAGACAAAATTGAAAGTCATATTTAAAAATAGACTCCTAAGGTAGCTCCTCCTCAATGGACGTATCTACATACTTCTTAGAATTGTCTAACCAGTTAGTCTAGTATGTCAACTACCTGATAGAAGCAAGTCTAGAACGTGATAAAGAGGGAAAATATAATTGCCTCGTATCTAGACGAACATCTCTAAAATATGTAGGATTGAGTGATTGGCAACACGAATTAAAATCCTTCTTTATGTGGATGATCCGAGGAACACCTTAGTCAAAACCAAACTATCGAGCTACTCTATGAGGTGAATATAACATTACTTTACACTCTAGAAAACAGCCAGAGGAGTCTCTCCAATCATGAAGAGAAGAAAGACCCCCAGGTGAGCACCATAAGATAAACCCCACTTCACCGGCATTAAATCTCTCGCAAGCCCCGAGAAGGTTCACTATATCCTTCGACCCTTTGGGATAAAACTCTGGAAACCACAAATAATCGGTTAATCTACTTATGTAAGGTTGAAAATTCACCTCCTTCATGTCATCAAACAACAAATAACCTAAAGGCTTTCTATCAATCCACACGAAGGCTCGGGGCTCAACAGGACTAGGTTTATTCGGAGGCAAACCAAAGTGTCTTATGAACCTCTTGGTGAAGAATACTTGCAAAAACACCACATCGACATGAAGCCTCGTGATACAAGTCTAAACATCGATACAAAGACCTAAGGTAAAATAATCCCAAAGAAAAACGTATGCTACGCGCCATACGAATAGCCAAATGAAAAAAAATGATGACTCACACCATCAACTAGACCACCAGGAAATACACGCAAAGACAACCAACATGCTAGGAAGGCCTTGAGCTCGAACCTAAGAACAAAAAAAATGATGGCAAGCGAGTTAATTAAAATAAACCTTATATGATAAAAAAAAGGGGGGAAATCATCACACATGACACTAGGAAAACTTACTTATATCGATCATTTGAGTCATTCGAACTCTTTTGCTCAAAAAAATATTTGATCCACGAAGAGAAAGTAGATTTCTTATAACTATCAATAGCTATCGACATTGCTACTTCTAAGGCTGATATGATGACTTCATCTTCTTCAGTTACATCGGCAGCCACAATGTCAGTCAACCCAAAATCACGAAAGTGAAGGAGTGTGCATAAGTCCTCCAATGTGAGAGTGATCTCACCCCCAAGAGGTTATAAAAGTGTGTGTTTATGTACTACAATGGTCATAATACTACGTCAAAAATCCGTTTCATTTCGTCGAGGAAACCCAAAATAGGAGGAAATCATCACAGGGTAGTAGATTTCTATGGACTCCATGGTATCTACATATCTCGGGTTGCCTATGATGTGATTCACCTAAGGACGCCAGCTCGACATGACTTGCTTATGAATAAAAAATTGAGTATCTGATAGGGGAAGCTCCTCCCCTTTCATTCCTAAGGCGTAATATAGAAGTCCCCTCTATATTCTCCCTAACTTCGACCTAAGACTCTCGTCTTATGAAATGCCACATGCTATCAACATGTTGGTGCTTCTGTGTATCTCTTTTGCTTATGCAACTCCAAAAGAAATCTTCCTTAATCATCGGGTCAAGCCATTTGTTCTGACGAGAAGGTACCATGGGTATGCAACCATCAAAATATGCTACTATCTCTTTACCCTTGTCACTAATCCCACTATGTGATTTAACCTTTCCAGTGTCCTTACCCATTGCAAGTAGTAGCAACGACTAAATCTAATCAATACTACTTAAAAAAAAAAATGGGGGGAGGGGGGAGAGAAAAGTGTTGAAAGTCTCTCGATGACCTTACTACCTGTAAAGACAAACAAGGGTAGATTACTCTTATAATAAAAAGAAAGGATACTAAAAAGAAGACGCTAGAATAAAAAAAATAGTGAAAGTAATAATTCCATCAACCAGGAGTGTAGCATAATACTACGAAACCCTACTAAATCATCAAAATTATTTTTTAAAAAAAAATCTATGCAAGGAAGTGAGAACCCCAACCAACCATTAAAGATCTTTCTAGAAGTCGAAATGTCCCACAATGAAGCATGAACTCAAATCATGTAGTTCAATGCAACTATCACAATCATTCTATGTTACCACATGAACCGGAATGCCTCGCAATGAAGCATGAACATAAGTGATATGGCTCGATGCAGTCATCGTAGTCATCTTGCACCACCGTCCAAGATAAAGTTGATTGAGTAAACAAAAAAATGTGTGCACAATACCAAAATTACAATTCATAAACCATGAAGGTTTTTGTGTGGGGAGAGAAACCTTATCTTTAACTTATCAAGAATTGCTTGATGGAAATTAACCAACAAAAGCTCTTTAGCAACAAGAATGTCTCGTGATAAAGAATAGATTTATGTCACAAGGTCTGATGCAATTATTATAGTCATTCTATTATTGCTATAGAATGTCCTGTAATAAAGAACGAACACAAGAAACATGAACTGATGCAACAATCATAGTCATTCAATATTATTATGGAAGCTAAGTTGATTTTTCTTTTTAAGATAAATTAGAAATCTTTTATAAATTAAGGAATACATTTGATTTAGGGATTGCACTGAGCAATACTTTACAACAACCAGAAGGTCTTCTAGCAAAGCAACTGGCCTTGATTCTCTTTTTTTAGTAACATCAGAGCACTACCAACAATTAAGGATGAATCCAAGCCCCACTTCACTAAGAGACAATGAATCACCATGCCCCAAGTCAAAAGCTGCCTCGGTTGCAACCCTGCTTAACATGCTAGAAAGTGTGTATTCATCCATTCTAACACCTTCAGATTTCATCCTTATAAAGACATTCAAACCTTCTTGAGCTTGAGTTTGATTCACACACCCAGTTAGTATTGAATTCTATGAGAATGAATTAGGCTTTGGCATATTGAAAAGAATCTAGATAGCATCTTCTATTTCTCCAAATCGAATAATGCCATGAATTATTTCATCATACAAGATCGTATCAGGACTGGGCATCCATGCAAAAATGCAAAAGCATGCTCAAGTTCATCATTCTTGTGCATGCTACGATTACTGAGCTCCAAGTAATCGTATCCTTCTCCACCATCTCATCAAACACAAGTATCGCCTCCTCAACCAATGTGCATTTTTTTTTGTACATATCGATCAAGCAATTAGAAACAAAAATGCTGCATTCAAGACCACGTTTTATTTTACAGTGTATTGACCTCCCAAGCCATAAAAAAAAAAATTCAACTGATCGCACGCAGTCAACGCCGTCGTGAAGGAGAATGCATCAGCAGCTGGACGAGTTTCTAATCTGTTCAACTGAATAAACAGTCCCAATGCACGACGGAACTGCCCGGAATACACGAAGCCTGAAATTAAAGTGTTATAAGACATAATATTTCGTTTAGGCATTTAAAAAAAAAAAAACCTTTCCCACAAGCAGTAAGTATAATAGTGACAGTAAAGTTATTTATATTTTCCCCAGACTTCTTATTTTCTTTAAACAAATTGATTGCAGAAGCAATATCATCCTCCTGGATAGAACCCGAGATAACAGTGGTCCATGAGACAACATTGCGGAACGACATTTTCCTGAATACTTTCGCTTCTCCATCCATATCCCCCAGTTTAACATAAAAATCCATTAGCGAAGTTCCAACAGACACCGAATCGTTGCGTGACTTGCAACGAAATGAAACTCCCTGTCATCTATTGCTATTACCGTGGGCCATGCTTATATCAAAGGGTAGATTATATGCTAATGCCAGATATTAAAACAATATATCAACATATTCATACCAGGACCAAAGCAAATGACAATAAAGTAATAACAAACGTAATAGTTTAACCTCACAAAAAACAGACGCGAAATACCTTAACTTTGCGAGATACCGTCAAGCTTAATCCCGCAAGTGGTAAAATGGAGTTCAGAAATACATGAATACATTACACTCGACTAAGTCAAGGATTAGTAGCAACCGAAATATCACTCAACGAAGAACAAGCTTATGTCATGAGATACGATACATCTATTACAGTCATTCCGTGTTGCTATTGAACTGGAATATCCCGCAGTAGAAAGCAAATGCAAATGAAAAAGCTGGATACAATGGTCATAGTCACTCCATGTCACTACCCAAACATCAAATTAATCAAGTGAGTTGTTATTCAAAAAAGAAAAAAAAAGGAGAAGAGAAGCAGAGAAGAAACTGGAAGAGGAAGACGATGCCGTTCCTAATTTAGGATAGCAAAATAATTGGTTCATTACCATCAATATTGGGAAAAAGATACCTCATTCCAACGTAGTCCACTTTCTTCTTACCTTAAACGGATGCATAGAAATGGAATAAAATTTATTTTATGAAACAGGCGATCCCATATGCTAGAAAAAACATTTAAGGATTCCAATCTCACTTAATGAGATTGACCTTATATTATATGAATAATTGCATTTTTTAGAAAGCCTTTAAGAGCATCTTATCTCAATCTTTATTTGGGATTATGGAGATAGAGAGAATGCAACATACTAGTCATTGGCATAGTTATGATATCTAGTAAGTCATTTTGATTACACAAGTTTAGCTAAAATTTGTAATTGTACAATGGCTTGGTTTATGCTGAAGACTTTACAATATATGTTCCTATTCAGTATCATACTGTTAGGGGTAGGGTCGGAACATAGGATTTTATCTTGGTTCACCCGTTAACTAGGGCCATATCCAACAGAAAATTCTACTATAATTAGCACTTTACGTCTCTAGTTACATCACTCAATTACAAATGAAAAAAAAAAAAAGAATATACAGTAATATCTATTCATGAGTCAAAGCCCAAACTTTAATGAACAAATATGGACTGAAATGTTAAAAGCCTTTTGGTGTCTAGGGGATGCTGCCCTCTTGAGACCCCTGCCTAGGCGGCTTCCCTAAACCTACGTGCTTTCCTAGCATAAAGGAGTATGAGCCACACCCTAACATATACATGGCATATGATTATTGCAGTATGAGTTACCTGATTAATAAGATACCTCTCTTAAGGTGATTAAATTTAAGGATATTGACCATGACTTTGTTAAGATTTCATATGTATATATATATATATATAATTTTTTCTCAAATGATATATGTTGCTTGCAACTCAGGATGAAAAAGGATAACTTGTCATTCTATGGGGGGATAAAAGTTTGACAATGATAATTAAATCATTTATCTCTATAAACTCACAATTATTGAGTTGATGTGCTTCTTTATAGCTATATACTGAAGTTCAAGGGCCCTCATTATCATTTTCCTCATATGTGTGAAACCTTGTTTATCACAGACCTTATTACTTTCTTTATTATATTATTATAGTGTTGAAAACTACAAGGAGTATAATTATTTTACTTGTTAGTTTTATGTAAATGTAACTATCCATTTTCATTCTAAAATCATACATAGATTGTAGATTTTTCATAAGATCAAAATGAAGAGCTTATTGATAAAGTCCTTGTCTAATAAATTTGATTTGCTTCAATTTATGAAATATTTTTCATTACATAATCAACGCTTGGTGGTTATAACGTGTGTGCTATAAAAAACATATGTGCACACTAGTAGACTTGATCATGACAAAAGAAATAGTAAACATTTTCTATGGAATTTTGTTAGCTAATTCAAAGGTCAAGCTCTCTTCAATAGCTAGCAAATTAAGAAAGATATGCGGGATGGCTACTCTGATTAAATTATCAATACCTTAGCCACTTTTGCATAACCATTGCCGAATAAGACATTTAATGCAAACCCGTTAAGTAAAATGGTCTTACTGGGGCTAATATGTTGGATGAATCATCAATCCACTATGCCTACTGACACCCACAAGCATCTCAATACTCCTATTAATTTCTATTAATAAAAAGGAAAATCCAATGCAATCTCAGTTAGTCAAAGCGATGCACGTGATTAAACAGTGTTGCATACTTGTGCACAAAGAAAAACTTAAATTACTATGCAAGCATTGGCGCTAAGCTTCTATACTATATAAGTATATATGGCAGCAATGCAATTATTCTACAAGTGCACATGCGCCAAGTAATTTCCTAGCCATGATAAAGGCTCATCTAATGCCCAAGTCCCTCTGACCTCACTCGAAGGACTTTGGTCAGGAAGCAAAAATGTAGGGTATTGAATCTAATTCATGAGCTTATAGCCTGTTATTTTAATGGATTTGACTCTTTAGGCCAATGTGACAAGACTCAAAGAGTAAAGTCCATGTCTTAAGATGATTAAGGGAGATTTGGCATAGTGGGCTTGGAGTAGGGCCTGTTGGATCAGCCCGCCCAATCTAACCTTTCTTAAATAAAACTCATACACACATACACACACACTAAAGGCTTTTGGTGGGCCCAAACCCATATGAGGCTTCATTTGCCATGAACTATTGATCATCATGACCATTCGACGGACGAGGTTTATAATCAAACACTATAAATACCTTAGGTTTCCTCACTAAAAGAGAGGGTCTTTTTTTTAGAAAAAGGTTGGTTACTCTGCCAAATTTTCTCTAGAAGGCTCGAATTACCATTTACCAACATTTATCTCACAAAGCATATACCTGTCACCATAGAGTTGAGCCTTGTTTAAGATTAACTCCTCATCCTATCTCAATCACCCCCTGATCATCCCTACATATGTCACTTTCTCGTTAGGTCACGTGTAGTGTATTTACACGTAATACCCACATAACCCCGTACTCGAGCCAAAACCCTCCACAAAAAGTTATATATAGAGAGCTACTTTCTCCTGTAAGAAAAAGTTTGATTTGATATGAGAAAGTTTCTTTTTTTTTTTTTTTTTTTTTTTGGCCAAGCGAATATAAGGAAGTTATTAAATATATTGTCATTTAGTCGGTATAAGAACAATGAAGCTTCTGGGAATCCAAATTACACTAGCACTACCACTAATTGGTGCATAGGGGTCCCTTCGTGCGATCACCTCCAGAGTTCCCATGCGTAATCCTCTCTCACCTATCGATGGTAGCCAATCTTGGCTTTGAGATTGCGTTTTTGTGTGCTAAACGACACACGAGGAAATCTTAAAGTCACATGCTTTGAACGTACGTACGTATTTCAGGTTATTATATATATATATATATATATCATGCTTACTTTTGGTGTTTGTGTGTGAGATACATATATGGAACTTTTGGGCCCACACATTTGAGCTAGCTTTACTATATTTTTGGATTTGGACAACTTGTTGCATGTATGACGAAGCCAATGTTTACACTATCATTCAGGGTCATGTTTGCAGAGCTTTTGAGAGGTAGGCAACACTGAGGGTTCACGTAACGTCTTGAATGACCCAAGAATTAGTGGAGGAGCAAAATCCTTAACCTTTGTCAAGGAGAGTTTTATATCCTCAACTTTAGGTTAGTTATTGAAAGGCCGTATGAGACATTGCATTGTATATTATTATTTATGTATAATATATAATTATTAACTTACTTAACGAATTTGTTTATTTGGTAGCATTGAGACATTCTTATTTCACTAGGCCATGATATGTGCTCCACACCTACAAATGTATTCATAATGCAAGTACCTTCAACCATAGCATGACTAGGAAAGTCTCTTTAGCGAGTTCCTTTGATCGTTACGTTGGGACAAGGATATGAGCTCGTGAGGAGAGTTTAGATGGTATGGCCACCTCGATTGGAATTTCTCTTTTACTTATATAGTTTATTACTTTTGAGGACTTATGAAAGACGGGATTTTGCATTGAAGATCCGAAGTTTATCTATGAAGTTTTTGTATTGCTCTATTATAGGTTTGATTCCCTATCAGTATAGTCTGAAGTTTAGATGGTTCATGAGTAATTGATGGGATTTATGACACCATGAGTGAAATCCCCTCTCGTCGAGAGTGCTCATAGTGAGTTTTACAACCAAAGTACCCCAAGGAGTGTGATAGTTTTTGTTTGTATTAGAGCTCAAGTTAATAGAATCTCGAGTTTATGATAAACCATCCCAAAAGAAAATTTGAAACTTAGAATACAAAGTCGACTATTAACCCTAAGTATGGAAGGCAATGGGTAGCAGTTCAACTTATGGGGTCCTAAGTTTTGCAATTTTGAGCCTAGGAGTTTACTCATTAGTTTAAAATTTTCTCCTTTTCATTTTTTTTTTTACATGTGGGATGATTCTAGATCATTCTTTGTTAAAATATACATATCTTTTCATATATAGGTAGAGTGTATTGAATTGTATTTTGAATTACACAACATATAAGTTAAATTTCAAATATATCCTTTTATAGAACTTATCCTTTCATATTAAAAATTGAACCTTTAGATCCTTGAGTCTTTTAAAAAGTTCTTTTATGCCTTTGTATGATCATTTTTCCCTTAAAAAAGTAAGGTTGAAAAAAAAAATTAAGAGCCCAGGTACCTCTAGAAATTAGAAAAGACTAAAATAGAACATCTGTTTATTGAGGATAACTATCACCTAAAATAGTTAAGTAATATATATTTCATTGTCACCTTACCATCATCGCTACTAGCATTACCTTTACAACCCTACGCTAATGTTGCCACTACCCATACTACACCACCACACTAACTACCATCACTATATCACTAGCACACAACTACATCACCACTAAATCAATACTACCACCATCACCATCACTATCACCATCACTTTTTTCATTACCACCACCATTAAACTGCTACCATTGCCAACACCGTGATGGCGATTATGATCGTGCTTTGGTGTTGGTGTTGATAGTGGTGGTGATGATATTAGTGTAAAGGTGGGTTCATAGTGTATTAGTATCAATGGTAATGGTGTAGTAGTAATGGTGATTATGGCGAGGTTATAGTAGTGATGGTGATGATAGTGGTGGCAGGTGGTAATGCAATGGTAGTGTTGGTGTGATAGCAACATGATGGTGGTGGTGGTGGTGTAGGAAAGTGGTGCTGGTGGTGGTGGTGATATAATAGACCATAATTAATCTTTGAAACATGCAAATGCAATGAAACCAAAGGGGAAAAAGAAGAATTTATTCAAGCGTCACCATCAATGGAGACTTGCAAAGTTTGAAGCATTGACCCAATAAATTGGCTTTTTTTCTTTCTTTCTTTTCTACTTAAATTGATATAATTATATCATTGCATCTATCATCTTACCAATCAATACACGTAAAGAATTGATTTAATTACTTAATTTGCAAATATTGAATTAGCCATATAAATTTATGTACCAATTGACATCATGTTTTTCCAAGTGTACAATTACTCCAATGGAATCATCAAAATGTAAATATAATAGTTTATTATGAATATCATGTGCATACAACATCCATCTACACTTTATATGAATAAAAAAGGATTATTGTTACGATAAATTGATCCATCAAACAAGATGAAAGAATGATTTGGATAAGGATTAGAGAGCAAAATAGTCCATTTTAGCAAGTTTAGGTTCTAGTGACAGGTGGTATAGTAGAGGGGTTAGGTTAAATGCCTCCTCTCATAGGTGATATGTAATGAGTGTTAAGTAATTACCAACATTGAATTTCATGGACTATGAATGAAAAAAATTAATTAGGGTTTAATAATCTAAGTGCTAAAGAGACTAACAAAGTCCAATTATTTATAATGAAAACTAATGATAGCTAAGTTCGCTAAAAAAATTAAAATTGTTGAACAATTTTAATGAACTTTATCATAAGCCCACTAATCCAAAAATCTCAAAATCATCCCAAATAAGGTTTAATTATTTATATAATTAAATTAAGCACAATTTAGCTAATTTTATGCTTGTCCTAAAGTTATATAATATAAATTTCCTCATCTACATTTTTAAAGTAAATTTATTATTTTTACCTTATTTATTTTAATTAAATCAATATCCATGCTATAACATGAGTTTTTACCAAGTTACCATAAAACCTATTCCACATTCAAAAGGAATAATTAATACAACTTGCATCTAATAGAAAGTAATAATTATTCTTATAGAGAGGTATATAATAAGAAAACCTTGTGCAACAATCTCTCCCTAATGAAGTTTAAATAAGGTGATAGATGCTATCAGAGGAAAAGTTGTATCACCTTGAAGTAAATTAAATAAAATAAAAATATTCGAAAACTAAAATCTCTTTTTCGCAATTTTTTGTAACTTTTCTTAATTTTGGTATCTTATATAATTTTGTTTAATGGTAAGAATAATTTTTTTAATAGATCAAGAAGTCTTAACATTCAATTTTAAAGAATAAAGTTAAAACCTACATGGAACAAATATAAGCAAATTCACTTTACCCTCAAATATCCATCTCTCTATTTCTTATTAGATGTTCATTTATTTATTACAAGCGGTCCCTTGGGGCTTGGGTTAAATTGTCAGACGCTAAACAAAGGAGCAGTGAGCATTCAATCAAAGAATGAATTTCATAAGGCTTATTTACATTTATTGATTGACTGTAACGTTTAGACACTGTCCACACGCACATTAAGTAATAAGAAAGGATTAAATAAATTCTAGAGGTTTGACTATTTTATTTATTTCTACACTTTGGCGAAATTCTTGTGGTTTGGCTTATCCCTGTGCATGGAATGCAGCATGTCCATGGGGAGATCCAGCTTGTCGAAGCCGTTTCTCTTCCGAAAGCAGTTTTGCAAACCTTTAGTAGGTGTAGGCTTTTGTTAATTACACTTGTAATTATATATCTTATGAAGTCCGACTAAGAAATTAAAATAATAAACAACTTTTTTACTTGATTTTATTTCTTATTTAAGTGCAGTCAACCTTGAAAGAGCACTTTGATTGGTCTCTTCATTTAAGGGCTCAAAGGTTCCCTTGTCCAGATTCACCCTTGATACAGGCTTCTTCA
This sequence comes from Laguncularia racemosa, assembly GCA_037954665.1. NCBI lineage: Eukaryota > Viridiplantae > Streptophyta > Magnoliopsida > Myrtales > Combretaceae > Laguncularia > Laguncularia racemosa. The sequence goes on from JBBMOL010000329.1 coordinate 111,557, forward strand.
ACAACTCTGCTCCTACTTCAACAAGATCCTGCATATTTTTCCTCGTAGCTATATCAACAGACGATGCTATGCCGCTTAATGTGTCGTCCTGCAAAGTATTAGAGATTGAAAATAAATAAATAAATAATGTTTATACAAACGCATTCATTCTATACAATATGTAACTCAACAATAGAAACAGTCAATGAGTGGCAGTTTACCTAGCAATTGTCAATTTATAGAGACAGTTCTTCAAATCTGTAACAGTAGTTTTCCTTTATCATAGCAATTATATCTTTTCAAAACTGGTAATATAAGACCAACACAGTTATTAATTATTGGGCATACTATAGTGGAAAATACATTTTCACCGGTTTCCAAGATGATATATTTTATAGAGAATCCCCAATAGTTAAAGTTAGTACTACTACAGTTCCAAAAATTAATCGTTGCAGTTATTACTAAAAATGGACTTGCCATACTACATATTGAAATTCCGTTTAATTGTTCATAATCCATAGCTAATTTACCGTTAGCACATAAGATAATTGATGCCTGTTATTGCAATAATGTGTACCTGAATCCTCAGATAGTTCATTTCAGAATGAAGAGCTTGAAAAGCTACACAGAGATGAAGATCCACCATATCTGCACTTGCTTGAGTGAATACATCGAATAATGGCGTGGAGCCGCTATTTGTTAGCCAACCCAACACACCCCACTTTGCGGCCTCCTTTGCAATGTACCTCCGTGTCCGTTCGCCTTTCGGGGAACCGGTTCCTAGTGATATTACCAGAAACCTTTCATAATCATTGGATTCACGGGGAAGAAATCGGGACTTCCCCTGCTAATCTCTTTTTTGTCACTTCACTTAATGCAACTAATGTCTGGAAGATGCACAGAATAAACATAAAGCTTATCCTCGAGTTGTTGCAGGAAAATATTGAAGTTCTTTTTAAGGGTTGGAGAAAGAAAAATTCATGTGCTTTGTGTTATTCTTACTGGATTATATGCAGCGGCACCACCATCTATGAGATTGAATTCTCTAATTGCTCCCGTGGAATCTTCGGTCGTGAAATAATGGGCAGGAAGGTATGTTGGTGCTGCTGATGTGGCGATGCATATATCAGAAAGGTACGCATCAAGTGTTGGCTTTTTCTTGACCTAGAAATATTTATGTTAATGAGTAATGATAACGTAAAATTTGATAATTATGTCAGCAAAATTGTATAACAAAGAACCTGATAGCTAGAGAAAACGGTCGGTTGGAGGCGCTTCATGTCGAATGTGGGGAAGACAATGTTTAGCAAAGCCTGGTGCAATCGTCCGTTTCCTAGTTTCCCATTAACAAGATCATGCGGGTAGTTTCCATCGTATTTGGGGCCCGTGAGACTCGTCATTATCATCATAGCAGGAGCAAATGGACAACCGTAGGATATGTTCTAGAGAAATTAATGATGATGTCAGGTCATCCGTTGCTCTCCAAATTAAAATATATGTGAGAGAGTCGTTTTTATTTAATAATCTTGCGACATCTCTAAAAGAAGGAATTTTAAATTTTATGAATTTCTTCATTGACCTGTCCTGAGGGAATATCCTAGGACCATTGTTCAGATAGCAGTCCCTGATATCTTTGGCAACAAACATTGGACGGTTCTTCTCATTCGGGCTGGTTATCTTGGCAGTTAGAAGGCCACCTGTGCTTGTCCCTGCAGCCACATCAAAGTAATCTGCAAGCCTTGCATCCTCACCGTCCAGCTTCTGCAGAATCCCCAAAAACTGGTAAATGGGTGAACGAGGTAACCTCGATTGAACTTGAGCTACCATACCATACGCATGTTGCATTGTTTGTCGTAGCTTTGTCTGGCAGTTTAGTGTGTCATACAGCAAAAAATATAAAGCAACCGACCCCAAATCCATCATCTTAAAATTTTTGGATCAGGTGGTTGTTAATTATTAGAAAAAGTGAGTCCAGAGATATAATAACTATTATAGGAACATGGAGAATCCTAGCTGAAGCTCAGCCTCTAAAAAACTTAGAATCGTGGCAGGAATTATCCCCCTGATCCCCCCACCATCAATGCCAAGAATGGTGATAAGGTTTCTATAGGTTGGTGGTTGAACTGGTATGTGTTCTGCTTCCACGACTAATTTGCAAATGGGGGAGGACAATTTGGCTGTAGAGAAAGCGCTGGTTGTTAAGATAATTTAGTTTTGAGCTTGACAAATAATGGAGATTGTTCCGGATGAGGACAACTGTTAATTATGATCAAGCGATTGGTTTTTTTTTTCTAAGGAGGGGCGAGGGAAGTGGATTATTTGTAGTCGATTACCTCTTTCGATATTCAAAGTTTCATTAAAATGATATTAAGCATGAGTCACATTCAAATTTTGCCGAGACGACATTTATGGTTGCAAATTGTAATAATTAATATTGTTTGTTGTAACTTTACGAATCCAAATAACAAAAAATAAATGCAGATTGTTGCAAATTTGTGTCTTTCTCATCATCTCATCATCGATCAAGAAGAGAAGGTGGTCATTGGGTTGGGATGCTCGTGTGAGAATAATAGTTTAGGTTAGACTTAAAAAGACTACGAAGAATTGTAGGTAAACTTTCACATGTTTTTAAGAGAAGAAATATTATTATTTTAAATCCTTGAGACACAAAATGCTTAACCCCATATTACATGGATCCGTGTGATTTATGATTAAAACACTTTATATATATATATATATATATATATGCAGGAAGCAGGATTATTAATTACCCGATGAAGATACAAAAAATTCAATCATTTCTGTGTTCATTACGATTTGCAAAAGGCGGGAGGCCTTACCTTGGGTTTGTGAAGACTGTTCGAAACAGGGACCCCCCTTCGTTTATTTTCTGGACCCCTGACCTGCGACTACTGCTAACGAAGCCATAAGGCGGATTTACAACCTGAAAATTTTCATAATTACACGAATAACAACTTTTGATATGAAATTAATTAGGAAATGGTATTTATATGCTTCGTTGTCCATATGTATTATTGCTGTTTTACGGGAGGTCAGATAAAGTCTTAATGCCGTTTTTCATTTGCATTATTAGATTTGGATAGCTCGGGACAAATTGTGTAAAGCCTTTTGTTTACTCTAGAACTCCCAAGGTGGATAAGAGGACATTTTTATGCCTTGATTATTTACTATTTTGTTTTTTGTTTTTTTTTTTTTTTAACCAACTGATTCAAAAAAGTAATATTCATTAGATTCACTGATCTGGTTACCATGATAAATTATCAAGATAAAACCCTAGCAACAAATGTCAATACACTTATCATGATATTTTATTATAGGATAGTTTTGTAGTTGAATCGACAGTAATAAAATTCTCCTGCAGAAGGATAAAAACCTACGGTACACACACGTGACATTTTGGCGGTATTATTTATTTATTTATGCCAAAAATAATGACTTATCACTTTTTATCGATCGATGGAGTTGTTTTGAACCGTAAAACCTCCCTCCGTGAACTCTACTGTCCCGGAGTAATATATTTAAATAATATTATTTAAAAAAATGTACGAAATAGGATATTTATAAAAATTATTTTAAAAATATATTCTAAAATTACGAATTTTACCCATATCTTCAGTTTTGCAATTTTTTTTTTAATACAAAATGATGGTTGGTCACTTTTAAAATAATGAATTTTTGCCTAAATTTTTTTATTGTAATATTTAAATTTATGGAAATTTATTTTTTTAATTGTTATGTAAAATTTTAATATTTTTTAAGAAAATAAAAGAAATAATTTGAGGAAAGTTAAAATTGAAAAAAAATTCAATGATTACTAAAACTGTTTATAAATAACTGTGAAATGCGTGGATATGATAGTAAAGAAAAATGATTTTTTACAGGATGTAAAGAAGTTACAAAATTGGAAATATTAGTATACAAGAATTATTAACATCCATAAAAAGTGTCCCTTCTACTACATTATAACTGACTAGATGAAATAGTCAAGGTTTCATCGAATCTGTAAAATGAAAATAGAAAATGTTAGCATTATATAGATAATGATTTGATATCATAAACGTGTAAGGGTAAGCTAAGATTAAATTAATAATATGGTTGATTATATAACGTTTACCATTGTTTAGTCGATATGCACACGTTATTCTATTATGGGCTACTCTTCAGTAAAGTCTACATGTGTTCTTATCTAGATGCTCCATAATGTCAATTTCCATATAGTATATTTTTTGCCTCGGCTTCGCCTTTTTTGTGCAAGCTTTGGTCTTGGACAAAGTAACAAGAACTATATCAACTCCCAATCAATGTCATCACCTATTGGTAAGAAGTGGGTTCTATATGTGAGCTCCTAGTGCATCCACTTGTACCAATCCGATATGAATGCTGAAATATTGAGATTGATTGAAGCACTAATTGCATAGGCGTAGGAGCATAGAATTTAGTATATTTGCTACTTTTGGCATGTGCATGTCTTATAGCTAAACTCAATAATGTATGTCCGACCCCTTCCCCTCAACTCATTCGCTGCATGACGATTATCGGTGAGCACTTCAAAAATTCTAACCCGCCTACTGTACTCGATGATCATTTGATTGTTAACTCATGAACTCCATCTATCTATCTTTTCGATTGCATATTTGGTGAAGATTCCCACCTTCGCCATATTCTTAAGTGCCTTCAAATGCCTCTTAGCAAAGTACTTGATGCAATTATGGAAGGTCTTATTCACCAAAGCAATCACGGGTAACCCCCGAACTCCTTTCAAGATGGAGTTGTAGCTTTTGAAAATGTTGAAAGTCATATACCCAAGCTAAAAGCAACTGTCATCAGCCTACATCCACTTTTCCATCGATATGTCGTCAAACCACACTAGGGCATCAAGCTTAATGTTCCCCACCTGGTCCATCAAATAGTTCAATTTCCAAGCTTGTGCTTGCAACCCAATGTATGGAACTAACTTCTTGCACTGCTTATTTTTGTGTGCCTTGTTAAAGTTGCTTACAATGTGTCATAAACAAAATCGCCACACTGCAAATGGAGGGTTCCATCCATTGTGTTGGGCTTCAACTACCGTCTCAATGTCAGCATGTTTGTCCGATATAAGGCAAATGGATTCATGACCTTTACGGTCATTGATGATATGTTTTTTCAATTTCCTCAAAAACTAGTCCCATGTTTCATCTGTCTCGGCATCTACCAGAGTGAATGCCAGCAAAAGTATATGGTTGTTCTCATCACCATAAGCAATCAACAACTTGTGCATGTATTTTCTGTATAGAAAAGTTCTGTTGATGATAACAACTGGTCTTAGATGTCTCTAGGCTACAATGCACGGCTCGAATGCCTAAAAAACCCACTTAAGAATGGAAACTTCGAGGGTAGTCAATCTTCTTTACCCCCAATCAACTTTTGTGCTGGGATTCGTATTTTTTATGGCATTTAGAAGCCTAAAAAGCTCATTGTAAGACTTCTCTCAACTCCTATAGACATGTTTAATAGCCCGTTTCTTGCCCTCCCATATCCATCATCTGCTAATTCTATAACCAAATTCTCATTTGATGGAAAAAGCAAGCTCTACAACCTTTATGTCAGGATTGTCCATGATAAGCTTCACATACCAGCCTGTAAGAAGATTGCAAAATTTGGAAAAACTAAAAGCATAGGTAAGGTTCATGACTTCAAAACCCATTTTCGAAATAATTTCTACAAGTATCTTATTGCACGAATTTTTTTTAAACAATGATATTATTTAAGTATATTACTCTTACATAATAGATATATGATGAGTGTTTGTGTGCAAATGAAACCAGAAATTAAACAAGCTGCTTTACAAAATGCATGATGATAAGAATAGGAAATATATATATGTACATACATATATATATATAGTCGGCCAGATGCTTGTTCTACAAACTACCAATGAAGAACTCAAGGGCGGGAGAGGAATAAACAATTAATGCATGCAATTTAAGACTTGGTATTGGTATTGGTATTAGTATTGTGCTATATGTTGGTTAAATTAAAGATAAATAGTATGATGATTGTGATATATTTACCTTCCCTACATCTACGTGTGCTTGTATTGTGATGAATGTGGCATACACATAGTGAGCTTAAGTTTATTCCAATTATTTTTCAGCTATAGGTGAAAACAACGAGTACGTCGACTATAGTGAGAATGGAAATGTAGTGTACCATTGTCAAGATGAGAATGGTGGAGAGTATCAATACTATTATAGTGATGAGTAAAGTGGAGTTTGATGAAGGATTCTTCTATAGAACTCAAGGATGTTGATTAGAGAACTTAGAGATAGTTTATAGACTTTTAAATATGTTGTTTCATTTTTATGTTGAAGGATGATTATCATGTTAGTTGGATTTTGGCTTGATGTATCTTTTCTAAATTTATAGTGATTAGAATGATTTGCTTGTGAGTCATTTATGTATACTATTTGAGTTATGTTGATATTAATATATAGTGGAGATTAATAAGTTTGAAATTGAAATGGAAATAGAGAGTCTTAACCTATTGCTACTCTGTAAAGACACATGATAGGCTGTAGCACTTGAGGTTCTAGGGCATTACAGCTTATGTGGTATCACAGTTTAGGTTTTGATCAATAAAGTATAAGTTTGTGATTTATAGAGCTTAAGTCTAATGATCCTTAGAAATTATGTGATAATCAATAAGTATAGGTTTCAATCAGTAGAAAGTAAGTTAAGATCTTTAGATGGATTAAGCATTTAATCTATGGAACGGTAAGACATGAAGAGAGTGGGTAAATTGTGGTCGATTGCTTTTGTCCAATAACTTATTTTATTTCAATTACTATCTTAAGTTGTAGTTTCTTTATATGTATGTATGTATGTATAAACATAGATATACATATATGTGTACCATCATTAACTCCTTGCACTAACCTTAATTCTCGGATCTATTCGGTTGCTGCCTCTCAAACAGAATGCCTCCTAAAAGAATCACAAGACAAGGATCATCTGGCATTGGAAGGATGAAGATGCTCTAAATGAAAGGTATCCCCCAAGACCTCATCAATAAGGAGCTTCAGTTTAGGCTAACATCACAACTACACAACTGTTGGAAACTGTGAATGCCCTAGTAGGGATGATAGCATAGTGCCAGCAATAAGTCATGAGACCTACTAGGCTTATAGAGGACCAATTTGGATTGGACAAGTTTATTCAGTTAGCAAAGGAATTCAACCTATGAGTTGACAATCTAATAGAAGCTGAACATTAGATAACAAAGATTGAAAAGACGTTTGCTACATTTAGAGTGCTATAGGACTAAAAAGTAGATTTTGCAGCCTTGATGCTAAAAGGGTCGATTGTAGATTGGTAGGCTGTGTCTAGATTAACAAGAGCACCCGTCCACTAGCAAAGGTTCAAGGGAATTAGTTTATGAAAAATACTTTCCTAATAGCATCAAAGACAGAATGTAGGCGGAGTATTATAACTGTCAACAAGGCAACTGGATCATAGAGGAATATAAAGTAAAGTTGAACCACTTGATTAAATTTTTACCTAAAGCAGCTCATACAAATGACCCCTCTAGAGCCAAAAGGTTTGCGAGAGGCTTAGAACCTAACCTCCAGCATGAGGTGGGGTCCTTCCAATTACCTACTTATGTAGAGGTCGTTGATAAAGCTTAATTCCTGGAGTATAGTAGGAAGAGAATTGAGGAGTAGTTGTCTCATAGGTTGGAAATTACTTTAGAGAAAAGACCTACCTCGAGTATTTCATGTGTAGAAAAAGAAAAGAGGCTAGCAGTATATTAAGCCAAACTTGTGGCTTCATGCCTAGACCTATTCAAATTAAGCCAATGCCTCTAGCATTGCTTCTACCATCACAAGCAGGGATAAGGAGAAGATGTCTTAAGTGTTTAGGACCACACGATTTGCAATAGTGTAGTTAACTAGAAGGGGCATACTTTTCCAATGGTAAGATAGGATATCCCAGTAAGAATTGTATAGAGAAATCTATTCCTCAAACCTTTTACTATACTTGTAAACAAATAGGTCATTGATTCTTTAAGTATGGTACTACCCTTAACTAGACGGCTATAGTACCACAATAAATTCCAGTACAACAGCCAACAAAACCTCCCCATAGAGTACCAATAGGTAGATCCCAACGTACCAGATCAAGACAAAGAGCACCTAGTCATGGATTTGCTTTACAACAGTAATAGCAGTAGGACACTTCAGACCAAGATACTATTGTAAGTACATTGCTTGTCAACTTGATTACTGCTTATGTACTATTTGATATGGGTGCAAAGCATTCATGAATATCATCTATCTTTATGCACATGTGTGGTTTAAAACTTGTGTTACTAAATGATGCCATAATTGTAAATACTCCTTTCAAAGTGGGAGGAAAATTAGATCAAATGTGTAGGGATGTTAGGATCAAAATACAAGGAAAACAAATGCTAGCAAATTTATTTATATTGGAGATGGTGGAATTTGATATAATTTTAGGGGTAAACCGGTTATCTAAATATTATGCCTCTATTGATTGTCGAATTTAGTGGTCTGTTATAATTTCCCTAATAAAATCTAGTCCTATTTAAATTAGATGCACAAAAGCCTACAACTCTTCCTACTTATGAGTAGTGGGGTAAGAGTAAGATATCGGCACTATCTGTAGAGGCTAGACAAGTCAAGAAAATAGAAGACATATAAGTCATGAATGAATTTGCAAATGCTTTTCCAGAAAACCTACTAGGTTTGCCGCCAGTTAGGGAATCAAAATTCTGTATTAATTTGGTATTAGGAACAATACCAACATCTAAGGTGCCCAATAGAATGGCACCCACTGAATTGTCAAAGTTAAAGATCCAACTTCAAGAGTTGCAAGATGATGGGTTTATTAAACCAAGTGTTTTGCTGTAGAGTGCTCTAGTGCTTTTTGTTAAGAAGAAAGATGGGAGCATAAGATTATGCATTGATTATAAGAAGTTGAACCAAGTCACAATAAAGAATAAATACCCCCTCCCTAGAATAGATGATTTATTTGACTAATTACAAGGAGCTTAGGTTTTCTCCAAAATTGATTTGATATCAAGATATGATCAACTAAGGATCAAGGAAGAAGACATTCAAAAGACAACATTTAGAACTTGGTATAGGCATTATGAATTCCTAGCAATGCCTTTTCCATTTAGTTTGACAAATGATCTAGCTGCTTTTATGAATCTTATGAATAAAGTGCTTAGGGACTTGTTGGACTAATTTATAGTAGTATTCATAAATATTATCCTCATCTATTCAAAGAGCAAAGAGGAACATGAAACACATTTGAGAGTAGCTGTGAAAAGACTATAGGAGGAGAGGTTATATGCAAAGTTCAATAAATGTGAGTTTTTTTTAGAGTACGTATCCTTCTTAGAGGTAAATAAGGATGGCATCTCAATAGATCCTGAGAAGATAAAAGCAGTGATTAATCGACCAAAACCAAGGACTGTGACAAAGGTTAGAAGCTTTTTAGGACTAGCTAGCTATTATTGGCGTTTTGTGGAAAGGTTCTCACATTTAGTAACTCCTTTGACCCAACTAACAAAGAAGAAGGTCAAATTTGCATGGAATAATGGTAGGTCGTTATACAATCATATCAAATTATAAATTTATAAACCCAAAGAAATCTAACAACCTACCTAAGCAAGTACACCTATCTAATGTAGTATAGATCACAATGGGTATTATTGTTTTTCTACTATCTAGTCTAAATTTTAATGTGAGATTAATAAATTAAATTACTAATTAACTAATTTAATAATCCTAAGATTAATTATAATCTAATTAATAAATGAATTCAATCACAAAGACATACCTTTCATCTTGATCCACTATAAACCTTAACTTTCTTACAATAAGATTTTGATTAATTAATTACTTATACTTTGCACTGCATGAATTCTTAGTTAAATTAATTACTCTCTCAAGTTAATTAATTAATAACCTTATAAGGAATAATGGAAACCTCTCCCTCACTATCACCCTATAAGATTTCATTAGGATCACAATTCCCAAGTAAAGATTAAATCTTTATGTAGAAAATTGAAGTCTTCCTACCTTTAGGTAAAATATGCAATCTTTCTACTCATGAAGATCTATTCTGTTAGACAATACCTCTCTCTATTTAACAAGAATCAGACATGCAATCAATTTGTATGCATAAATTAATTACATAGTAAAAAATAACATGAATAGATACAAAAACATAAACTTTTAATTAATCAATAAATAATTCAATCATATGGTTTAGAGTTTCACAAGATGTATGGCATATAAATCTACTCTTCCATAGAATCTCCAGTAATAATAAGAAATCTATAGTAGTAATAATGATTCATGATGAAAAGAATAAACTCCTGTAATTGTTTTGTGATTTCCGATGATGCTCCAATGATTTTGATCTCTTAGGATTTTTAGAGTGGTTATGAGAGAAAATAAATCCAGATCCCTAAGTTTCGTAATGAAGCGAGTATTTATAGTCTGGGAATTTTCGTCACATGCATGGCTTAGTGCACGCCCATGCTCGGGGCCATGCACTATGGAAAAACATAAAATTTTGACTTTTTGGTTTCTCCACGGCCTCTTGCATGGCCGTGCTCGAGGTCGTGCACTCCGAGATTCTTGCAATTTCTTCTCTAGGCATATTTCTTACTTCAACACATCTCTCTACACTACTTCAGCAGTGGCTAGGGCACAATTGCACGATATATTCTAATCACTTTTTTTCCCAACACTAACATTAGTATGACCATGCTAAAGGTTGCGTACATTTAAAAATCACTTTTTCTCATATTTTTCCAAATTTGCTTCGTTTTTTTGCTCGAATCTTCTTTAAGTCTTTAATTTTTACTCTTTACCCTTGAAATCAAATATTTAGCACTTAAGTATCTTTTTCTTGATAAATTCACACAAAATTCATATTCAATAAGCACTATAAATAAGGTTTTTTTAACACTTATCAAATAACGAATTTGAAAATAGCTTTATAACATTGAAGGAGAAATTAGTAACAGCTCCAATGTTAGTTCTACCTAAGACAAGAGAAGAATTGAGATCTTTAATAATGCGTCAACTCAAGGTTTGGGATCTATACTCATGCAGAATGGGAAAGTCATCACATATGCCTCTCGTCAGTTGAAACCATATGAGAGGAACTACCCCATCTATGACATAGAGTTAGCAACTGTAATCTTAGCACTGAATCTATGGAAACACTACCTATATGGTAAGAAGTGCAAAATTTTCCAAACCACAAGAACTTGAAATATTTATTCACACATAAGGATGTGAATATGAGACAAAGAAGGTGGCTGGAATTGATTAATGACTATGATGTGAAAATCCATTACCAATTCGAAAAGGCAAATGTTGTAGCAGATGCCCTTAGTCAGAAGAAGCAAGTTAATATAGCAATTATAATCACCTCTTAAAAATAGATATTGGAAGACATGCATAAGTTAAAGTTAGAGATGGTGACACATGAAGTAGGAACCAAATTGGCTACTTTTAGTATTTAACCAACCCTCCCTAATCAAATTAAAACAACACAAATGGGAGATCTCAAAATTCAAAAGATCAAAAGGCAAAATTGAATGGGATAAACAACTAAGTTTAATGAGGATGCTGGAGGTGTGATAAATTACGATACAAGATGGTGTGTACCAGATAATAACACCGAATTGAAGTAGGAAATTATGAAAGAAGCTCATTACTTAGGATACATGATGCATCTTAGAAGCACAAAGATGTACAAAGATTTAAAGAATCATTATTGGTAAAGAAATATAAAACAAGAGACAAAAGAATTTGTATCTAGATGCATGATGTGCCAGCAAATCAAAATTGAACATCAAAAGCCAGCTGGTGAGTTACAACCACTTCTTATAATTGAATGGAAGTGGGAACATGTAACTATGAACTTTATTACAACCCTCCTAAGAACTAAGGAGAAACATGATGCAATATGGGTAATTATAGATAAATTGACTAAATCAGCTTATTTCATACCAATTAAGATGAAGTATAGATTAGAGAAGCTTACTCAACTATACATTAAAGAGATTATCAAATTACATGGTATGCTAACTGCTATAATTTCTAACAAGAATACCCGATTCATCAGTAGATTTTGGAAAAGTTTACATGGGGTGTTGAGTACTAAATTACAACTTATCACTGCTTTCCATCCTTAAACAAATAGGCAATATGAAAGAACCATTCAAATTCTAGAGGACTTATTGCGAGCATGTATGTTGGACTATGGGGGTAATTGGAGTGATCACCTACCCTTTGTGAAATTTGCATGTAATAACAGTTATTAGGCTACTATTTAGATGACTCCATATAAAGCACTGTATGGCAGAAAGTGCAAATCTTCCTTACACTAAGATGAAGTTGGTGAAAAACAAATAATAGGGTCAAAGATAGTGTAAGAAGTTGTAAATAAAGTGAACATGATAAGACAACAAATTCTTTTAGCTCAAAATCACCAAAAAAGTTATGTAGATAGAATGTGACACCTTTGGAATTTCAAGTGGAAGATAAGCATTTGTTGAAGGTTTCTTTAACTAAAGGGGTAATTAGATTTAATCTGAGAGGAAAGTTAAATCTAAGATATGTTGGTCTATTTGAGATTCTAGAAAAAATTGGCAATGTTGCTTATAGGTTGGCTCTACCACTAAGTTTAACTGAGGTACATGATGTATTTCATACATCTATGTTAAGGAAATTTGTGCCAAATCTAGACCCAATAGTGATTTTGGAGCCTTTAAATGTATAGTCGAATTTATCCTCCATTGAAAGACCCATAAGGATTGTAGACACTAAGGAACAAGTGTTGAGGAGAAGAGAGATTCCCTTTGTCAAGATATAATGAGCAAATAAAAAAAAAATGTGAAACGACATAGGAACTAGAAGAGGATATAGAAAATGAAGCATTTAGAACTTTTTCCAAACATAACTTTTGAGGACGAAAGTTTCTGTTGGGGGGGGGGGGGGGGGGGGGGGGGGGGGTTAAATAATGTAAAATATACATCTTATATATATTTATTATAATTTAAAACTAAGGATAAAGAATGTAAATAGTTTAAAATAAGGGGGCAATTTGGTCCTTTTAGAGTTAGGGTATTTAAGCCTCACTTGATCTATTGTATCCCCTTTCCCTCATTTTGCACAATAAATACAAAAGAGACACACTTAAATACACACAAGGCGACCTAAAGGAAATCCACAAAACCAACTCACTTTCATTAAGTAAGGGTTTTGATCATTAAGATGCATATTTCTAATGATAGATCCATAGGTCTAATTGAGTTTGGTAATGTATTTTTAGAGTTTGGAACAAGAGGTGAGACTAAACAAGCATAGTGTAAACACCCCATTTTTGCCCTTTAATCACAATAATGTTTCATTTTTAATTTTTCATTTTTTTCGATTTTTCTTCTATTTTTCAGAAATGAAGAAAAAATAATGAAAAAATAAAATAAATAGGAATAATACACCAATTTTGGAAAATAAAGGTAGAAATAATAATAAAAATGTTAAGGAATTTTTATAACATTTTAGAATTTCAAAATAATATAAAATTAATAAAAATGCCACATGTATATACAATTTGTGTGTTAAATAAAATCGAGATTTGGGCTAGCTCAGCTGGCTCATGTATTGGCCTAGAACGCGCAGGGAAGGGGTACGGTCACGAGTTAGAGTCCCACTAGAGGCACTTTATGCCGTTTTCTTTTTCTTTTTTTTCCCTTCCAGCTACCACGTGGTAACATGCGATTGGCTAGAACGGGCATGTGCAAGTCGCGTGATCTTCTCCTTCCTCCAGACAGCAACAACAACGTCGGAAACGAAAGAAAAAAAGGAAGAAAAGCTCACTGATAAACACGAATCAAACCTAATCAAACTAATTTTTTTTATCATCATCCATCCATAACAGAAAGAAGCAAGATAAATCATGAAAAACAACTAAATCTATATGGATCAATTCAAATAAAAAAAAAAAGAGAGAGAGATGATTCCAACCGTAAGCCCGATACGAGCTTATCAAGAGGGATTTTGCAAGTCTATAAATAGGACTCGACTCACTAGAAGAAAGCAAGAAGGAAAAAGCCAAAGAACATGGGAGAAAACACCTCACCGGAGTTCTTCCTCTCTCTCTCTCTCTCAAACCCTCGCTGTAGCCCCCCCGAACCGCTACATTAAGGTGGTTTTCGATGAAAAACACTACCACCATCAGGTTTCCTATTCTAGCAAAGCCCAAACCGACGCTTTCTTGTGCTTCAACAACCACCAGAGATAGCCACTGACGACGATTCCAGCCGCCACACATGCTCACGGTCCCATCTCGATCCGACCGGTAAACCCGACCCAACCTGCGTGACCAACCCGAACCACGACCCATGCCTAGGTTAGTTAGATATCTACATTTTTTTATTTTTATTTTATTGATTTAGTTATTGTTATTAGATTTAATACTAAATGAAATAAATGAAAATAAATAAATAAATAAAAATAAAGGGGTGCAAGTAAATATAAACAATAAAAATGTAGGCTTTTAGGAGTATGTTAATGAAACTAAGTTTAGAGTTTTCTAAAAAATATATATATGCCTATTGTAATTGATAAAAATTTTAATTTTTAATTAAAAATTGATAATTAAAAATCATTATTAAAAATTCATAATTAAAAAAATTAAAAAATATATATTAAAATTAAAAAAATAAAAATAAGAATAGTAAAAATTTTCAATAATTGCTTTACCACTTAGAAAAATCCTTTCCACAAAATCACACAATAATAATTGGCACTTTCAAGATTATAAATCTTAAATTTTTAGAAATAAAGTTTCGGTCTAGAAATTTTTCATAAAAAAAATAATAATAAAGAAAATTAAATGGTAATAAATGTAAACCTAGCATGTTTTCATAATTAAAATTAAACAATCCACTAAAGTTTTATAAAAAGCGAACTACGGCTTGTTTGATCCCAAATAGCGGGTATGTAAGCACCCTTATGGGGCAACTATCTAAAAAAAATAAAAAAATCATTTTCCAAATCATTATTAGTGTAATTATTATATCATTTTTTAAAATCTTCTTTTTTATGAAAAAAAAGTTATTATAACGTAACTCAAATTTCAAAAGGGTAAGATAGTAACTTTAGGGTTTAATAGGATAGCCCTCGAGTCGAGAATCTTTAGTTTTTCTTTCTTCTTCTTTTTTTTTCTTTTCTAAAAATAAAAAGAGGAAATTTCATTGACTAGTTATGTAAATTAGAATTCATCCGCTCAATTAGTTCCAATTCAATAATTTTTCCTAACTCTAGTTGGGTGGTGACTCCAAATAAATAATAAAATTCCCAGTTCAAGTCGAGAATTTATATTAGATAAGCATAGGATCTAATATGAATCGAATTAGGAATCTAATGAAAAATTTAAAAATTAGACTCAATAGGATGGCGACTCCACTAGGGACTCACAATAGGCTAGCTACCTGAACCTTCTGAAGTAAACACTTCTAGATATCTTTTAACTTTTACACTGTGAAATATTGTTGGTACAATCCATTTTTTTCAAGGATTTGATGAAGTTTAATTTTTATTTTTTATTTTTATTAAGTTTCCATACATACAATTGTGTTATTAGATACGATCAGACTCAAATCGTCTTAAGACCCTAAGACAGGGGGGCATTGTGTGGGTTCCAGGCAAAGTGATATGACCACCGTTCGGAGTTGATTAAGCTACCCTACTCAACGCTTCAATATGGCTTAAGATCCATTTCTTCGAGAATGTGGGAGGCCATAGAGCTTAGGGACCTGTTAAAACCTACCTATCTTGCATACATGAAGTTATGGGTTGGCAAATGATTAATGGTATAATTTCTTTTTCTTTTTCTAAGGTTTAGATACATTTACCTATAACAAAATCAATGATACTTTATAAAAGATTTCATTTGTAATTAGAAATTTCTATTGTAATCCTGATAGATGGCCAGTGCTGCAATTGATCGTCTCTTCCTCAAGGAAATCCGAGTCTGTAAACCTTTAGATCCAAAACTAGTACTGGACCATTGGTTTACCTTGTATGACCCTGAGGAGCAGGCCTTCATCTAGGGAAAGACAGGGCCCATTCTTTCATTAACGAAAATGGAAATCAACCTGCCTTTGATTTGGGCTATCTTACACCTCTAGGAAATTAAGCCCGCAGCTTTCTTTATTGGGCCACATGAGATCATGCCAACTCTAGAGGAATATACTCAACTTCTACAGGCCCCATCACTTGCCAATGAGGTTTATGTACCAAATCTAGAGGCTGGGCCGGCCGACATTTTTAGTAGACTCTTAGGTGTTCGCAAGACAGTTATCAACCGAGCGTTGGGAAATAGCAATGGGTATTGCCTCCGAATGGATGAATTGGAGGCTTGGTTCATAGCTCGGTGTGATGATGGGAGCAGGAGAGACATCTTATGAGGAGATCCCAAGAGTTACAAGCAAATACAGGTTTATGCTTTTATTTTGACAGCATTTGCAACTATCATTTTTCCTACTAGGATCTTTCACATCCACTATAGAGTCGCAAAGCTAGTGTCCCATTTCTTGGAAGGAAAGTCTTATATCCCAGCTCTACTGGCTGAATAGATCCGAACCCTAAATTTTGTAAAGAAGAAGGGCTATGGAATCCTCCGCTTAAACATTAACCTCATCTTGATCTGGTTTGTGAGCCATCTCAAATGCCTCAGGTTGAACATGGTCGAGAAATTTTTAGCCCAGTAAGTAGACCTTGTGGATTCCTACAGAGAGAGGATGAAGTTGCCTGATGATCTTACCAGGCATAGTTGGGTAAAAGTACTCAAAGATTTCAATGCCAATGACATCCTCTAGACTGCTAGGTGGAGCTGCTGCAATAAGGTCAACCTAACATGCAGGAACCTTTAGGCTGTTCCATTGATTGGTATCAGTGGGTGCACAGGTTATCATCCAAACTCGGTGGTCCATCAATTTGGTACTATCTAAGATATAGTTTACAGACCATCGTTGGAGGGAATCACGTTTGAACACCAAGATTCGAGTCTATTGGTGGTTACGAAGATCGCTAAACTGGCAAAGGTCAAAGCTTTATGAGAAGCCCAGATTAAGAGCCCTAATGTAGACCTTGGAGACTTGGACGGTG
This sequence comes from Laguncularia racemosa, assembly GCA_037954665.1. Lineage (NCBI taxonomy): Eukaryota > Viridiplantae > Streptophyta > Magnoliopsida > Myrtales > Combretaceae > Laguncularia > Laguncularia racemosa. The sequence continues at coordinate 128,764 of JBBMOL010000329.1, forward strand.
AAGTAGGAAAGCATCAAGTCACAAGAGATTTCGTGATCAACCAATTATACCAGACAGGAGAAAGGGCGTATCAAGTCCTAAATGTCACTCAACTTGTGCCAAACAACATAGGTCCAAAATTGGGAACCTACATGGAAGTATCAACCTCCAAATTTTGCAACATTAATAAAATAAAATTTCAATATTATATCATTAATCAATTGCTAGCCCCTCTTTTCTCTTGATCATCTGTGTAATACATGCATCATATTTTCATACATACATCAACTAAAAAATGCTTACTAGGTGTCAAAAATAGCTCCCAAACAACCAAAACCAAGATAGCAAGCAGTGGCAACAACAATGACCATCATGACAACACCAGCACAGATGCTGCCTCAGACTCAAGGATTGTATCCCTAGAACAAACGGTCCAACAACTGGTTGCACAAGTCCACCTCTTGACTAAAAGCATTGGCCTCCTTTGTACCACCTAACCTACTCATAAAGAACATTCAGGAGCTCGAAAGGGAAAGGTAGTGGAGAATCAGTCATTAGAATATAAGGAAATCAACTCCCATCTCAACCCAACATTCGAATATGAACCGAAGGTCAATCTCGGTCTAACCTCGAATGATACAAAAAAGGAAATGGAGGACAGACAAAAGGAGATAGAAAAGAAGCTCTTCCAAAAACTGGCTAACAAAATGAAGACCTTGGAAGGACCTGACAACTTTGAGCAGACCGGCATCACCAGTCTACCAATCTGTGGGGAAGAAGCATATCCGGAAAAGTTCAAAGTCCCAGAATTTGAAAAATACGACGGCACTAGGTGTCTTAAGATGCATACAAGTCTATATGTGCGGAAAATAAGCAAATATGCACAATATGACCAACTCATGGTCCAAACCTTCCAGGACAACCTCACAAGTCCTACTCTCATCTGGTACGCACACTTAGATTTCAACCAAGTCAATACTTGTGAAAGACTCACTCGTGCATTTTACGAGCAATACAAATTCAACATTGAGGTTGCCCCTTCAGTAATGGACTTAGGAAGCCTTCGAAAGAGACACAACAAATCCTTCAAAGAATACGCCCAGTGATGGAGGGCTCAAGCTACCAGGGTAACAACCCCAATTTTAGAGAAAGAGTTGACATTCATATTTGTCAACACTTTAGAAAAGACTTATTTCATACACTTGGTGGGACAAACGTCTTCCAGCTTCATAGAAGTAGTGGTAGCAGGATGCCAGATAAAGAATGCCATTACATCTGGGAAACTCCAAATTGTCGACCCTCCTAAAGTTGCATCATCTCCAAGACCCATGGGAGGTAGCAAAACTAAGGAATCTACTGTCAGCACGGTTAATTCCAGCAGGGTTGATAGAGTTGGGTCTCGTGTAACATTCCCAGCAGCGAATACCCCAATCTAGCAGTCGCCGGTGAATCAAACCCAAGCTACGAAAGTCGTAAGACAATTCACTCCAATACATATCCCGCTCAGCTAAGTCTTTGCTCGATTACGAGCAAATAATCTGATCAGCATTGAGATCCCCAACGATTGGTACAGGCTAAGGAACTTTGATCTAAACCTCAAATGAGAGTACTATATGGGACAAGAGGGGCATTCTACAAATAGATGTTAGAGGTTCCAAAACAAAATCTAAAACCTGATCGATGCAAGGGTAGTACAATTGGATTTTCTCAATGCACAAACACCCAATGTCAGCACTAATCCATTACCCAACCACAAGCCTACGGTTAACATGATCACATTCGAAGATCCAGACTCTAAATCAAAGAAGTCCCCAAAACAGGTAAAGACGACAGCACGGTGAGCAAATTGTCCGCGCCAAGCCTCAAATAGAGCCCCTAAATCACAAATGAAGAAGAGGTGGCTAGTCGGAGATCCGATAGTCGATACCTTAGGTGAGTTACATGGGAGGTTCGAGTACTTAGTAAATTACTCATTCACCCCAACAGTTTATGGACTGCCTAATAGGTAGGGACCTGAATTTGAAAAGGAGGACAACCCATCAAAGGAAAAAATGAGTTTGTGAACATGATCAAATCAAACCTGAAGCCGATAGTTATAAGGTGTTACGAGGGACAAGTGACTGAGGTGAAAATTCCAAAGAAGAAGTATGTGTTTAATGTCCTAATACTCTCCGAAAAGTATAAAGTGGCACCGTTTAACTATCAGGCCCTTAATCAGGAAGGGTCTCCTATTATAGGAGGAATCACCTGTTCGAGAAGGATTTATGATCTCAAGAACAAGACCTCAATCGAAGAGCCTACCACTGAATTAGAGAAGGAAGAAGAAGAGGGGCTCCCTACATTTACGAAAATGATCAAATCAAGTGAATATAAGATCATGGAACAACTCAATAAAGTTCTAGCCCAAATATCCCTTATGGGTCTTCTCACGACATCCAAGCCTCACCGAAAAGCTCTTTTTAGGGTGCTCAAACAAGTCAAGGTACCAGAAGGCATCACAACAGAAAAACTGAGCCATGTAGCAGATTCAATCTTCACTATGGATCAAATATCATTCTCCCCTGAAGAGCTTGGAGAAGATGGAGACCAACACATGAAACCACTGTTTATAGTGGTAAAATGTAATGACACAATAGTCTCCCGAGTTCTCATAAACAATGGGTCCTCCCTCAATGTATACCCCTTAGCCACCTTCGACCTACTTGGAGTTAATATGAGCAATATCAAGCCAAGTTCAACAGTGGTTAGGGCTTTCGACCATTCCAAGAGGAAGATAGTAGGGGAAATCAATTTACCGGTAGAGATTGGTCCACAGATGTTCAACATCTCATTCCAAGTCCTCAACATACTAAAGTCTTTCAATCTACTACTAGAAAGGCCATGGATACATACTGCCAGAGCCATACCCTCGAGTCTCCACCAGAAGGTTAAGTTCATAGCAAACGGGCAGATAATTACTGTATTGGGAGAACAGGATTTTGCCATCTACAAAGAAACAACTATACCCTACATCAGGGAGGATGATCCTGAAGATTTGGGGCTCCAAATGTTCAATGAAGTAAGCATGGGCATGAGTAAAGAGGGGCATCAGTTCAAAGAGGGGTAGCCAGGGACGTTTGGACTAGGGTACGCTCCTATCTTCCAAGAAGAAGCTCAAGCAAAAGGTATTAGAAATAGAAGGAAAGGGAAGCTGAATGATACCTAGATAAATTTTCCACCCCTTCAACAAACTTTCGTGCGACCGGCTATCATTCAAGAGCTAGGGATGATTTAAACCGATGTCAACGATGAGGGCTCAGCCTCTCGCACGTCCAATCAGCATCTAACTCTTAACAACTGGTTTTGTTATCCTCTTAATAATGCTAGGTCAGCTCAAGGATAAGGAACAATTGTTGAACAAATTTCCATTGTGATTACCATTTCGATGAGGTTTAAATTCTTCAAATAAAATGCCAATAAATTGCAGTTCATTTCTTTTACTTGTATATATACTCTCACCTCACTTTCCCTACAAATTCCCTACTGTCGAACGTTAGGGACATTTCACGTAGGTAAGTAATGAAAACATTGATATCGTTTCTGACACTGCTAAGTCAATCGTTGGAAGAGATATCCTTAACCACGAAGTGATACAAGAAAGTTGGCAAAGACATGAACAAAGTAAGATCTCAATTGACAAGCCAATGGAGACAGTTAATCTAGGAAGCATAGAGGAGCCCAAAAACCTCAAAATTGGGGCTAACTTGAATAGCGAGCAAAAGTGCAAGATAACTGAGTTATTGACTAAATATGCAAATGTATTCGCCTAGTCGTATGGTGACATGTCAGGACTCGATCGGTCAATAGTAGTTCACAAGCTACCCACAAGAGAAGATGTTAAAGCTAAAAAACAAAAATTAAGAAGATTTAGGCTTGACATCTTATTAAAGATTAAAGAGGAAGTCAAGAAACTGCTAGAAGTGGGATTCATCAAGGTAGCAGACTACCTAAAATAGGTAGCAAACATAATCTCGGTTCTAAAGAAGAATGGGAAAGTACGAGTGTGTATAAACTTCCGAGACTTAAATTAAGCTATGCCTAAAGACAATTTCCCTCCACCTTATATTGATGTCTTGGTAGATAATACCGTAGGGAATCATCTCTTCTCATTTATGGATGGTTTCTCTGGATATAATCAGATAAAAATAGCAGAAGAAGATAAGACTAAAACAACCTTTATCACAACATGGAGAACTTTCTGTTACAAAGTTATGCCCTTCGTTTTGAAAAACGTTGGGGCGACGTATCAGAGAGCCATGTTTGCAATACTTCATGACATGATGTATCGAGAGGTTGAAGTATACGTCGACGATATGATAGCCAAATCTAAAAGAGAAGAGAACCATGCGGTTATCCTAAGGAAATTGTTCAAGCGATTGAGAAAGTTTCAATTGAAGTTAAATCCTAAAATGCACTTTTAGGGTCACAATAAGCAAGCTGTTAGGGTTTATCATAAGTAAAGAAGGTATTAAAATTGACCCTAACAAAGTAAAGGCCATATTGGAACTACCCTTTCCATGCACTATCAAGGAGGTGAGAGGTCTATTAGGAAGGTTGAATTACATAGCCTATTTCATCTCACAACTCACGAATAAGTATCGTCCACTATTCTATCTGCTGGAAAAGAATGCCACGATAGAATGGGACAATGAGCGAAAGAGCGTTTAAAACGATCAAGGATTACCTTACTAATCCCCCAGTCTTAGTAGTCCCAAAACAAGGAAAGCCCTTATTCTTGTACCTCACGATACTCCCTGAATCCATAGGGTGCGTGCTGGGGCAAAAGGATCAAGAGGGGAGGGAATGTTCAATATATTACCTAAGTAAAAAGTTCACAGACGGGAAATAGAGGTATTCTGAAATAGAAAGGACTTGTTGTGCTTTGGTTTGGGTCATGCATCAGTTGATGCAGTATACCCTTTACTATCCTATTGAATTGCTAATGAGACAAGACCCTTTGAAATATTTGGCAAAGAAGCCCGTTTTGTTAGGAAGAATCTCCAAATGGCAAATGCTCCTATCAGAATTTGATATCACATACATAAATCAAAATTCGATGAAAGGGCCATCACTAGCAGATCGGTTGGCAAAACACCCAATTGAAGATCTCTAAGAATCACATGCCCAATTCCCTAATGAAAACATATTAACGGCGAAGGGTGAACCGATAGAAGAATACAAGATAGAGCAAAACCCTAAATGGAAGATGTTCTTTGACAAAGCTGCCAACGTATTTGGTTATGGGATCGAGGCAGTGCTAATATCACCAGAAGGAACACAATTCCCCTCAGCAATGAGACTCACATTTCGGTATGCTAATAACATTGCAGAATGTGAAGTGTGTATCCTTGGCCTCAAAATGGCTTGCCATATGGAAATCCGTGAATTGGATGTATACGAAGATTCTTCACTCATCATACTACAAACATAAGGGGAATACAAAACTAAGGACCCTAAATTGGTGCCATACCATCAACATTTGACAGAGCTGATCAACGAATTCAAGGCAGTCACCTTCACATACATTCCAAGGACTTAAAATCAGTTTACAGATGCCCTCGCCACACTAGCATCTATGATTCAACTAACAGGGGGAGCTGAAGTCCAACCATTGAAAATAGAAATTGAAAATAGGCCTCCCTACTGTCTAGTAATCGAAAAAGCACAAGATGACAAGCCCCAGTACTAAGATATCAAAACTTTCCTCCAAGAAAGCAAATACTCTAAAGTGGCTAGCAACAATGACCAAAGAACACTCAGAAGGTTAGCAAGTCATTTCTTATTAAATGGGTCTGTGCTTTATAGAAGATCACTTGACACCACATTGCTAAGATGTAGGGACAAAAGAGAGGCATGCAAACTGGTGAAAGAAGTGCATGAAGGAGTATGTAGACCTCACATGAATGGATACATGCTTTCCCGAAAAATCATGAGGATAGGCTACTATTGGTTAACAATGGAATCAGACTGCATCAAATATGTTAAGCACTGTCACTTGTGTCAAGTCTATGCAAACTAAATAAATGCCCCACCCGAAGAACTTCATTCATTATCCACACCATAGCCGTTCTCCATGTGGGGAATTGACATTATCGAGCCAATTACTCCAAAAGTATCCAATGGTCACATATTCATACTAGTAGTCATTGATTATTTCACTAAGTAGGTAGAAGCTTCATCACATGCCAGTGTCACCAAAGGGGTAATAGTCCGATTCATGAGGAGAGACATAATAGCCTGATATAGAGTTCTTGAATCAATTATCACCAATAATGGCACAAACCTCAACAATAAATTGATGACAGATTTGTGTCAGCAGTTCCATATAAACCATAGAAATTCAACTCCTTATCGACCTCAAATGAATGGGGTAGTGGAAGTGACCAACAAGAACATTAAAAGAATTATTAAGAAGATGACTATCACTTACAAAGATTGGCACGAGATGCTAACATTCGCCTTCATGGCTTATAAAACCTCAATTCGAATATCTACCGGAGTTACCCCATATTCTTTGGTATATGGTACTGAAGCAGTTTTGCCAATTGAAGTTGAAATACCATCCTTCAGGATCCTATCAGAAGCATAGTTAGATGAATCCGAGTGGGTAAAGAAGAGGCTTGATCGGTTGAACTTGATCGATGAAAAGAGACTCACTACATTATGTCACGGCCAATGCTACCAACAAAGAATGGCCCGAGCATTCAACAAGAAAATGAGACCTTGATATTTTAAAGAAGGAGGTCTGGTACTAAGGAAAGTTCTCCCGAATGCACAAGATTCAAGGGGCAAGTTTACCCTAAATTATGAGGGCCCATATGTTGTAAAAAGGGTGTTATCAGGAGGGGCCTTAATATTAGCCCAAATGGATGGTCCATAATTAAGAGACCCCATTAACACGAATTCTGTTAAGATGTACTATCCATAGGCAAGAAAATTGAAATTTTGCTATGGTTTACGAATGCTAACAATTAGTACAAATTTCGTGAGTTTAGTTTTCATTTCTTCTACAAGCAAAGTTAATGTCTCTGAATGATCGATTATCCTGACCAATTGTCATTAAACAAACTCTCACATCATTTTTATACACATACTACCCATTACCTCATAATGAATAATGAACAATGAAATGATGATAAAGCTTAATGGGATTTTTTTTCCCACCTATTCTGAGCATTAGACCTCGTGTGTTAATAGGATAACACCACAATCATAAGAGTCATGCTCACAAGAAAGAAAATACATCAAGGCTCTCAACCCTATTTGAAACAAGAATAAGCAGAGAAAGAGCAAACAATCATGAAGGTTCGGTTGTTTAGTTGTTATATGCGATAAACCGGTAAGCATTTAGAGTAAATAATCGTCATTCATCATGAATCACATATTCTATAAGTTAGGTAGTCTAAAAGTTACTTTTCATTATCATTTGACCAGTTCACCAGAAGCATTTTTAGAAATGCTAGGTTGATAAGATATACCCAAACGTCATTGTCGGTTAGTTAGCCTACAATGGGGCACTTTCCTAGATATACTCTCTTAGAGTTAGCCCATAATGTGGCACTTTCCTAAACTTTCTTCTTCAAAGTTATAAGTCTAAAGAGACGCTTCCCACTATCGATTAGTTAGCCCACAATGGGGTACTTTCCTAAATATCCTCCCATTACAATTACTAGTTTAGTGAGACACTTTTTATCATTGATCAGTCAGCTCGTAAGAGCACTTTTCTAAATGATCTCTCCTTCATGGTTGCTAGTTTAGTGAGACGCTTCCTATCATCAATTAATCAGCTTCTAAGAGCACTTTTCTAGAAAAATTCTTCTTTAAGGTTACTAGTCTTGTAAGATGCCTCTTATTATCAGTTAGTTAGCTCATAAGAGCGCTTCCCTAAACAATATCTTCTTTAAGGTTGTTAGTCCGGTAAGACGCTTCCTATTATCAATTAGTTAGCTCATAAGAGCACTTTCTTAAACAATCTCTTCTTTAAGGTTGCTAGTCCTGTAAGACGCTTCCTATTATCAGTTAGTCAACTCATAAGAACACTTTTCTAGAAAATCATTTTTCTTAAGGTCGCTAATCCTGTAAGACACTTCCTATTATTAGTTGGCTAGCTCATAAGAGCGCTTTCCTAAGCAATATCTTTTTTACGGTCGCTAGTCTTGTAAGACGTTTCCTATTATCAGTTAGTTCACTCACAATAACACATTCCTAAACAATCTCTGTTTAAGGTTGAGATGCTTCCCATCATCGACTAGTTAGCCCATAGAGTACTTTTCTAGATGATATTTTACTCTAGGTTACTAGTCCGTTGAGATGCTTCTGGTTTAAGACCACTCCCCAAGTAGTATTAATCATCATAAAGTGATCATCTTTTTACAACATGGGATTGTTAGCTCATGGAGCATCTTCCCTACTCAAACAGATAATCAAACAACTCCCTACTAGAACCAAGTTCAAATAGCCATCCAACTATGGCATTATCCACTCAGTCTATCAACCAAAAATGGTGTCTTTGTTGTCTTTGTAGTTAAGTTTTCAAACTTTACTACAAAGAGGGGTAGCTGTAAACACCTCATTTTTGGCCTTTAATCACAATAATGTTTCATTTTTAATTTTTCATTTTTTTCGATTTTTCTTCTATCTTTCATAAATGAAGAAACAATAATGAAAAAATAAAATAAATAAGAATAATACACCAATTTTGGAAAATGAAGGTAGAAATAATAATAAAAGATGTCAAGGAATTTTTATAAAATTTTAGAATTTCAAAATAATATAAAATTAATAAAAATGCCACACGTATATATAATTTGCATGTTAAATAAAATCGAGATTTAAGCTAGCTCAGCTGACTTGTGTATTGGCTTGGAAGCGTGGGGAAGGGGTGCAATCATGGGTTCGAGTCCCAATGAAGGCACTTTATGTAGTTTTCTTTTTTTTTTCCTTCCAGCTGCCACGTGGCAGCATGTGATTAGCTAGAACGGGTACGTGCAAGTCGTGTGATCTTCTCCTTCCTCCAAATATCAACAGCAACGCTAGAAATGAAAAAAAAAAAAAGGAAGAAAAGCTCACCGATAAACATGAATCAAACCTAATCAAACTAATTTTTTTTATCATCATCCATCCATAATAGAAAGAAGCAAGATAAATCATGAAAAACAACTAAATCTATACGGATCAATTCAAATAGAAAAAGAAGTGGGGGGGTATTGGATAAGCATGGATTCTAACCATGAGCCCAATACGAGCTTATCAAGAGGGATTTTGTGAGTCTATAAATAGGACTCGACTCGCCAGAAGAAAGCAAGAAGGAAAAAGCCGAAGAACATAGGAGAAAACACCTCACCGGAGTTCTTCCTCTCCCTCTCTCTCTCTCAAACCCTCACCGTAGCCCCCCCGAACAGACACATTAAGGTGGTTTTCGACAAAAAACACTACCACCATCAAGTTTCCCGTTTTAGCAAAGCCCAAGCAGACGCTTTCCTGTGCTTCAACAACCACCAGAGACAGCCATTAACGATGATTCCAACCATTGCACACGCTCACAGTCCCAACCCGATCTGACCTGCAAACCCGACTTGACCCGTGTGACAAACCCGAACCATGACCCTTGTCCTAGTTGGTTGGATATCTACATTTTTTATTTTTATTTTATTGATTTAGTTATTGTTATTAGATTTAATACTAAATGAAATAAACAAATAAAAAAATAAAAAAAAATACAGGGGTATGAGTAAATATAAACAATAAAAATGTAGGCTTTTAGGAGTATGTTAATGAAACTAGGTTTAGAGTTTTCTAAAAAATACATATATATGCCTATTGTAATTGATAAAAATTTTAATTGTTAATTAAAAAATTGATAATTAAAAATCATTACTAAAAATTCATAATTAAAAAATTAAAAAATATATATTAAAATTAAAAAAATAAAAAATAAAAATAGTAATAGTAAAAATTTTCAATAATTGCTTTACCACTTAGAAAATTCCTTTTCACAAAATCACACAATAATAATCGACGTTTTCAAGATTATAAATCTTAAATTTTTAGAAATAAAGTTTGGGTCTAGAAATTTTTCAAAAAAAAAATAAATGGTAATAAACGTAAACTTGGCATGTTTTCATAATTAAAATTAAACAACCCACTAAAGTTTTATAAAAAGAGAACTACGGCTTGTTTGATCCCGAATAGCGGGTACATAGGTACCCTTATGAGACAACTCTATAAAAAGAATAAAAAATCATTTTTTTCAAATCTTTATTAGTGTAATTATTTTATCATTTTTTAATATCTTCACTTTTATGGAAAAAAAAGGGTATTATAACATAACTTAAATTTTAGAAGGGTAAGGTGGTAACTTTAGGGTTTTAATAAGATAGCCCTCGAGTCGAGAATCTCTGTTTTTTCTTTGTTCTTCTTTTTTTCTTTTCTAAAAATAAAAAGAGGAGATTTCGTCGACTAGTTGTCTAAATTAGAATTAATCCGCTTAATTAGTTCTAATTCGATAATTTTTCCCAACTCTAATTGGGTGGCGACTCTAAATAAATAATAAGATTCCTAGTTCAAGTCGAAGATTTATATTGGATGAGGATAAGATCTAATATGAATCGGATTAGGAATCTAATGAAAAATTTAAAAATTAGACTCAACACATAAACATAGGATCAAGCAATTTTAGGATTCCAATTTCAAATCGAATCAAGTAAGCGTATGGAATTCATATAATGTATTAGGATTAATAAGGTAATTGAACCGTTTGTAAAAATTAGAAGTAGGGAGCAGATTGGAGAAGAGTAAAGAAGATTTATGATGGAATAGTAGATTACATAACCAGGTACTCAAATTATGAAAGTGTACAAAAAAAGTACACGACCGTAGTGCACACTTGTATACTTAGGCATATTGAATTGTAAAAGTTCATAAAAAGGTATACAACCACAATACACAACCATGTACTCTACTGTGTCGAAGTACACGACTAAATACACCACCATATATTTAGACATGTCAAAAAACTTTTATACATAGAAAGGTACACGGCCATTAGCATGGCCATGTTCCCGCCCCGTGTTCCTCTACACAACCACTCACATAGTTGTGTTGTTCTATAACACTCACAATTCAATTTTATTTCGTTTTCCTACAATTCTACACTAAGATTTATATATGATAAAACAATGGGGAAGAGAATTTTGCAATTAAGACAGGATTAACCATATGGTAAACTTAAATTATGTCATAAGATAGAACTGAACTTAGTTTTTGGAATTTGACAGGTTAATTTTCCTTTAATAGTGACGTAAGAGTTACTGTGGAACCACTCCTCTAGGTACGTGTTTACCATGTTTGTTGTTTGTGATTGTTAGCATAGTATATAAATAACTTTAATTGAATATTGGATTTAAGTATATGTGCCGCTTGGGCTTGGCTTGGCTTAGAGGTCGAAGGTAGCAAATCCTTAAAGGTCACCTTGATGATTGATATACCATGTTGTCCCTAGTAGAGCCTTATATCGAAATGATCTATGACAGATTAAGTTTAGATAGGGCTCCCAGTGACAATTTCCAATTTAGGAATATATATGTATAAATATTATATGGTGTGACAGGGTCATAAGTATCCCTATATTGTATGTTAGTTCAATTAAAGATAAATAATCTGATTACTATGTTATATTTACCTTTGTTGCATTTACGTGTGTTTATACTATGATGAATGTAGCACACGCATATCTATATGGTACTCACATACTGGGCCAAAGCTTATTCTAATTATTTTTCTGCTACAGGTGAATACAACAAGTACGTTGACTACAATAAGAATAAAAATGTAGTGTATCATTATCAAGAAGAGAATAGTAGAGTATCAATACTATTATGATGATGAGTATAGTGGAGTTTGATAAAGGATTCTTCTATAGAACTCAAGGATGTTGATTAGAGAACTTAGAGATAGTTTATAGACTTTTAAATATGTTGTTTCATTTTTATGTTGAAGGATGAATATCATATTATTTAGATTTTGATTTAATGCATCTTTTCTAAATTTATAGTGATTGGAATGATTCATCTATGAATCATTTATCTATAGAGTTACATCGATATTAATATATAGTGGAGATGAACATGTTTGAAATTGAAATGAAGATAGAAAACCTTAAGTGTCATTACTCAGTAAGGACACGTGACGGGCCGTAATGTTTCAAGCTTTAGGTTGTTACATTAGGTCATGTGAACTAACCTTATATATGTATTTTAACTTTGACCAAAAAAAAAAAAAGCATATTTGTAAAGAACTAACCATATATATAATTTAAAAAAAAAAATCATATTTAACATTTGAATCTTCTCCTTATCTCCCTCTCTTCACACCACCACCCACCCCCCCCCCCCCCCCCCCCCCCCAAACTTCATTTGACGATGCTATAGTATGATTAGTTGCCTTTTTTTTTTTCTTACAAGTCATTGACTTGCCAATTCAATGAGTCTTTAACCTATTAGGTTGATGGGTCTTAGCCATTGACCCACCTTAACCCACTAAGCTTGGTGAATCACAAGTCGATTTTAAACTGACCGATTTCCACTTTAGAACAAGCCCTTTCACAATGTCTAACCATGTCTATCCGCCATAATATACTCCTATATAGAAATATATAAGGCCCACCTTTATGCACTTAAATCTTTTTGTCTATTTATGCAATACTTGAGCAATAAGAGTTTTCTAAACTAGTGAATAAACACTTAGCAAATGATGCAAATTTATACTTAAGAATAATGTAATGAAACAACCAAAAGCATGTAGTACATTCTTAGTATCCCAATGCAATCTATATAGAGTTTTCTTCTAAGAAACTAAACCTTACCTTAACAACTTACAAACCACAAAGTGCACATGTGACAATATTAGCGCCTAATCTACCACATCATCTCAAATTGTCATTCCATTCAACACAATGCAGTTACCAATCATTGGGTGCTATATTTGATCATTGGTATTCCTAGATTTTTTGCCTTAGCTAGGTACATACATCACAACATTTAAATTTGAATATAGTTAGTCTAATTTAAATAACTAAGCCTATATCTACAACCATCAAATCACTAAAAACTACTCACCTTGTTTGCTCGTGATTCCATGAGTATCTTTTTTACTATTTCTTATCAATCTATACATTTTCAAACAATTGAATTAGAATAACACCTCTATTTTACTTTATTAAATTTTCACTTATTTCTTTTTAGTTTTTATGTCAACATCTTGAAATTCTTTACAATTTCTTTTTAATTTTTATACAATCGATTTATAAAATTTTATAATTATTGAAATATAAATTTCGCAAGAAATTGGAGTGTTGTCACCTTTCATGTTGCTGGTCAACTAAGATAGATTTGTATGGTTCTGCTTACATAAAATTGATTATTGTGTGAAAAAAATTATTTTAGTTTAAATGAGAAACCATCTAAACCTTATTTTATATAATTTGATATTGTTTCATACTTTTAATAATGACTAGGAATGTAATTAGGACAGGTTTAGGCCGAGTTCAGCAAGTGTGATATCCATCCCATTATCTTATAGGGTTACTCGAAACCCATCCTAAACCCTATAGGGTTTTTTAATCAAGTACCCAAAACCCACCCAATAAGCAACTCGATTCCTAATCCATTACCCATTAGTCTTTTTTTTTAATACATATATATATATTCTATTGTTAGTTTTAAGTCCTTACTTATTTATTATGACATATTTTTGTAAAATATAGCTTATGTTCTTGCAAATAAATAAAATTTGCACTTTCAACGTATCTAATCATATGAATTTTAATATTGCAATATTTATTTACTTAACTATAAAAAAAAGGGAATAGGTTCCTGACAATTTTAATATTTATCTCATTACTCAACTCAAACCCTATAGGGTTTTTTTTTCTTAAAAAAAAAAAAAACTCATAACTTATCTTAAACCCTATAAGGTACTACCTTATAGGGTTTGAAATGGATCAAACAGGTCAGAAACCCAACAATGACCCGTCCGGTTACATCCCTAATAATAAGCAAATTAGATCGAATCTAGAAAAACTAAATTTTAAGAAAAACAAGTAAATTTTATAAAAAAAATTAAAATTAGCTAAATAAAGCACATATGTATTTTGAATCTAAAAATCGTTTGACTTAGAAAAATTCATTATAAGAAATTGTTTTGCACCACGAGAAGGTGTTTTCCCTAACCTTTTATATATTTTTTTTCTTTTCCAGTTTTCTTTTTTTTGTTGGTTTTTCTCTATTCTCTCTCTCTCTCTCTTCTTCTTTTTTTAGTTTTTTTTTTTTTGTAATTCTTTGTCTTCTTTTCTTTTGTCAGTTTTATTTTTTGAATTTTTTACTAAGAAAATTACTTTAAGATAAAGACTAAAAATAGAAGAGTAAAATGGAGTGTCTAAAGCAAATAGAAAATAATGCATTTACAATTTATTTGAAACTTATATAACCATGTAAAACTTAAATTAAAAGTTGACGTAGTCTTTAAATATGCGATTAACAAAAATTGAAACCGAAAAAATAATGATAAATAAAAAGGAATATGCCATATCCAGCGCCCCCCGGGGGTAAAAAAAAAGAGTTAAGTGTTAAGAGTAAAGGTAATAGTGGAAAATATTGTAGTTTTGAAAAAATATTTCGCAAATATTGTACCAACAAAAAATAGGTTTCATAGGCATAGTAATACTACCATCCAATTTTTTTTTTTTTTACCTTTAATATCGATCGTCTATTAAAAAGTAAGTCACAAACATTACAGTGTTAAATTAATAATACAAATAGAGAACCAGAAGTAGAGAAATTTTATTTTTATTTTCCCTTCTGCAAAATCCATACTCCATCTGTTCATTTTTTTCTCTCATTCGTTTATAGGAAGATGAAGAAGTGGTTGTGTAGATCAAAGAGGTGGGATTTGAACTAATACAGTAATATATTATTTCATCAATGATTAATAGATTGTAGTATTTTTTTTATGAAAAGTTTATTTTTTTTACTATATTTGATATTAAGTATTTGAGGAAATTGTTGCTGTAATGTTATGCTTTATAAAAAATATTATTAGTTGTTGTTAGTTTGTAGCATATTAGACATGATTTATGTAGATTTCATAATACGTAACATGTGATAGTTAATTTTTAAATTAGTATGAAAATACTGTATACTAACGAAAATTTTAATATTATTTGTAAATATCAAATTTAAAATATTATCTATGTTCTTATGGAAAAATATTGTAACTGAAATTTTTAATTTTTGGTTTGTGAAATAATTCTTACAGTATTATTATTTAGATGAGCGATTTTTTGTTGCAAAATAAGGAGAAAAAATTAAAATTAATATGGAAATTTGTGCCTTTTATTTTTTTGGAGTAATTTTTACAATTTGTTATTTAAAATTGTCATTTTTTTTTTAAAAAAAAGTTGATAATATATATTTATTGTGGATAAGAAAACAATGATTGGCAATGTAAAATTGATTATCTATACATTTGGAAATATTGTGGTTAGTAATTAGGGGCCGGAATATAACAAGGATCCAATTAAGAAGTTGAAAATGAAGAAAAATGTCAACTATGCCGAATTCTTAAATAGAATATACTAGAGCATCGAAGTTAATCCAACTAAAGTAGGGGTTGAGATAATTCACAAGCATCATGTGTTCCATGAGGGTAATACATTTTATACCTTACTAGCAATTAGAGATGATGAAGATGTTGAAAATTTCATTGAAACCGCTGAATCTTATGAAGATTGTGGCATACAATAGTTGTACATCTGAATTTGTGATGATATAGGAGCCCCTCTAAAAGGAAAATATTCAAAGCAAGTAGGTAGCCACATTCATCACATAACATAGAAGAAATGCAGCCCGAGCCATCGACATTTGAACCCTTAATTCCAACCCTAATGGAAAGCAATGATGAAGATAAAGTAGATAGAGCAATTATTCTAATAATACAATGACCAGAGACACATGATCCGTACATGGTTCATTTGGGAATAGAAAATGTTATAGACACCCAATATAGGAATGGGTGTTGAGGAGAATAGTACTGTTAATGAGAAGAGCTCTGAGGAGGAAGATGGGAAAAGTGAAAACAATGGAGATGAAGTACCTGAAGAGAACTCTCCAACCGTACCTACATACTCGACATAGGCAATAGATCAATCAGAGCAGGTTGAGCTACCAAGCATGGCAATTAGAGATCCGGTTCCATACTATAACATTAGTGGTAATGATGGTTATATTTATTTCGAACAAGAGTAAAATAATATTTGCAGTGGTTTAAGCAGTAATAATGATTTGTATAAGGACATGAGATTCAAAAAAAAAGAAAAAAAAAACAGATGTGATTCAAGCAATAAAGTTTTACTATGTGAAGAACCATTATAACTTCATTGTTGTAGAATCTAGTCTGCTAGACCTTGGCCTCACACCCAGCAATCTTTCACACATTACACCCTAATCTAAGCAACTACTCCCAATAACGGTTTGACCATCAATGGGGAGGCCTAACTAGACCTCTACATCTTGTAGGTGTGCGTCTTTGGTCTCCATCGCTCGACCAATGCAGTTATCATGTGCCAATCCAATTGAATGAATAGCAGGCAACTTAAACCTTTGAATCTTGCCAAATGCACGTATAGCTCCATTCGAGGATTGATAGGGATAATGCACTCATCATGACAAAGTGACAACTTACAGCATCGAACGGTGATGGTTGATTGATCCTAAAATAATAACAAGTGAAATGTTATACTATTCATAATGCAACATAAAATAATCAACAAGTTAAAGCTAGTTTACCTCTCTATCCTAAACGGTCTATGATTGATGTTCCTCCTGCTGCGTCAAGGCTAAAAGATCGAAAGGTTTAGGCTCCATCTATTATGCAAAAAAATAAAAAATAAAAAGATTAGTAAATGTCACCACTAATATCAAAGTATTAATTAATGACTTATTAGCATCTGTTTAATATCTAATTAACGATTAATTAATACTAACTTAACTTTATAGCTACTTTTATAATAATACAAAAAGATATTACATTTATAATCAATATTACTTTTTTAGTAATTAATTTTCTAATGATTAATTAATAACATATTAATATTAACAACTAATTACAATTAATTCACATTTAATTAACAATAACTTAAATTTATAACCGCTTTTACAAAAACACACTAACATATTACATTTAAAACCAATCCCACGTTTTTCACAAATTAATTTTCTAACAATGAATTAGTGATATATTAATGACTAATTACTCTTAATTGACGGTTAATTAACAACATGATTTTATAACTACTTTTACAAAAACATAGAAACATATAATATTTACAATCAACACAAAACTTTTCATGAATTAATTTTCTAACAATGAATGAATAAAATATTAACGACTAATTACTATTAATTAATGGTTAATTGACAACTTAATTTTACAACTACTTTTACAAAAACACAAGTATATTCACTAACAATTTTCTAACAATTAATTAATGACATATTAACGATTAATCATAGTTAATTAACAATTAATTAACAATAACTTAATTTAACAACTACTTTTACAAAAATACATTATAATAACACACAAAGATAATTCATTATTATCAATACGAAATTTTTTTCTAATTAATTTTCTAATGATTCATTAATGACTAATAAATGGCTAATTAGTTCATCATTAGCTATTACTTTTATAATAATTTTCACAATTACAAATTAAGACATTTTATTTATGAAAAATACAAAATTTTTTATTAATTCATTTTCTAACGTTAATTAATGATATATTAATAACTAATTAATTACTTATTAATGATTAATTAATAACTACTGGTATTTTAATAAAATTAGTAGAGTACAAATAATTTTATTTAATTTTTTATATATTGATAGAAAGTAATATAATAAAAAAAATAATTTTTTTCTATAAAAATATACCAAAATATAGCTTCGCTAAAAAAGTTGGAAAAATATTATACAAATATTTCTACACATGTACTTGAATAAGCTAAATCTATGTAAAACAAAAATTAAGAAAATATAGTATTTTGAAATTCTAAGAAAGAAGAAAATGGAAGAGGAAATTGAAAGATCTAAAAATGAACATATAAACTGAGAATTCACATTTATGTTACAAACTATTAGTGTAATTTTTTTTTTTGGATTAAGAATCACATATTGTAATATTATGTAAATTTATAATATTACTTTATAATAATTTTTATAGTTTATAATGTTATTTTATAATAATTTTTATAGGTTTATAGGTTTTATTATTATTAAATAATATGACTAAAAAAAAAAGTTATATAGGACAATTTGTAAAAAACGGCAATATGTTTTAGTGTTACCCTTAAGAGTAAGCTAGTGCTCAAAAGAAGAGCGTCAAGAATCCCCATTCCAATCCTATCCTAACAGACGGTTGAGTGACGGTACAAGAACGATGCTGGCGATGGCTACCGCTTCTTGTTTTTCTTCTCCATCTGCGGGGAGAGGTGAAAGATCCGAGTATGGAATTGGAGGCCACTCTTCTGTGGTAGGTAGTTTCCTAGGATTTGATTTAGATGTAATAAAATATAACTGTGGCTCTTACTTCATTCACTATAATATAATAATTGTAAAAAGAAAAAAGAAACAAACCGCAGAGAAGTATTCCAATGCGAATAGTGAGCGTGGGGAAAAAGAGGTCACCCGGTGTTCAGCTCATTGTGGACGACTACCTTCGCAAAATCTCACTCTACAGCTCTGTGCAGGACCTTCTTCTTCGACCCAATCCCAACAATGCTCGGTATTTTCTGTTCTGTCTTTTATTTTATTTTATTTTATGTTTTCAAATTCTGAGGATAATTTGTGATGCATCTTTTTTTTGGGGGGGGTTGGTGGTGGTGTTGGGTTGGGCATGCAGGGATATCCGTGCACAAATTAATGATGAAGACACGGCTGTCGTCCGTCTTATTAAACCTGATGATTGGGTAACTAATTAACATGTTAACTACATCTTTCTTTAGCTAATGCTTAACTTATATGTGAGAAAGAAGTTTCATGATCCTCCTGGGACTATCTATCTCAATCTCTGCGGTGATACTATTAATTAGTTTCTATGACAAGTAGAAGGAATCGGGTCATATGTGGCTCCATTATATCACTGTAAGAAATTCAATTGAAGGAACATCTGAAGATAGTTAGTCTGCAAATCACTTTTAAGCATATACAAAATGACCAGGATCTATGTAGAGAAGTTTTCCTCCCCAACCCCACCCTCCCCAAGTTGACTTATCAATTCAGTGGCTATTTTATTAATTGAGCAGTTATGACTCAGCATTTTTGCCTTATATTTTGAAGGTTGTGATGTTGGATGAGCATGGTCTCGATATTGGCTCAGAGGAGATGGCTGGCTTGATTATTGATGCTGGGAATAGTGTATGCTTGCATCCTCTATTTTAAATTGTTACTACAATTTGAAATCAATGCATCTTAGCTAGGAGGATAGTTGAAAAACTATGAACGGATTGGAATTGATCATGTCATGCTTAGGAAAAAAGGAAGTTGAGCATGGGCACTATGAACTGTAGCCACCATTGGATGAAGATCTTAATTGAAGTAATGTAAATTGTTGGTTGCCAGATAAAACTTTTGTCGGTGTTAAGAAAACCTAGCTGGTGTGATTGATTCACGCTATACACTGAATCTATTCTTTTCAGTCATCCTAAAAAAGAACCAATCGGAGTTTTGTCACCTTCTCTTCCTGCAAAGCCCAAGCTAATATTGTCAAAGGCTAAAAATAATACATTTAATATTTTGCATGTTTCCTTTCATTTTGAGTAGGTGTCAAAATGGATGGTGCCAAGTAGTGATTATGTTCCTCCAACCAAATCTACAAGTTTAAACTTTTAGATCAATTGATTATGATGCTTGCCGCAATGTGGTATAAGAGCAGGAATTGTGAGTTTAAATCCCTACACATTCTATTCACCCTATATAATTAAGTCATCCTCTTGATAATTTCAGTCAAAGTCTCAATCCATAAGTAAAGGGGGGTATCAAGTAATAAATATGGAGCCTAAACTAAATATACAAGCTTAAACTTATAATTCAGTTGGTTGTGGTGCCTGACTTTGGTTCATTGTATTAGTTGGAATATAAGGTAAGGCCTTATGGAAGGCATACATGTTTTGCAAAAGTGAATCCTTCTTCTCTATTGGTTTTTTTAGTTATATGGAAATGAGTTTTAACACAAATATTTTGGGTAGGAACTGCTTCCTTTATTTTCTAATCGCCAGTTAGATTTACACTGTAAGTTGGTTTTGCACTATACTGTGTATATGCTGTTTCTATCTTGATGCTCTTCTTTATGTCTGCCTCATATGCATTTGCTGATTGAAAAATAGAGATCAAATGGATTCAGCTATTAATGGGATCTTGCTATTCTCTTGTTATTGTTGGGTGTTCAGTGCTTGCTATCGGTGTGTGCTGAAGGGGAAAAAAAGTATACAAAAGCAATATTATTCCACAAAGTTGCTTGTTAGTCGTTTTTCATCTATGACTGTGCCATAAGGTTCTTGTGGATAAGATGATAATGATTTTGGGAATCAATTATTTTAGTTTCCGCTCACTATGTCCCTTACTCAGTCATTGGATTACTCACCTGTGGCCTATTGGATATTCCATCATGAATTTCCATGAATGATGGTAGCTTTTTAGCTTTTATCCAGTCCCTTCTTGAAAAACTGCCTATTTTTGTCCTCTCAAATTCTTGAGAAATCAATTCTTTGCTTATTAGTTTGTTTATTTATATGTTTTAATGGAATTTTGTAAAGAAATCTTGTCAACATTTGTTTCTGTTTTCATTCTTCAGGGGGCTTCTAGGCTTGCATTTTGCGTTGGTGGTCCTTATGGTCATGGACAAAAATTGCAAGCACGTGCTGATAAGTCGATCAAGTTATCTTCACTTGTCTTGAATCACCAAATTGCACTAGTAGTGCTGATGGAGCAGCTGTACAGGTAAAAGGCATGCTTTTTCTCATGACTGAAACATAAATCCTATTGCCAGTAATCTAATTGGAAGAGCCATACTTTTGAATGGCCAATAGTTGCGTCTGTGTGTCTGTGTATGTGTGTGTTTTTTCCACTTCATTTTTATTCTTTTTTTTTTTGGGTATGTATTATCATTCTTTCAAAAAAAATCAATTTTTCATTGGGCTATACTCGTTTAGGTATCCCATGATGATGTTAGCTCCAATAAAGGATCATTAAATCAACTTGCTCTTTGCTGTCTGCTCAGAGAAAACCAGCTTAGGATTAAAAAACTGGCTTGCCATACATATACCAGTTAATCCCTTTGGCCTGACTTGTGATGTTATTGTCTTGCTTTTCAGGTCTTGGACTATCTTGAAAGGCCAGAAATACCATCACTAGCCGTTGAAATTTTGTTTAAAGGTTTGGGAATGTATCATCAAATCAATTCTCTCTCCGGTTCTTATTTCTCCTGTGTTATATGTATTTTAATAGAAACAGTTTCTCTTCTCCAGGATCTTTCTAGCGATTAAAGTCCAGCTTAAATTTTTCTCTATGATCATGATAGCCCAATATGCATTGTCATCTCTTGTCTGGCGTGCAAAGCTATCTTGATGGTCAAATATGTTCCCAGGGCCGGGGTTGTGCAATGAGTGAAATTTATCTTTCTTATATAGTAAAGCCGAAGATGGGTCTTGGAGATCTACTCCCAGCTTATCATGGATATCTACTCCCAGCTTAGTTATTGAATTCAAGTTCCTTTTGGACTTAAAAATAGGTTGAACAGGTTGTAGTTGTATATAGAACATGAGATTTATATCCGGTCCCAATTTATTATGTGCATTCTGCAACATCTTTGTATTAAAAGTAAATGGAAGATGCTCCTAATATGATGTGTCGTGTTTTACCTATCTTTTACTCGTCATGGGGAATGCTTTTGGTTATCATGAAGTTGCCTACTTTCCAAGGGTCTCCTAGGAGAGCAGAGAAAGGTTTGTTGGATGCTTCTGCAGTTCTGTGTTGGCAGTTGGAAAAGCAAACCTGTGCTAAGTTCTTATGTCCAGTTGTTATAAGTTGTTGTTTAGGTAATCAACAGTCTACATAAAGCTCTTAGGATGGTTTAATTCTTATAAATATTCTAGAGAAACATTCTTCTGCCATTGATTCTTTTAGTTTCTATGAAATATAAAGATATATGATATTCATGCGAAAACAGAATAAATTGTACTAACCATCTGTCTAGGCTTTTGACAATACTGGGACTCTTTTAACTTTTCAAATTATACACTTACCCTGAATTAGTATGCTATACCTATAATCTTCTAACATGACATGGACAATCCAACTCTTTAAATTATGTACTTATTGTTGGTTAGTAATATGATCCTTGCAAATTTTATAACTACCTCAATGACATGATTACTACTACGATATAGTATCTAAAAAAATTGAAAAAAAAAGTTCCAAATTGAGTTTTAAGAACAAGTTTTGTGTCTGGTTATAGAATAGGCATCACTTCTATATTTAGTGTATTTTTCCCCTCAAATAGGAGGGTCAATGTATAATTAAAAATGTTAGAGGTGTTTTTGTAATTTTAGGATCTTGCGAGATTGGTCATTGTAAAATATGTGTGTGTGGAGATGTTATATTAAGTTGATCACATGCAATAGGTATGTTGGTCAACTTATAGAAGTCTTGAATTGATAACACATGAGAGAAGCAATAAGTGAACTCAATGTTTTAAGTGCATTTATATGACAATGAATTAAATTCAATATTTTTTATCATTATTGACTCATTCTTGATCAATTTGATGCGTGGATTTTCTAGTGGTGCTATTTTAGCAAAGTTTAAATATTTTTCTCATTGTCAATGCCCATAGTGTATCAAATGAAGAGAAGATCCCTTTATTTATAGAGTTTGGTGTCCGACCTTGGCCATCGGATGATTTTGAGATTGGATGATCAATTGATGAAGATGAAAATTTGCAGTATCAAGGATAATATAACTATATTATGTCGACATGTTTAAATGTGCTGTGACATGTAATCTTTTACAACCAATTTTTCATTTTTTTTCTCATGTTTTCATTCTCGAATTGAATTATATATATAATGCATTTTAATAAGCTGGCACAATATGGTTTTAGTATCTTTAATATAACAATTGTTTGTCCCATTAATAAGATTGGGGCCTCCTTATCCTTTTTGATCTATAGGCTTTTGCTTATATATAAGCTTGGTCAAGCCGAAATCCTCCTACAATTTATATAAAACAAGCCTATTTTATTCTTCTTATAAAATAAGCTTAAAGCTAATTAAACAAGCCCAAAGAGCTTTATAAGATAAATGGCTTTTTTTCTAGGTTTATTATTTTCATAGATAAGAAAATCAAGTAAGGTAATAAGTAAATAAGTAGGTTTAATGATCTTTATTTTAAATCTATCAAACTAGATGACCTAAAATATCTTGTAATTAGACCCAACTTCCTAAGTTCTGTCATACTAACAAAAAAAAAACAAAAAAGACCAACTAATTTAAGGAGTGGGTCAATCACACTAAATTGAAAGAAGAATAAAAATTCAATTTATTTGTAACTATGAAAAGAGCAAGCATGGAAGGACAGGAATGACGCACGTCACTGGTAGAAGCTTAAGCCCACGTGTCACTTTGAGAAGCTTGTAGTTGTAGCCTCGTCTCGGCAAGAACAACCAACACGATTGAAATTGAGAAAATGAAAACAAATGAGGAATGGCCTTGGCCTTCAGTTTTATCTCCGCGTCCAGGATAGGAATCTCGCTTACAGACAAACGTACACATCTTCCTCTGCTACGGCAACAACAACAATCAACCTCAACATCATGCAAACGCAAAATCAAATGCAATCGTCGCAGGACAGCTCTTCCACTTCTGCCTCACAACCTAAATCTTCACCAACATTCAGGGTTCCTGCACTCAAGTCCAACCAAATGGATGCCGTTGCAGATCAAGCCTTCCGCAATTACACTTATTCTTCTGATCCTAATCATACCAGGAAAGATGCTAAAGGCACTGTTATCGTTTGGTTCAGAAATGATTTAAGGGTCCTGGACAATGAGGTTTTGTTCCAGGCTTGGCAATCTTCACAGCATGTATTGCCTGTCTACTGTGTCGATCCTAGACTCTTTGCCACTACTCATTACTTTGGCTTCCCTAAAACTGGAGGTTGCTATTACTACAACAACTACTACTACTACTAGTTCTTTTGCCATCCATCCAATATGTACTTCTTACGTGGAAAATTGTTTTTCCAAACTTTTGTTCATTTTCAAAATCGAAGTTTTTGCATTCATCAAATTTTATTATAGACTGATTGCTCTGTTGCCATCCATCCAATATGTGCTTCTTACGTGAAAATATTTTTCCAACCTTTTGTTCATTTTCAAAATCGAAGTTTTTGCATTCATCAAATTTTATCGTAGACTAATTGCTCTGTTAGTGGTGATGAAAGGTGATGGTAGTGGTTAATGATAAGGGAGATGTTCATGGGAGTTACTCATGGGGAAATGCTAATGAAATTTGTTTCCCTCTTTTTAAAAATTTAAATATTGTCTCGGTTTCCATTGGTATTTTTCATGATGATTAATAGTCATTTGCCCGTAATCCACTAGCATCAGTTGTTGTGTATTTTGTACATCAGGAACTTCTTGAAATCACTATGTTACATTGACATCTGAAAATTTTAAAGCTTATTAAAACAAATATAAGGAAAAAAGCGACACGTACACATCTTGAAGAATGATAGGTCTCTCCTTCCCATTCAATGCACTACGGTCCTCATCTTGTGGAAACAAGTAATGACACTATTATAATATTAGCATTACTGAATGCAGCCTTGAGAGCTCAATTTCTGATGGAATGCTTGGCTGACCTCAGAAAGAATTTAATGAAACGGGGTCTAAACTTGCTTATTCAGCATGGAAAGCCCGAACATATCATTCCTTCCCTTGCAAATACTTTTGGAGCCCACACAGTTGAGTTTTCTCTATCCATTTGGTACCCCTAGCTTACTGTCTCATATTACAAACTTATACACATATACCTGCTCCTTTTTTGATCCTGTTATACTTTCTTGACTAGTGCAGGTATATGCCCAAAAAGAAACTTGCAGTGAGGAGCTCCACATTGAAACTCTTGTTAGCAAGGCACTCCGCCAAATCCACTTGTCATCATCCAACCACCATCCTCAGCTACAACGAATGTGGGGCACTACCATGTACCATATTGACGACCTTCCATTTGAAACCACCAGCTTACCTGATGTCTACACTCAATTTCGCAAGGCATGTCGTGTAAATTATATAATGGATGACCTCTTTGATCTTCTTGTAGTTTTCTGTGAATAGATAAAACCATTTTAATCAAGTGCAGGCTGTTGAATCCAACTGCTCCATCAGGAGTTGCATAAAAATCCCAAACTCCCTGGGGCCACCACCCACAGTGGAAGACTGGGGATCCATTCCCAACCTGGATCAACTTGGACTGGATTCACATGAGGCAGATTAATGCTAATCCTCACCTTAATTTCACATCTTGCCTGTAAATGAATGCTTCTAACCTTCTAAGAAAACATGCCCTTGTTTTTTTGTTGGTCTATTTGTTCTTTCAGGTAGGGAAGGGACTGAAGTTTGTTGGGGGTGAAACTGCAGCACTGAGCAGAGTACATGAATACTTCTGGAACAAGGTGAGACACAGTTATTCTGATCACGTACCTATTATACTGCAAAGATGACCTCATAAATGAAGCAATCATCGGGCCAGATTCTGTTAGTTTTTGTTACATTATGTATATGAAAGGGTCAAACATCGTGGCAGCTAGATGTTTTCATTTATAGGTGACAGGGAAAGGTGATGGTACTAGTTGGGCTGGATGGACACTGCAGGTTGTGCTCAACTAAAACAGAAAACAAACTATTAAATAAAGGAAACGATTTCCTCTTTTAATATCAAAATAGTTTATGGATTCTTTAGGATTTTCAATACGGATATCAACCTTTGATGTTGACATCTGTCTACTTCTATCACCTCTCATACCTTCTACGTCAAACAAAAATAGTTATTTACGTGTAGTATCTGATCATAATGAATACAAGATTGTCATATCAATCACTTTAAAAATTTTTGAAATTGTGTTTCTTGAAACAAATGCTCCACCCTGATTTTAATAGGAAAATAATGATGAACTGTTTGCATATGCATACATGTAGAAGTGAAGAGCAATCACATATGCATTAATGTGATGGCAAATCATGTTAAGTGAACTGTGGAAAGAATTCCTCGATTTTTACCCAGATCCACTGATGTGGAAGAATGATCAAAATCCTTTAGGGACTGAGCAAGCCATGGACATTGTAAAATTATTTAATCTGCACATAATACCAATGCATGTTAAGTTGACCAAGTAGCATCTCTATTAACAAGTAAATGGACTTCATTTTTATTGTGTAGGAATTTAATGTTAATCCAACTAACAGCAGTCAATGATGCCAAATTTTCTCACAACTTTTATGTGTAGAATTTGCTGAAAACATACAAAGAAATCAGGAATGGGATGTTAGGTGCTGATTACTCAACAAAGTTTTCGCCATGGCTTGCTGCAGGATGCCTCTCTCCACGTTATGTTTACGAAGAGGTAGATAGACTTTGTTACCCCTCAGTATAACATGAATAATCTAATTGATCGCTTAGATTTGTCAATTTTTTAATTTATCCATTACTATTGAAGGTGAAGAGATATGAAAATGAAAGGCTGGCGAATGATTCCACATACTGGTCTCTTTCTCACCCCTACCTCATTGACATGTCTGTAGTTATAGCCTTGAAGAGGAAGCTAATATGCAGATATTATTTTGTTGAGCTATATTTACTTTGTGTAAACTTCTTTTGAAGCAATTCTGTTTGATCTAAAATTGATTATTCGGATAATGGAAAGAAGAAGAGACACGTAGGCTTACTTAAAACTTTTAGCAATTAGCTGAATATTCTATACTAAATTATGGCTTTCTTAATTGAATTGTTTCAGGGTCTTGTTTGAACTGATATGGAGAGATTACTTCAGGTTTCTTTCTGTCAAGTATGGAAACTCCCTTTTCCACTTGGGTAACAATTTTCCCATCCTGAATTATAGGTGTTATAGTGTATGCATATATGAAGTTGAATTGCTTGAAGTTTGTTTTGTCTTTTGGTAATGATGAGAACAAATTATATTTGTAAAAAGGGATTACATTCACATGTCTTACAATTTTATTACACAAGTTGTATCTCTTTGAAGAGGGAATGTTGAGCAAGAAAATCAGCTTTGTTAGGAGATCTAGCAAAGAAAAGTTATAGGAAGCATGTTTAGAAAATCAGGTAGCCTTGATGTCAAGAAAAGACTTCAACTCTCAAAAAATGAACTAAACAAAGGGAACCGCTTTGTCCTAATTACTCTAAAGTAATGCATCCAGAACAGCCTTTTTTTCTTTCTTGTTTTCCCCATTGTGCATTATTGACTTGCTGGTATCATTGTAAAACATCTTTCCAAAGTGCATGCATAGTGTGAATTGATAATAATCAATGTTTTCAATTCCAGGTGGTCCAAGAAAAATGGAACATAAATGGAGCCAAAACAAGGAATTATTTGAGTGCTGGAGGGATGGTCAGACCGGGTATGCTGTTAAATATATATTATTACCATCTCTGCTGAACTCATGAAATCATAAAGGATGCCTCCTCACCTGTTTTCCATAAACTATTTAAGTTCTGTCTGATATATTCACTTATTGACTGTGGTTATAAATCTCGGAGACTTGCTTGCAGATAACAGTTTTTTACCCTTCTAAAGGTCAATTGTTATCTGCTTGTAACAGAAATTTCCAGCAAAGAAATTGGAGTTCAAATATAAGTTGGAAAACCAAGCCTAGTTAGGCTTTTGGAGAAAAGTTAGGAAAACACATGCTTTTTTGAAGTTGGTTTCTGGAAATTCTTTTTGTATACAAGTTTGCAACCTAGTTCTTACTCTCTAGATAGTTGTTACTCAAACTAAGAAATGGTTGTTCTATTCTCTATTAGGTGGAAGTTGTTCTTGTTTGTAACATTTGGTGGAATACTGATGATTTCATATATCTTTGGTGCTTCTCGATGATGTGGTTGCTTTGGACAGGTATCCTCTAATTGATGCCAACATGAAGGAATTGTCAACCACTGGATTTATGTCAAACCGAGGACGCCAAGTAAGCAAGTGGTTCTTTGTATATTGTATGTACCTTTGAGATTTATATTACAAAGCATACATAAAATTGATCTTCTGAACTTCTGAGTATGGGGTCTTGTACGGTGAGTTTTCTGTTTCTGGTAATTTACTGTGTGTGCGGGGGATATGCTGATAGTGGTAGCTTGTATCTTTCTCTAAATTCCTTCAATTTCAAATTGAACAGATCGTGTGTTCGTTTCTTGTCCGTGACATGGGCATCGACTGGCGTATGGGGGCTGAATGGTTTGAAACTTGCCTTCTGGATTATGACCCTTGCTCTAATTATGGCAATTGGACCTATGGAGCAGGTATGTTTCGTTCGCTAACTAAACTCTATCAAATAATTTTATTTGCATGATAATGTTTCTAACCTTTCTTTTTTTTCTTGGTAATACAGTGTTTTTAGACTTGATAATCATGGATATATATAAGGTCTCACAGATGACAATCAGAGTCTAGTAGGTTAAAATATGTAGCCCTGAATTAAAGAGTGAAGCTGTTGTGAATGATGTTCTCCTTAGCCTGATCTCGAAATTTTTGGTTGAGATTAAGCTAATATATAATTGCTTTACGTGTAGGGGTTGGAAATGATCCAAGAGAAGATCGCTATTTCAGCATCCCTAAACAAGTACATATTCTTATCCATTCAGTTTATTTGTCAGAACTAGTGACTATTTGGAATGCAGCTAATGAAATTGTCGCATCTTTTTAGTTAAGTTGCTGCCTTGAAGTTTTAGCTAGCTGCTTTTGAAAATGAATGTGCATTTATATATATATATGCTTCTTGAAATTGCTTTTTGTTAAGCTATTCTTTTTATGCTCATTCTTAGTTAGTTAAGAACGAAAAACTGTCAACTCGTGCGTCCTTATTTCCTCCATGCTCTTTCTGTTGCCCTGACACAGGTGAACTTAATATGGCTGACGTGATTATTTAGAGTAAAATAAATAAATAAAAGGCACCGTTTTCTAATGTCTTCTTACAATAATTGCCATTGCTTGTAGGCACAAACGTATGATCCAGAAGGGGAATATGTATCGTTTTGGTTGCCTCAATTACGTCGATTGCCAAAAGAGAAAAGGCACTTTCCTGGGATGTCATATATTCCGCAGGTTGTATCTCTCAAGTTTGGGAATGCCCCAAAGATTTCGAATTCTAATTCTAGTACTAGACAGAGGAACTTTGGTGGAAGACCAGTCCCAGCACACTGGAGACAAAGGGAATAAATAAGGGGATCAGAGGAACTTAGATATATATATATATATATATATATATATATATAAACCTATTATTATTTATTTTATTTTTTTCACTCATATTTCACTGCATTGCTCCTTGAAAAGTTTCTAGTCCACAAAATCCTTTTCCTTTCTCCCCTTCCCCATTTTAACGGCCAATTTTATTTTTTTTTTCACGTCGAACTATCTATATCTATCTATAAGAATTGCCGGTGGCTGGCTTCACCAAAAAGAGTTCGTCCTAGGAGTCACTGAAGATTGATTGCCAAGATATCGTAATATATGGTATTGTTTAATGTATGTATGTATGTTTACTACACAATGCTTCTGGTAAGAGATAAAAAGTGAATCACTACTAGTACTAAGCCAATAATATTTATTATGTCATTACTCGTATCTTTTATCCGAGGATGAGAACCATGATCTTCGCTAGGGAAATGGAAATTTCAACAATGAGACCATCATGAAAGTTTATAGGTTATATATGTTATGGCCATACGAAACCCTAGTACTATATATTCCACACAGAACAAGCTAGGACATGTGATGAATTTCATACATATATGTATATATATATATATATATAGACAATAAAAAGTAAAAACCCGTGGGTAAGTAAGTAAAGTTCGTTATTTTATGCGGTCAAAAGTCAGTGAAGGACTTAAATGGAGTACATAGTTAGATTGCCATTATTTATTTATTTATATTACACGATGAGAGATAGGGAAGTACAAAAATGCCCTTGATTAAAACAATTTACCGATACTAAAGATAAATTTGCATTGTTACGTGGTTGGCATTTATAGTTAGTTGTGTTTTGTTTTACTCCCTTATACAGTTAGATTTTCTTCGCTTTCTCCTCCCTTTTCCGAAATCAAAATCAGAAAAAGCCTTCACATCCTAACTCTAGAACCCTAACCATAATCCCCAATTGAAGAACCAGGCACAGTAAAACCTATAACATAATCCGGGTGGGGATGTCATTCGATTATACTTCTGTAACGTATCAAAAGGAAAGGGTACTGAGAGGAAAATATGGACGCATCATTACTACTCTTCTCGGCAAATCTGCTGCTTGATGTTGGTTGGCTGCCGCGAAAACAAGACTGCTATAAATGTTTTTTTTTTTTTTGGTTAAGAGGTGGCAGTGACAGCAAGGCCAATGTAGCATATCCGGCAAAGAAATTATGTATCTCCATCTCTAATTCTTAACATCAAATTTAAGATTAAAAAAACTTATTTTTGGGTTTCTTAAAGGATGTAGAGAAAGGTTTTATACTTTTTTGATGCTACCTTAAAAAAAGTAATACAAATTTATTATTATTTTAATTTTTTTCTAATAAGTATTACCTCATAACTCTCTTCAAAGATTTAATGTAACACATAAAAACTCTACTTAAAGATTTAGAAATAAAGTGATAAGAGTTATTAAAGAAAAAAATTCTTAAAATCTCAATAAAATACCTAAAAACCCTAAATAGAATACTTAAAATTATACATACCTTACACAAACAGTTATTCCATTTGCTAATTTATTTATTAGATCATGAGTTACTTTATTTTGCTTCACTGGCATGTTTCCAAAGCACATATGTTGTGCTTCTATCATTCAGTAGAATTTTGAATCTGCTCAAATCAGATCAGATCAGCTTTCGTTGGTTCTCGAGATTTTTGTGAGACTAATAATTTGCTCGTCTACGAGTTCTTGAGTTTTTTATTTGCAAAAATAGATGAGAAAGGTCGAATCATATACTTGTATGTATTGTATATTTATAAAACAAACACCTTACCAACAGTTAAATAACACTGTAAAACGTAGGTTTACGATGTGTTGAAAATGAAAAGATAAACATGTAGAGAAATAAATAAAAACACAAATATGTAAAATATAATTTATCCTATATTCTAACAATCCCCTCAAATTGGAAAGTCCATATCATATGCTTCTAACTTGTCTCAATTAACTCTTTGAAGTGACTTAGTAAAGATAAAACTAGAATTATCAAAACTTTGCGTATAAAATCATGTTACTATCCGAGATTTAACCTACTAATTGTGGCACACAATTAAAGGTTTGATTATCAAAATTACTACCAATTATATATTATCTAATGATCATGTTGTTTATGCATATCTTTGAGATCATACTAAAAGGCATCACATCATTCATTTCCTCAAGACATTTTTTAACCTTACCATAATATTTAATAAAATCTTTAACCATTCACTACTATTGAAAGAAATTAACTAAAATATCCTACATGTGTGTATCATTAATGTATAAAATAATTTAAAGCAATTTCAAACTTCTTTGTAAGTACCAAAGCTATTGCATAAATTGAATATCTAACGTTTCTTTGAATTTCATAGTAGATGATGGTAATTTTAATCAATTTGATCCTTTCTACATGTTTGCAATCAATCTCCTTAAGAGGTGACTTTATCAATGTTTTAAGGCACCCTTAACTATGAAAGAAAGTTTGATAGAAGTAACCGTCTAAGCAAAAGATATAGGTAGTGTGATGACCAATGACAACTAATTAAATATTTTACTTTCTAAGATAAGGAGAAAGTGGGACAAACGGACAATGTAGCTTTGATGAAACAAACTACTTATCATTTATTATTATTATTTTTTATAAATGTCATATGTTTAGTTAAAACCATATTATTAAGAATCTTATGTTGAATATGATCTAGTCCTCTAAGAGATAGAGGCTTGATAGTCACTTAAAGTTAGGATGCAAGTGTGATTGATGAGGGTTAAATTTAGTGTTAGAGTAAGTTCCGGTGCTTATGATGTTTGAATCAAGTTGGATTTGGTCTATAAAGGCTAGAATTTGGTTGGATTGGTTTTAACTTATGTGTATGGTGGTTGGGCTTTGGGCATATTGAGTCAGACTCGATGTATAGTGGCTAGGAATTGGTTGAATTAGGCTAAAATTAATGTGTTGTAGTTGAACTATGGTCGATATAGATTTTGATTGGGCTTTGCTTAATCAATTTGATGCATGGGGGCTAAGACTTGGTGCTTGGTGATTGTGAGTTGGCTATGGTGGCTAAGAATGCCAGAGTGTGGGTTCTACAATGATGATTTATCTAGTAGTAATTGTGGATGTTGATGGGTATGGTGGTTGTGATGGAAGATTATGTTGGTGAGTGGTTGTTAGTTAATCATACTTTGATACCATGTTATTTTGAGAAAAGTGTTAGAGTCATATAAACCTAGCATGATATTGTATTAAATTATGTAAATATGACATACTCTATACCTGATTGGTACGAGTGGGCATATTAGGAGCTCACATATAGGACACACTTCATGCTTATCGGTGATGAGTTAGATTGAGAACTAGTACACTTCTCGTCACTCCACCTAAGGGGAGACCTCACACAGAAGAAAGGAAAACCAAGGTGGAAAAGATATCACATGGAAATGGACATTAGGAAGTGTCCAGATCAAATCACATGTAGACTTTGCCAAGCAAAATGGCATAATAAAAGAATGTGTCCACATCGACACGATAATAGTAAATGACGGATATCAGTACACATTTCATGACATTCTACATTGCATTTGTGATGTTAACATTACCTTTTCCATTATGCAACTTAGGTGAAACTTCGACCACTTCATTAACTTTGTTTTGAAGTAGTAGAAGGGGGATCTTTCATGGAGGTTGACGATTCTTTTGCATTTATATTTACAGTTTTGTAATTTATTAAAAAGTTGTATTAAATGTTAATTTCTTTATATCTTTGTTAATTTGTTTTCACATATTCGAAGTTGTAATATTGTATATCTATACATTGCATGTGTAATGGGTAAATGCTAACATTATCTGTTAGATAAAATGCGTAAGAATTTCATTATAGAATGTTAAAATACATCAACTTAATTGTTTAAATGGAGCATATACATATGAAATATCTTACTATCCTACCCTATCTCCTTCAATTAGTGAATTGTTTAGTTAGCCGAGCAAATGTGTTGGTTGGTTCCCGAAATGGCCTTAGATATGGAGTAGGAGGAGCTTAAGACTCTTATGTTGGATGTTGCTAGGGAGTATCGTTAAAGAGGCATGGGACTCCGCTCTGTAAGATAAGTTGATGATTCACCCCGGTACATAGGTTGTTTTCTAGAGTGTTTCTTTTATAGAGTCAGTATTGTTGAGACAAGACCATTTACGGAATGCCAATGCGGTATCTCGTATGTGCTAAAAATTGGGCTCAAGTTATTATACATCACATTAGAATCCATTGGGAACTATTGGTCCTATATTGGATTCTATTGTGTCTTACCTTGGTTTTGGGGTTGTCGATGTCCTACCGTCTTTCACCGCGCTGGAATTGGTTATGCCTCCACCTCCATCTCTTGAGTATTCTACTGTTGAGCAGCTATTCTCATGGCCGTATCTAGATCCAATGATAGACAAATTTGTCTTAATGTTTCACCCTATAAGTAAGAACAAAATGTATATTAAATAAGAAACAGTCATGTAATTATTCACTTAGAGAGTGTTGATATTGTACTTACTAAAAATCTAAGAACAACCCTATGCGTCTAATATATCATCGGCTGAGCGATCCGTACCACTGCATGTAATTGTCATGCACACCACTAGGGCCCTCCATGTGAACCACTTAATCGACATGTTATTCCCACTTGTATATATACATTGCATGTTGCACTGGCCATTCAACATCAATCCTCCAGCCGCAAGTCAATTTAATGGAGCTCTGGCGGCATGTTCACCGGTTGTGGGATATATTGGAACTCACCAAATTGCTTAGCCACTCAGTTAGGAAAATGCCACTCAACAATGTGAAAACATATTAGTGGCACCCGAGCCGTCCAAATGCGCATGCTACCTTTGCAAAAATTTGGTAGGAGATTAATTACATTCTCATTGTATGACTCTCATTCCACCTGAAGAATAAGAAATTATATTCAGTGTAAATGATCAATATGATGAATTGGAAGGAAAAAAAATAGGTTATTGAAATACCTATGCCATGCTCTGCCTGTCAAATGCATCTTGATATGCGCCGACAACGTGGGTCAGGTGATATTGAGTGTCCCTCCTTATATTCCAACATGCTGCCAATGAATTGCTAGATTTTATATATAGTCAATGTCGGTTAAGGAGTGCTATGTGGGAAAATCTATCCCAAGCCTACACTTGTAGGAGAATGACAGCCCCTCCAATCTTATATGTTGACAGCAATGACACGACACAAAGTTAATGATATAACTAGGCCAGACACACAGACCCCCGTCTATACATCCTAGCAATGTTAAAATGCTCTAATAGAGGTAACCACATCGCATGGACAAGAAAGCTGGATTTATCAGCAAAGATAAATCCCCCTAACAGCTACATTAGTTACGCACACAATATCGATGAATTTGCTCTGCATCGGCATTATGTGGGAGCATCTAGAACATATCATGCAGCCATGTCCTACTAGTGCAGCCCCCCTATCGTTAGGCCTTGGCTTCACCCTTAGCAATTGTTCACATATTGCATCCTAATCTAGGCAACGGCTCCCTATAACTGCTCAACCATTAGCGAGGAATTCTAACTAGATCTCTATATCTTGTAAGATGATAGTGACTAATTACTATTAAGTAATGGTTAATTAACAATAACATAATTTTAAAACTACTTGTACAAAAACACATAAACATATAACATTTGCAATCAATACAAAAAATTTTTATTAATTAATTTTATAATGATTAATTAATAACATATTAACGACTAATTACTTTTAATTAATGGTTCATTAACAACAACTTAATTTTATAACTAATTGTACAAAAACATAAAAATATTTTACATTTGCAATCAATACAAAATTTTTCACTAATTAATTTTCTAACAATTAATTACTTATATATTAATGACTAATTACTGCTAATTAATAATTAATTAATAACAGCTTAATTTAACAACTACTTTTTAAAAAATACATTATAATAATACACAGAGATAATTCATTATAATCAACACAAAGGTTTTTCCTAATTAATTTTCTAATGATTAAATAATGACTAATTATGAACTAATTACTTCATCATTAATGATTTCTTTTATAATAATTTTCACAACTATAAATTAAGACATTTCATTTATGAAAAATACCAAATTTTTTTACTAATTCATTTACTAACGTTAATTAATGATATATTAATTATTAATTAATTACTAATTAATGATTAATTAACAACTATTGCTACTTCAATAAAAATAGTAGAGTACAAATAATTGCACTTAATTTTTTATGCATTCATACGAAGTAATATAATAGCAAAAAAAATTAATTTTTTCTCCAAAAAAACATACCAAAATCTTGTTACCGAAGAAGTTGAAAAATGTCTTTTAGATATTTCTACACATGTAGTTCAACAAGCTAAACTTGTATAAAATAGAAATTAAGAAAACAAAATTTTCAAAATTGTGAGAAAGAGCGATACTTGTAGAGGAAATTCAAAGATGTAAAAATGAGCATATGAATTGAGAATTAGTATTTATATTACAAATTATTGGTGTAAATTTTTTTTTTATGCACTAGACATCACATGTTGTGATACTGTTTAAATTTATAGTATTACTTTATAATAATTTTTATAGTTTTACAGTATTACTTTGTAATAACTTTTATAAGCTTACAGGATTTCATCACGGTAAAAAAATATATATATTCTTCAATACAATTACACTGAAGGAACGAACTTTGTTTGCGCTTTCAGTTTTAGAAATTTTTGTAACACTAAAGTTACAAATCATATTCATGTTTTCAAAACCTATTTTAGGAATAATTATTTTAAATATAATATTTACGAAACTTTTTTAAAAAACTATTATATTTTAAAGTGTTGCCATATATGATATCTATAGGAGTAAATATGGTAGGGTTTGAATTAAAGTATATAAATATGTTTGTATGCATTGCCCAACACCAAGAAGCAATTAGGCTTGGGGTTACAAATATTATTAGGTTACCTTGGGAATGTTATTAGTAATCCAATACATGAGAAACAAACTAGAGTTAAAAATAAATAAAGAAAGAAATAGATAAATAAAATAAAATAATTAAAAGTCGTAAGGCACCAAAGTACATACCGATACCCACGCAATTATTTTAAACAATCACAAATAAAATATTATAACGACAGACACCTTGACAACAATCTAAGAATAGTGGAAAATAAATTGTGAAGTAGACATCAAATTTTTGTCTTGGTCAAAAGTACTACATGGGTAACTTGGGTCCAATGCAATTCCAGTTACAATTGCTGTATATCTTAAATTTAATGTAAGTTTAAAATGAGAATTTAAGTACATGCGTATAGATATATACATGCATGCACAGAAAGACTTAATTAAGAAAGGAGTGTTAATTTGTCTTATATGTGGGGATACTAACTCAGGCATTGATAAATTAGAAGAAAAAAAAAAAAGCAAAATAAGCACTATATATACAAATATGCATATGCATGTTGTCATCCTATAAAGTAGGCGTAGGAAATCGACTCTCCTAGGTATGTTATATCAACTAACCAAGAAAGCGTATAAAATAAATAAATAATAATTAGAGTGAGGAAAAAAGAAAAAGGTTTAAGGCATACCAAGCCGAATAATGCAGTAGAGTGGCTCTAGAAAAAAAAAATCCTCTTTTGGCTTCTTGATGCTATTCAATCGAAAAGATGAGGATTTATTAAAATAATATATATATATACACACATATGGTTATCAAAATTGTGAGTTAATCCGTACATTTGTACAAGTTTACGAGTTTGTAAGCATATTCATTGTTAACTCGCATACAAAATTGGTTTAAAGGTAAAATCGTTGTAAAATCGCGAGTCTACTAGCGAAAACGTAAAATCATGAGTTGAATGGTGTTTCAACCGAGTATAGTAAAACTGCAAATCCTACGCCATTTCAATCCAAGTCCACGACTACAATGGCCACCAAGTTTAAAATAAGCCTAGCCTAAGTCATTGTTATGTGTTAATTTCATTTCCGTCTGGTGTCTAGCATCTTCTATATTATCCTTGAAACTTTTAGTTATATGTTGTAATTCTATTCTTCTATATTCATTTCATTCTTGTCTTTGGCCTTCGCATCTCCATTCAGGCATTCACTTCTCAATTCTCACAAATGACAAGTCACAACAACAATATCAAAGTAGTCACATCGAGCAAAATCGCATCTCCATTCACGTCATAGTCACAGCACTGCTAATCTTCATGGTGATAGAGTTGTAGTGAACTATTATTCACCTTTGCAGTTCACATCCATTTCAGGCTTTCAGGTAATCAAGTTTTATCACTTCTAAGGTTGTTATTTCCTATTGTTATGAGTATTTTTTGTTTGACTTGTCTTGATTCGTGATTCCATTTCTCAATTCCTTTTTCTATATAAGGCTTTCTTCATTTGGTTGCTAAATGATGCCTTGAACTTAATTTATTAAAGATTTTGTCCAAAGGAACACTGGAATAGTATGTTACAATTATTACCTTCTTGGAATTATAAGTTTGAAGTAAATTTTTTTGGAACATACCTTAGGGCTTAGTCTCCTTTTCTTCTAGGAAAAGTACCCTATGACGACAACAATCACTTGTTGAGATTTGAGACAGGTTAAGTTGGAGTACATAAGCTTTTCACTATCCGATTCATGATTCACTTGATGAGAGCTGAAGTACATAAGCACTTGATTTGTGATTCCACTATCTAGCCATACATGCTTTTGGCATAGTCCCATGTAGTAGTTTTGTTGAACTTTGCTCGCATGTCTAGATGTAGTTGCAGTGGAAGTAGTGTAATATGAGGATTATAACCATCCTTGCTGAGCTCAAAATCCCACCACTCATCCCATGGTAACACTGCAATAATAGTTTCTCCCTATAGGCTATAGCTAAAACCACAAACAAAAGTTATATTTGTAGTTTATCACCATTGTTCAACACCTACATGAGTTGAAAAATGAGTGACTTCCATGAAGAAAATCTTTAATAACCTAAGTATATGAAGTTCATTTTTTCCTAGTCTTTCTCCCAATAGGTTGTAGCGAGTTGACAAGCTAAAAATGTGAAATTTGTACTGTTGATTTATATGTATTGTTGATTAAGAAAAGTTGTTTGATAAAAGAAGGGTGGGGTTGCTGGTGTATTGTGATGTGGTAACTTCTTTTTGGGGTTGTTCTTCTTTTGTTTTAGTAGTTTGATGTTGGACATCTCTCAGTGGAGGTCTAATAAAGTATTTGGTTTCCTTTTTTATGCAATTGGTTCAACCTTTTCTTAAGGTTATGGGTGTTAGTTGGTTTTATTTATAATTGGTTTATCTAAATAGTTAAGAAAGATATCTATTTATAATTGGTTTTATCTAAGTAGTTAAGAAAGTATAATTGGTTTTATACTTTATACTTACTCTTTATTTTTATTTCCTTGTAGGATTTTAAGTATTAGTTGAGTTAAAATGTCATCTTCTAAATCATCTAAAGAGAGCTCTAAAAGGAAGAATGCACCTGGAAGTAGATCTGATGTTAGTTGGGAGCATGGAATCGATGTAGACAACAATGAAAAAAAGGTAAAATGCAAGTATTGTAACAAAATTGTTAGTTGAGGCATTTATAGATTCAAGATTCACTTGGGATGTATGCATAAAGATGTAGAGGCATTTAGTAGTATCCCAGATGATGTTAAAAATGAAATATTAACAATATTGTTGAAAGTGGCAAAAATATCAGAAATGAAAAGAAAGCAAATTCATGGCATTGAGGATTTTGATGATGATGATGATAGGATGGAGCAAACATACATAAAAAAAGAAGAAGAAGAAGAAAGGAATTGCATGGATTTCTTTTTGAAAAAAAAAAAAATTGGTGGAAGTGGAACACGAGCAAGTCAAGGTACAATTAACTAATTTATGAAGAAAGGTTTAAGAGAAGAAAGTTGCCAACAAGTTGCTCAGTTTTTCTACACTAGTGCAATTCCATTTAACTGTGTAAAATATCCAAAGTTTGCCAAGATGCTTCAGATGGTTGGTAGATATGGTTTTGGTTTTAAACTTCCTTCCTATCATGAGCTAAGGCTGACTTGTTTGAAGAAAGAAGTAACTTAAACAATGAAATTACTTGAAGACTACAAAGCTGAATGGAAAAAAAAAAAAAAAACAGGTTGCTCTATTATGTCTAATGCATGGACTGATAGAAAGAGACATTCCATATGCAATTTCTTAGTGAATAGCCCTAAAGGAACGGTCTTCTTGTCATATATAGATGCTTCTGATATATCTAAGATGACCAACAACGTTTTTGCAATGTTAAATGATATTACAAAGAAGGTTGGAGAGGAGAATGTTATACAAGTAATCACATATAATGTTGCAAATTATAAAGCAACAGGAGAAAAATTAATGGAGAAAAGAAAATCCTTATATTGGACACCTTGTATAGCACATTGCATTGATTTGATCTTAGAGAACTTTGAGAAGAATTTGAAGATCCATCATAGAACAATTGCAAAAGGGAGGCAAATTACTACATATATTTATTTTAGGACTATACTTATCTCAATCTTGAGGAGATATACTAAAGGGAAGGACTTGATTAGACCCAGTACAACTCGTTTGACACTTCCTATTTGACATTAGGTTACTTTAGTGAGTTAAAGGGTACACCGATGACGATGTTCACTTCAACTCATTGGAAATCTTGTAAGTATTCGACCACAAGTGATGGAAAGCAGATTCAACACCACAAGTGATGGAAAGCAGATTCAACAGGTGGTTTTGGATAATAGGTTTTGGAAGAACGTTATTATTTTCCTTAAAGCTGCATTTCCCCTTATTAAAGTGCTCGAATTAGTGGATTTTGATGAATAACTAGCTATTAGTTTCGTTTATCCAAAAATGGATTGTGCCAAAGAGAAAATTAAAGCAAATTTCAACAATGTCAATAAAAGGTAATATCTCAACTTATTAGCTATATATATTTTTCTTTAGTGTTTATTTTAAAGTTTCGTTTATAAATTGAAATCATA
The DNA here is from genome assembly GCA_037954665.1 of Laguncularia racemosa. Taxonomy (NCBI): domain Eukaryota; kingdom Viridiplantae; phylum Streptophyta; class Magnoliopsida; order Myrtales; family Combretaceae; genus Laguncularia; species Laguncularia racemosa. The sequence goes on from JBBMOL010000329.1 coordinate 169,405, forward strand.
TTTATTTAATGTAGTTATGGACCTATTTTCAAGATTATTGATAAGAGATGGGAGCTTCAACTTCATAGACCATTACACGCTACAACTTATTATTTGAATCCCCATTACCATTATAGTCCTGATTCTAAAGTTGATGCTAATGTTAAGATTGGATTATATAGTTGCATAGAGCATATGATTTCTAATCCAATTGAAAAGTGTAAGATTGATATACGGCTTGAAAGATTTAAGGATGCTAATGGACTGTTTAGTATTGAAGCTACAAAGTTAGCAAGAGACAAAAAAGCTCTAACTAAATGGTGGGATTCATATGGATATAAATGCCTATAATTACAAAAGTTTACTATTCGTGTTTTAAGTTTGATTTGTAGTTCTTCAGGTTGTGAGCGTAATTGCAGTATGTTTGAAATAGTACGATACAAATAATTCTTTTATTTGATTTTATATGTTATTAGGATTATGAATCTTATAAAGTTATATATAACCTTTTTCATTTTCAAGTCCATACCAAAAAGAGGAATAAGCTGCATCAACAAAAGATAAATGATTTAATATTTGCAATGCATAACTTGAAATTAAGAAATAGGAAAGAAAGATGAATTGGTGGCACTTGTACTTTCACTATTGAAGATCTCTTATCTAAGGATGAATGGATAGTTTTTAAAGAAGAAAATGTGCGTAGCTCATCAAATGAGAATGAGGGTGTGTTGCATATCCTTTCAAATACAAGGGGTGAAGAAAAAGATAAGGAGGAGGAGGCGGAAATTAGTGCGAATTTGGAAAGTCCTGGAAGTAAGTCCTCGGTCCTAAATGATTTGGACATTCATGTTATTGATGATGTTGAAGCTGAAATGCAAATGGGAACTTCAAAAGATTTGAAATTAGAGAAAATGAAAATCATTGATAATAGTATACCTCATGATGATGTTGACATTGATGAAGAAGAAGACGATAAAGATGCAAATGATGATGGTGATATGGATGGAGAGATGGTGGAAATTGTGATGATTTATTTTAATTATTATTTTATATTATGATTAATGAATTCATAATTTTTATTGGGACTTGTGGTTGATTATATTTATGGTTAATTATCTATATTGTACAACTTATGCTTGATTATCTATATTATGAATTTTATTGCGATTTATGACCAAAATATATGTTGAGTTTTTATGTTTCTATTATCCATTATATTTTTTAATGACTACTATAAGTAAATTTATAATATTTGAAAGTTATTTTACAAATGATGTAAAAACTTATATTTCTATGTTCTGATTCTATGGGCCTCCTAATGATTCTACATAAAATCTCAATTTTAACAACCTTATGCATATATATATATATACATGTGTGTATGTAAATGTGTGTAGATGGGGAGTCTATTGAAAGTAAACACTAGTAATTGATATATTTTTTAAATTATAACATAATTTGGGGAATATGGTGAATAAAAGTTTATATATATATATATATACACGTGAGTATATAAATGTGCACATACATGCATTTGCAAATTTAGTCTTAAGCATTTAATCTTCTTTCTTGTTGTAACATACTATTTCAATAGCACTTGAACATATATATGTGCCTACAAGGGCTTGAATCGAATAAGGCATACTAAATTTATTTTTTTCCTTCGTGTTAAATGACATTTGTCTATGGTAAACCGTAAAAGGTAATTAAGGATTCTAAAATTTGAATCAAAATAAATTTCCATGACTCAATAAAGTTAGTAATGGCAAGATTGAGAAACTAGACATCAATTAAAGTCGAAAATACAAAGCAAATGGACATAAGCATATGACATATTTTTATTAAAAAAATTGTAGAATAGTAATATAAAACTTGAGGGAATTTGAAAAAATGCACATGATGTAGGCTAATGTGTAGTGGAATTTAGTCTTAGTTTTTCATATATTGTTATAAGTGATATGTATGATTGTATGGTCTTAGTTATTAAATATTAGTACAATTGAATCAAATTGCTGGTAATATGCATATAAGGGTATATGTTGTATGCTTTAAGGAGGTGTAGGTCAATAAATTTTATTTTACGTGATTGAATGAAAATTATGAATATTAAACTTTAGGGTAAACTAGGAGTTTCAAAATTGAAATAACCAATATGCATATACATACACCTATTTCGAGATATGATAAATCATAAATTAGGTTAAATATATATATATATATATATATATAGTGAGTATGTATGTGCATATGTTGATAAGAGAAGTAAAAAATGAATATACTATGCTAATTTGAAATGAGGTACAAATTGGGAAACAAGTGAAGCTAAGTTTAACTTAACTTAGACACAACTATAGACATTATAGCTACAATTATTAGTTATCTAACCCTTATTTATCAACGTATGTGGTCTTAATCCTAAGCTTGAGCACTCCATGATTCATTAGTTTCTAAAAGACTCTTTCGATTAGGAGGCATTATGGCAGGTAAGCTACTCTTGATGATTGTTATGCTTGCTAGGGGTGGGCAAAAAAACCGATCGAACCGTGAACTGGATCTAAACTAAACCAAACCAAATCATAAATTAGATTTGAACCATCTTTTTAGATTAAAAAAAAATTATGAATTGAACTAAATTGAACCCTTTTTTTATGTTTGAAAAAAATTACAAACCATATTGAACCATTTTAAATCAAACTGAACCGTGAGAAGTAAAGAAAAAGAAAATGATAATAAAAATTTAGAGAATGTATGATTAAAAAAAGAAGATTTTAGGTTGTTTATTTAATTTTTCTTCTTATTTGGTTTTTATCAAATAACTTAATATATATATTTTATAATAGATTGTAATAGGCATATAGGTGTATATGTTGTATGCTTTAAGGAGTTGTAAGTCAATAAATTTGATTTTAGATTGTAATAGGCATATAGGTGTATATGTTGTATGCTTTAAGGAGGTGTAGGTCAATAAATTTTATTTTGCATGATTGAATGATAATTATGAATATTAAACTCTAAGGGTATCTTAGGAGTTCCAAAATTGAAATAACCAATATGCATATATACACCTATTTCGAGATATGATAAACAATAAATTATGAAATCATAAACTAGGTTATATATATATATAAAATAAATAGTGAGTATGCATGTTCATATGTCGATAAAAAGAAGTCAAAATGAATACACTACGCTAATTTGAAATCAGGTACAAACCAGGAAACAAGCGAAGTTAAGTTTAACTTAACTTAGACACAACTCCAGATACTATAGCTACAATGATTGGTTATCTAACCCTTGTTTATCAATGTATGTGGTCTTAATCCTAAGCTTGAGTACTCCATGATCAATTACTTTCTAGAAGACTCTTTCGATTAGGAGGCATTATGGCACTTGAGCTACTCTTGATGATTATTATGCCTACTAGGGGTGGGTAAAAAAACCGATCGAACCGTGAACCAGACCAAATCGAATTAAATTGAGTCATAAATTAGGTGTGAACCGTCTTTTTAGGTTTGAAAAATTTATGAATCAAACTGAATCGTTTTTTTATGTTAAAAAAATTACAAATTGAATCAAATCATTTTAAATTGAATCAAATTATGAGAAGTAAAAAAAAAAAAGAAAATGACAATAAAAATTTAGAGAATGTATAATTAAAAAAGAAGATTTTATGTTGTTTATTTAGTTTTTCCTCTTATTTAGTTTTTATTGAATAACTTATTATTTTTTTATTTTATATTTTTATTTATTGATTGATATACAAACCATAATTATCTTAAGAGAGATAATAAGATTTCCTTAAATATATCAAATTAGCATTAAAAATATTGAATGATATTAAAGAAATGATAATAAATTAAATCTTTTTCATGTTAAGTATAATTTTTCATAACTTATTAACTTGTATATAGAATAAAATTAATAATATGTGTAAAAATGATTTAAACTGTGAACTAAATTGAATCCAACTATTTTTTTTAAGGTTTGAAAAAATTATGAACCGAACCATATAGTTAGATTCGATTTAAAAAAACAAAAACAAATTATAATATACGATTCCGTTCGGTTCAATGAACGAACCATACCAAACCAAACCATATCCACCCCTCTTGCTTTTACTTGTAGTATAGTACACCATGATGTATTTAACATAATAACATTGAACCAATACATGGGGGAATATATGAGGATTTGTGCACATGCTTGTGTATCTATTTGATTGTTTAATATGCCCTGAATATAAATATATTCTTAAACTAGAATCTTAGTTGTGATGGATTTATATTTCTTTACTTGTTGAATGTCTATAAATTTTAGTTATTTCCTAAATTAATAGGGAATTAACTATATTTGGCTTAAAAATAAAAGGTCATGTATTCACGCATTACATAACTTTTGAAGGCTGTCAATATTACGTGGTTGTACATGGAGGCTGTAGGATGGCTTACACTCTACAATGTTATCTTGCCCTGACCTTTGGAAACTAAGTGGTATTGGGAAGTGTTATCCCTTGATTAGGACCCAACACGGGGATTCATCATTTAAGGGTGTGAATAATTGCACACGCTTCACACAACTATGTTCCCTATTTCTTTTTTTGCATACATTCATTAGTACTTGATTGGATATGCCTATTTTATTAAAAATTTAACCTAGGGGATAATAGCACTTAGGGTTGACAATAAAATTATCGACATGGATGGGTATTACTTTCCAACCCATGGCATAGAGGGGGGTTATACTCTTGACCTTATACAGTTTTTTGGATGATTGTATAAATTATTGCATTTATATATTTAATTGTTGTATTTACACTTAATATGTGATAACTTGTGTGTAATTGCTTATTGTGCATGCTATGAGAGGAAACCTCACTCAACCGTTGCACTTACACCCCAACAATTTCCTTTCTTGCAGGCCACTTCAAAGCATGGGATGACTTAGGATTTTTATGAAGAGTATTTCTCTTATTCAAGGCTTTACATTGTAGGCTTGGTTTTATGAGCTAGTTAATGTATCTCAAAACTATATAATTTCCCCATTTTCATCATTTGGTAAGGGGTACCTATTCTCTGCTGTCTTGGAATGACAAGCCATTCAAAATAAAGTATATACGTACAACCTTATTTAATTGCTTTTATTAACAGGTATTATAATTTATATATGAATAGGTTAATAGATAGCAGCTAGAATCTCATGCACTTTGACCATAAGATGGTTGTCAAACAGTGGGTGCACACGCTTAACAATAGCTTACAGGGATACTACTACTAAGCCCTACTCTGAGGTGTGATAAAAGTCATATACACTTTAATAAATTTGAACCAAACCATATACACTTTTTATTCTATTTCATCAAACATTTAAACTCAAACATTTGTGCATATTTCATTTGTTAATCTCAATCATCTTTCCATATAAAGGAGGGATTTTCTTTTTCTTTTTTTTTTCTTTTCTTTTTCAATTCCTTGTTTTTTTTCAATTTTTTTAAAGTCTAAGTTTCCTAGAATTTTCTCTTAATCCATGTAGCGAACTTTAAGTGAATGTTTTTGACCTTATCACTTAAGACAATAAGTGTTATCCTTCATAAGACACCTTACAGGCTTAATTACTTGAGTTAATGAGTCCCATTGCTAGACTCTTAATTTAATTTAATTGAGTGCCATACCATGGCCTTTTTTACTAAGTGGATTTTATTATTCAAGCACCTGAGGGAAGGCAACAAACAAAAAAAAAAAAACTTGAAGTTAAGGCTCAAAGATATTCATAACTTAAGTTAAAGACTTATGACATTGGAGTAGAATTGACAATTTTTATTTTATTATATTATTTTATTTGTTTGTTTGTTTTTGTTGCCCCCAAGTTTATTTTTAAGAAAAATAACTAAGAAAAAACTTTATCTAATCACAAATATAAGAGTCTTTTATGCATTTCAAAAATTACCTAGCAATGGGTATGCGATAAAGTGATTATACAAAATGCACATGACTAATCTTTTGTAAATAACATTGCCCCAACTTAAGGCTTTATACCTAAAGTTTAAAAAGCATGAAACCTAGAACTTCAAATATTTCATTATATTACTCATATAAAGTGGTAAAAGTTCACTAAAAAAAAAAAATTTGTGAAAAAAAAAACCACAAAGTTGCATATGGATGCAAAAAGAAATGAAAATATGCCAATTATTTAAATCGTGCAATTTCCATCATGTAGCACATTGTATCCAACCCCCACTTTAAAACTAATATTATCTTCAATGTTAAAAAAAAATGAAAAAAATATATAGAGAGAGAATAAAAAAGAAAAATACTCCCTTAGGGTGTTGGTTTGATCACTTTTCTTTTTGAACTTTTCTTTATCCACACTTTATTGACTAATTCAAATGACTTGAAAAAAGAATAGAAAGAAAAACAAAGAAAAATGCTAATAAAGAAAACTATATATTTTTTAAAAGTTTTTATTTTTTATTTTCTTTGAAAATTCATTAAAAAAAACGTGTGGATTGTCTCCTACGAAGCACTTAGTTTATAGTCGCAAGCCCAACTTTTTAGTTCTTGGAGCAAGTTTTTCTAAGTTAAGAATGGCTATGTTTCTGTTAATGTATTCCCCTTCATAAAAATGTTTGAAAAGATGACCATTCACTTTGAAATGCAATTATCTTCAATTTTCAATTTAATAGTGTCATAGGGAAAAGCATTAGTTATAACAAATGGTTCAAATCATCATGACTTCAACTTACCTAAAAATAATCTAAGGTGAGAGTTTTATGATAAAACGTTTTGTCTATGTAAAAAATCTCGTTTCAATATGTTCTTGTTATGTTGTATCTTTACTCTCCCTTTGTAGATGCGAACATTTTCATGTGCTTCATCTCTAAATTTAGTCAGCTGATTAAGCTGAAGTAACCTCTTTTGACTTACAGTTTGTATATCAAAGTTAAGGAATTTTATAGCTCAGTATGTCTTATACTTAAGCTTCACAGACAAGTGACATGATTTACTAAAAATAATTTTATAAGGAAACATGTTTATAGGTATCTTAAAAACTGTCTTATAAGCTCATAGTGCATCATCAAGTTTTAATGACCAATCTTTTTTAGATGCACTAATAGTCTTTTCTATGATATACTTTAATTCTTGGTTTGACATTTTTACTTGACCAAAAGTTTGTGGATGATAAGGGCTAGCAATTTTATAAATAACTCCATATTTAGATAAAAGATTTTCAAATTGCTTGTTAATAAAATGTTTTCTTCCATCACTAATTATTGCTTTAGGCACTTAAAATCTAATAAAAATATTCTTTTGCAAAATTTTTATAACAACTTAGACATCGTTGGTGCATAAAGTGACAAGTTCTATTCATTTTAAAACATAATCCACAACCACAAGTATGTCTTTATTTGAAAAAGATAAGAGAAAAGGACCCATGAAGTCAATTTCCCACACATCAAAAAGTTCAATTACCAAAATATTATTTTGTAGTAATTCATGTATTTTAGATATATTTCCAGTTCTCTAGCAACAAGCACTGGACATATAAATTTTCTACAATCATTAAATAAATTAGTTCAATAAAATCCACAAGGTAAAATTTTTGTTGCATTTCTTTCAACTCCAAATTGTCCTCTTGCTTCTTTTGAATGACAATTTTGTAAAATACTAAACTATTCAAATTTAGGCACACGTTGTTGAATTATTTGGTCAGCATAACATTTAAACAACCATGACTCATTCCAAAAATGAAATCTTACATCATGCAAAAAAATTTCTTTTGCACATATCATAAAGAATTATTTTGCTAACTAAAAAATTTACAATATTAGCATATTAAGGTAATCCTTGAATATCTACTACATGCAATCGTTCATAAGAAAATGTCTCATTATTTGGTGGCTCTATCCAATCAATTTCTAAATGGAATAAATGATTTGTCACCAAAATTTTAGTACCTTTCCTATCCTTAATTTCAATATCAAATTCTTGTAATAGTAGAATCTAATGAAGTAAAACTAGATAATATGAGGAGCTTAGTACCGGTGAAGCAAAACTAATGCCATCAATTACAAAGCTCTTGGTGCTTGAACTGAAACTTTTACCTAATCAATTATGTGCTTTTCTTAGGACATATGATACACTGCCAACAATGATTTCTTCTTCTTTAATAGGTGATCAGGAGCAATTGTTGTTGGATGTTCTTAAAGAGCATAAGAAAGGAATTGTGTGGACAATAGCAAACATTAAAGGAATTAATCATTTGATATACACACATAGAATTTTACTAAAGAATGAATGTAAACCCATGGTATAACCATAGAGGAGACTAAACCTAACTTTAAAAGAGATAGTAAAGAAATAGGTGTTCAAATTACTTGATGCAGGGATTATTTATCCTATCTTTGATAGTAAATGGGTTAGTCTTATTCAGGTTGTTTACAAGAAAAGTAATATGATTATGATTAAAAATGATAATAATGAGTTGATAACTTCTCTCACTATAACGAGATGGAGAGTTTGTATAGATTATAAAAAATTAAATGATATTACCCTAAAAGACTACTTCCCTCTTTAATTTATAGATCAAATATTAAAGGGACTTGTAAGGGATACATGTTATTATTTTTTAGATGGTTATCTTAGTTATAATCAAATTCACGTAACTCTAGAGGATTAGGAGAAAACCACATTTACTTGCCCTTATAGCACTTTTGCTTTTCAAAAAATGTCGCTTGGTTTTTGTAATGCATCTGCTATATTTCAAATTTGCTTGATGGCTATTTCTTCAAATACGGTAAAAAAATTTATTGAAAATTTTATGGACAATTTTTCTGTTTTTGGCACTTCTTTTGATGCATGTTTGAAAATTTTGTTATCTATACTTAGGAGATGTAAGAATACATATTTTACTCTTAATTGGGAAAGGTAAGAGAGAGAATTGTTTTGGATAACAAAATATTTGTGAGAGGTATTGAAGTTTGCAGGGCAAAAATAGAGATTGTTGAGAAGCCGTCACCACCTACTTCAATAAAAGGAGTTAGGAGTTTCTTAGGACATGCTAACTTTTATAGGAGATTTATTGGAGACTTCATTAAAATCTCTAAACCTCTTTGTAATTTATTATTGAATCCTTTTATTTTTAATGATAAATGCTTATAGGCATTTAATCTTTTAAAGGAGAAAGTTACCTCTGTACTCATGATAATTGTACCAGATTGGGAGCTTTCTTTTGAGATCATATACGAATATGATGCTAGCGACTTTGCCATAGGAGCCATGTTAAGGTTAAGGCGAGGTAAGCTATTTTAGGTTGTATATTATGTCGATAGAATCCTAAACGAGGTTCAAAGAAATTATGCTACAATAGAAAAAGAACTTTTAGCTATTATTCCACAAGATAGAGTTGTTTTAAGGACATTGACAAAGGAGGAAGAAAGACATTGAAATTTGAGGCCATAATAAAATGATATTAGGACCTTTGAAGTTTTGTTGCTATTAGTAGTGTATAAGCTAGTTAGTCGGAATGTAAATAAAGTCCCTAATTGGATTGCGGTGAACAGCAAAAGGAAGACTTGTCGTTTGGATTAAGATAAAAATTTCCCATCTTCTTTGCTTGAAAATTTGTATTGTGATGCTTTAAAGTCCAGCCATGCTAATGTATTTGATGATCCATTGTATACTTGATTATCAATGATGAATGATCTTTCTTTTTAGGAAAAAAATATTTTTTAAATAGATTTAAGTAATAAATAGTTATGAATTTTTTTTTTATAAGAGGTTTCTTATAATATTATTATTATTATGTGTTTAAATTATAACTAAATATTGTAATATCTATTATATATATAAAAAGTAATAATACAGTTATTATTGGAGCCAAGTGAAGCGACTATCACGACAACCGGACTGACATCCTTTATCCCAAAGAAAAAAGAAAAATAAAACAGTGTGCTTTGAAAGAGGTTATTCCAAATTTCCAATATAAAACAAAGACCAAGGAAGAGGCCAAGGTTGGGGGGGGGTGGTTGGAGCAGGCGTGGAGGGCTATAGACTAGTGGCTGGTTCCTGTGGGAAGATAAGGAACACGTCATCACTTGGATTGAAGGGTCCGCGTAACGTACAATAACAGTACATGTCCGCCAGTTTGGTATTAAAAACATTGGGGCTCCCGTCATCCCCTCCTCGTTTTGTTCTGTTGCATTCCATTTCCAAATTTCCGTAGTTTTTAACGAAAACATCTGGTTTTGGTTTTGAGGGGAAAGGCCCCTCCCAAACCCCACACCTCCCCCCCCCCCCCCCAAAAAAAAAAAGAGAAAGAGAAAGAGACTTCTACTTTTCTTTCTTTCTTTCTTTCTTGCATTCCCTCTGAAATCTGTCCGTCTTTTATCTATCAGGTCGGTAATCATCATCATCATCATCTTCTTCTTCTTCTTATCTAAGCAATAATTCAATTTCATTATCCTTCTTTGATATTAAAGTTGGAAATCGTGCTCCGAATATTCAAGTTGCGGTCCTAATCATATATCTCTCATGTTTAACCCGAATAAGAATATTAGTTTTTTTTATTGGTTAGTTGAAACGAATCCTTTTTTTTTTTTTTAATTATTACTATTATTATTATCATTATTATGTCCTTAGGGTATTATAAGAACATGAAGATGAAGATGTTGAAATCTGATGGAGGGTGTGTTTTGTGTTTTTTTAGGTTTTTAAGTAGGTAGAAATAAGAACTAAGAAATTAAGGAATGGGATGGGGAAACATATACAAGAGGCGTGTGAAGGTGTTCACAGCAGCACTGTTGATATACCTGGATTACAAGGCCATCCAGCAGAGGGAGAAATGGACTTCCAGTCACTCTAAACGATCCCTGCTTTGGGAGAAGGCTCACGAGCGCAATGCTCGCCGTCTCCTCTCCTTGATCCTCCAGCTTCAGGGGATCTGGGTCAAATTCGGTCAGTACCTCTCCACCCGTGCCGACGTCCTCCCTCAAGCTTATATTTCCCTCCTTAAGCAGTTGCAGGATTCTCTTCCTCCCCGTCCTTTACACGAGGTAGGTTTAGCCGTTAGGTTACCCCTCCTTTCTCTTTTCTCTTTCATCTCTATTTTGATACCACTACCATCTTGTCATCCACCAACCTCCATTTTTATTATTATTATTATTATTTGCCGCTACGCAGGTTCGTCGAGCCATACAGAGGGAACTCGGAAAGTCTGTGAAAGACTTATTCTCCGCCTTCCTCGAGTCACCATTAGCTACTGCTTCCGTAAGTAACCCCCACCCCCTGCGCTTTTAACTCTACTAATACTCTTCTTTCATAAGCATTCTTGAATAAAATACTCTTCTTTCATAAGCATTCTTGAATAATCATCCATAATATAGGGTTAATGGTCTTTACATGACATTGAACCGCAATTTTCCCGTGTTTCCATACATGTAACTTGGTCTGACATGCAGATAGCCCAAGTTCATCGTGCCACATTGATCAACGGGCAGGAAGTAGTTGTTAAAGTACAACACGAGGGTATCAAGACAATAATATTGGAGGTTCGGCATGCTTTCAGTTTTAGATGACTACTCCTTTGCATTGGATTGCTTAATTAAATAGGCAAGTCAATTGTATCCACTGTACTGTTGTTGAGCATATACCGCTTTTCCAGGATCTGAAGAATGCAAAGTCCATCGTTGACTGGATTGCATGGGCGGAACCACAGTATGATTTTAATCCTATCATAGATGAGTGGTGCAAGGAGGCCCCAAAGGAGCTTGATTTCAATATTGAAGCTGGTAAGCTCATGATTATGAGGACAATGTCTACAATATCCAATTCCTCTTCCTCTGACTATAATTTTTGTTAATGAGATGGATTTGATTGATGAAGCAAAAGCCTGGAGTTATGAGAAATTCAAATCGTTGAGAGAAACTTAAGTATTTCTCTTTAAGAAGACTTAAGGTGCCATAAAGAAACTGTTGTTAGTGTTGGACATCAGTTGTCTGCAGTATCTGGGATTAAGATTTGGGTATAACAGAGGGCTGAACTGAACAGTGATGTTACTCTTAATATCAATAAATACTGGAAAACTTAAAAAAAAAAAAGAAATAAAAAAAACTAGAAAACTGAAGGAAAGGAAATGGATATCTTACAACTTTTAAAACATTCATATTGGTCAACTTTTGGATGGCTTCTTTTTTAGCACAGACATTAAATGTTTGTGTTAGTGGAATGCATTTGGGATCTAGTTCTAGGACAATTTGAATCAGTTGCTGGTCTGGACTTTTGCTTGAGCGATTTCCTCCCTAGCTTTCCTATGGTTAGTTTTTTGGCTTAGGCTCGTTAGAGAGAACCCAATGATCTCGTAGATTAGGGGGATTTTTCTTGGAAAATAGTCTGCATTTCATTCCTTTTTCTTCTTTAAGTATTACTAGAAGATTAGCCATAAGGTCCATGATTTCCTCCTAATTTTTTTCCCACTTTGCTAGCTGCCTACCCACAACCTACACCTCCTACATGACCTAGTAATAGAACTCCACGAATAGATACATGAATTCTCTCCACTACTCTTTAGTCCTACGTTTGTGCCTTTGATAAACCTTTGCAAAAGCTGTGACCATTACTTGGTCTCTATCATTAGTCCCCCCTTCGACCACGCGCATGACTTCATGTGCAAATGAGGGGCAGCGTTGACACATCATGGTGGCTTCTTCCTAAGTTGCTTCTGCTGGCGAGTAACCTTTCCAAGGGATTAGCACTTTTGCTAGAGTAGTATCATGATGAACTTCTAAGACCGATTGGGGTGTGGGAACTAGCATGTCTTGGTTAATCAATGGTAGATCAGGGTGTGACGGTGGTTCTCCGATGAATTTCTTGAGATTGGAAACATGGAAGACCAGGTGGATTTTGACCTTCGGGGGAAGGTTTTGGTGGTATGCCACTTGTTCGATGCATTCGTTTATCCGGAAGGATCTATAAAATCTTGGTGCTAGCTTGTGTGTTTGTCGTTTGTTGAGGGAAGTGTGTTGATATAGCCTAAGTTTAAGGAGAACCAAGTCCTCAGCTTCCCTAGTGTTGAAGCTGAGGTCTCTGTGTTTGGCATCATAGGTAGCCTTCATCACCTATTGGGCTCGTTCCAGTTGGTGCTTCAATTCTAGAGGGGCTTAGCCGTACACAATGTTGAAAGGAGTGGTCTTAAGTGAAGAATGGTAGTCGGTGTTGTAGCAATACTCTGCCTACATAACCCATTCGATCCATTTTTTTGGATGATCCTTGGTGAAGCACCTCAAATATATTCCAATCTGTTTATGACCTCCATTTGGCGGTCATTGTGGGGATCATAGGCCAAAGAGTACAGTAGTTTAGTCCCTTTTAAATGGAATAATTCTTTCCAAAATATACAGGTGAAGGTGATGTCTCAATCGCTCATGATGGACTCCCGTAACTCATGTAGTTGCACAATAGTATCAAAGAAAAACTTGGCAATTGTGACTGCTGTGTAAGGATGGCTTATGGAGATGAAGTGAGTGTACTTGGAGAACCTATCCACTACCACTAATAGGATTGATTTGACGTGGGAGTGGGGAAGTCCATTTATGAAGTCCATGGAGATATCTGACTAGACTTGATGGGATGGGAAGTGGTTGACAAAGACTTGTGGGTTAGAGATGTTCTGATTTATAGTGTTGGCAAGTGTTGTAGGCCTTTACAATTTCCCTTACTTGGCCACACATCCTCTTCCAATAGAAGTGTTTGGTTATTTGATACAGAGTGCATCGGTACCCTTCATGACATTGATTGTGAATGGCGTAGATGATGGCGGTACACAAAGCTAAATTGGCCTCCAGGAAGATCTTGTTCTTGAAGAATATAAGCTCTTGTTCAAGTGACTATCGTACCCCAACTCTTTTGCCTTAATACGAGCCATTAGTGTTCGCATTTTTAGTGACAACTCCACCTCTCGTTGTACTAATTCGAGCAACTGTAATTGTGGGGAAGAGTGTGAAGACTTTGGCGTTCCTTTCATCTTTTCTGGACAAGGTGTCGGCTACCTTATTCTCCCACTCGGCCCTATATTCAATTTCGAAATCAAACCTCAGTAATTTGCTTATCCAATGTTGTTGAGGTGAAGTCAAAACCCTTTGTTCCAAGAAAAACTTAGGTTGTAATGGTTGGTTTTGACCTTGAATTTCCTCCCCCATAGATATGCTCGCCAATGGCGAACTGCCTTGGCTAATCCAATAAGCTCCTCATAGGCTGCCAGCTTCAAGTGCCTTTATGCAAAGGGTCTGCTAAAGAAAGAGATGGGTCTCTCATGCTATTGTAGAACTGTACCCACATCGGTGCTTGCATCATAGCATCTTGGAAAGCAACGAAGGCCCTTTCAGATTTACGAAGTTGTTTTTCCTGAACATCCTAGTTAACGGGTCTGCAGTGATTCCATAATCTTGGACAAATTTGCGATAGTATTTAGTAAGACCTAGGAATCCTCTTAATGCCTTGATTGTTGTGGGTTTGGGCCAAGTGAGCATAGCTTCAATTTTTTGCGGATTGACTTCCACTCCCTTTTTTGAAATGAGATGTCCCAAGTAGGCAACTTCTTGTTGTGTGAAGGTACACTTTGACTAATGTTGTCGCAACAACAAGAAAGCCGTACTGAGAAGTTGTAGATGCTCAACCCACAATCTGCTATAAACGAGGATATTATCAAAGAAAACAAGAACAAATTTCCTTAAGTGTCCTTTAAATACCTCATTCATGAGGGCTTGGAACATTGATGGGGTGTTGGTGAGACCGAACGACATTACAAGGAACTTGCAATGGCCGTGGTGAGTTCTAAAAGCTGTCTTCTCCACATCTTTGGCCTTCATTTTGATTTGGTGGTACTCGGAGCACAGGTCTAGTTTGGAGAAGTAGCAAGCTACGAACAATTCCTTGAAGTGTTCCTCTATCATGGGGATGGGAAACTTGTCCTTGATGGTTTTCTCATTCAAGCCCCAATAATCCACGCAAAAGCCCCATGAGTTATCACACTTCTTCACCAAAAGTACAAGGGACAAGAATGGCTATTGACTTGGTTGTATCAATCCCTTTTGGAGCATCTTCTCACACTGGCATTCTATTTCATCCTTTTGGCCATGAGGATGCCTATATGGCCACACCACAATAAGAGGGGTTCCCTATTGCAAGTTGATGGCGTGGTCACAAGTGTAGGCTAGAGGCAACCTTTGCAAGGGCTGCAATATGTCCTGGAGCTTGACCAATAGACGCTGCAAGGCACTGTGTTTCCCAACTTGTTTAACTGTCGTAGCAATTTTTGGCATGGTTGAACTCCTGATGACTCCTTGCAATACCACCTCCTCACTTCCTTGCACAAAGTGCATCCTTATCGCAACAAAGCCCCACAAAATGGGTCTTAATGATTTGAGCCAATTAACCCCCAACACCACATCCACTCCTCACAATGGCAAGGAATACAAATATGTGGTAAAGGTCTTTCCTCCTAAGACCAATGGAACCCTTTTACAAACCCAATCACTTTTGATCCTCTCTCCGTTGGCCACCACCACTCGTAACTCCTCTTTCACGGTCAGGCGCAAGCCCAATTTCGAGACCAGGGCCGCACATAGGGGGAAGCTATGCATACTTCCCAAATCAATTAGTACAATGATTAGGTGCTCTTTTACATGTTCCTGCACCTTCCTAGTCTGGGTTTGGGACAATCCTGCCATTGCGTGCAAGGATATTTCCAGCTCTCCTTCCTTCCCTTCTCCTTGGCCTTCAACCTCCTCACCACTCTCCTGCCCATCAATCTCCTCCCATTCCAACCAGAACAATTTCATGCACCTATGACTCATCGTGAATGGCTTGTTGCAATTGAAGCGCAACCCTTTACTTCGCCTCTCGTCCATCTTTGCTTTGCTTAGTTTCTTAGCATAGGTAGGGCGGTTAGAGAGTGCTATGGGGATCATTGCATGCCTCCTGCCCTCTCCTTCCTCCTTGGTTGTGGCGCTTCTTTTTTCATACAACCTGGCGAGACTCATAGCTTGCGTCAAACTGGTAGGATGGTGAAGGTCCACTTCCACTGCTATGGCTTCCTTTAATCTGCTGATGAAGATTGCGGTCTCATGTTTTGGTGCTAGATCCACCACTTACGTTGCCAATTGCTCAAATTTCTGTTGGTAACTCGCCACCATGCTCAGTTGGTGCAATTTGGACAATTTGCCGACCTTGTTGCTTTGGATTGGAGGCTTAAATCGAAGGTCACAGAGTGTCTTGAATTCTGTCCAACTCAAGTGGGATTGCTCTCGCTTTAACTTTAGAAACCACAATTGAGCATCTCCTTCTAGATGAAACATGGCTAGCTTCACCTTTTCTTCCTTTGCCACTGGTTGGTGCTTGAAGAATTTCTTGCATCTGTTGAACCATCCTAGGGGATCTGCATTGCTATCGTATTTTGGGAAATCCCACTTAGCTAGCCTAGGTACGGTCACTTCTCATTCCAATCTTTTGCTTTCAGTTTGGTTTTCACCCACTTCTTCAGCAGCTTGTGCCATCGACTTTTGGGCATTCCATCACGCGTCAAGCTTTCTACTTGAACCGCCAATGAGTCTTGCCTAGCCTCTATCTGCTCCAAGCGAGCTCTATTGTCTTGATGCATGGCTAACAAGGCTTCTAGTTGCTGTTGCACCTTCTTCCAATCTTCCTTATAGTCCGGCTCTAATACCAATATGCCAGCTGAACGTGTTTGGGATCTAGTTTTAGGAAGATTTGAATCAGTTGCTGGTTTGAACTTTTGCTTGAGTGATTTCCGACCTAGCTTTCCTATAGTTAGTTTTTTGGCTTGGGCTCGCTAAAGAGAATCCAATGATCTTGTAGATTAGGAGGATATTTCTTGGAAAATAGTCTGCCCATTTCATTCCTTTTTCTTCTTTAAGTATTACAAGAAGATTAGTGACAAGGTCCACGATTTCCTCCTAATTTTTTTCCCACTACTGCTAACTGCCTATCCACAACCTACACGTCCTAAACGACCTAATAACAAAACTCCACTAATAGATACATGAATTCTCTCTTTGCACCTTTGAGAAACCTTTGCAAAAGGCATGACCACTACTTGGTATCTATCAAGTTGTCTTTTTTGGCAGCATCAAATGGTGTTGTCAACATAATTTTTGAAGAGATTTTGAAAATGAATCTCTCATAAATTTATTCATGAATTAAAATGAGTATATATACAGGAGAGTATAAGATACAGATAATTCTTCTAGCCTAGATAAATAGATTCTCGCAGATACACATTACACATGATCTCCACAAATCACAGATAGACATAAAAATAAGCTGTTATCATTCATTTCCAATGTTCTCCCTCAAGCAAAGGAAAAACTATCCATTAGTCCTAGCTTGCTTAGGATAAACTCAAAAGGCTGTTTCATGAGGGACTTTGTCAACACATGTGCTTCTTGATTCAGTATACACATGAGCTAATCTGTGTTAGGGATGCATTCGTGGGGAAGGCATATACGTGGAGACAGGCATAAAACCAAGGAGCAAACGTAGTGCAGGAAGTCCAACAGATTGGATGAGCAGCTATTTTTGGCAAATTCTATCTTTAGGCATTGGATTGTTATTGTTGCAATTTTAGGATTTATGATATTTGTTTTCAGTTATTGTTTATCTTTAGAATAGGGAATTCGTTGTCAACTAGGATAGGATTTCTATTACAGTAGGGTTAATTTAGGAGAGAAAAAAAAAACACTATATATTGAGAGTTTTACAAAGGAATAAAGCAAGCAATATTTACACAAAAATTATTCGGGATCGGATTCTCTCTCTTGACGAGATCCTAGGTATTCAGGTCTCTGCAACGAGCTGACCTTCGCCTTCCTTTGTCTTCATCACAGGGAGGAAGAAGAACGACAACAAGGGGAAGTCTTCCCGCCACAATATCGATTTTCCGGTGAATCACCCTGTGACTTGAGCTTGGGCTAAAGCCAATAACACAATTTGATTCCTCGTTGAATTTCAGATTTGATGGATTTTGATCAATGCTAACTTGTTTCATCCAACCATTCTGAATTGGATTATTAACAGTACTCAAAACTTTACTATCATCATGAACCCAAGTTGCAGTTGAAGTGGATGACAGATTTGGATCTTTCAGTACCCTTTTTCTACCAAATAATTTTTGAGCTTTTCTTTTTTTTTTTTTTTCAAACTCAATCTCTACTGTGCCACCATTGATTGCTTCTTGCTTCATATAGGCAAGTCACCCTGTAACTTCATATTAGAATTAGGCGTATCATCTCCCAATCTGCTTCAAACAACACCTCAACACTTCTCACATAAGATTTTTGAACAAAACCCCATTCCTAGTGTTCCTTTTGAGTACGTGTATCTAAGTGTTAAATTGTTTAAGAGTGCATGACCTAACTTGCAATGCTAGTAGAATAAGTAAGTCGGGTATGTATACTCATTTTAATTCATAATAATTAAATTGCCTAAAATATAGCATCTATTTCAAACAATTCTGAATTAATAATTAAAGTCAGGTCTAATGTAAATTTCTCTTGTTTTCTAGGCGGAATTTACAAGATTGAACATTGAACAGTAGGGAGAAATTTACTGAACTCCTTGATCATCAGCAATACCTTAAATCTATGTCATTAAAAGCAAATGCTATTCTTTTAAATGATAATGGAGGCTAATCATTGGATTATTTTTTATAAATTCTAGTAACTGTGTTGCGAATTGTAATGTGGCTGCATGGTTCTTATGTAATTTTAGTAGTTTAAGTATGTCGGTTGCTAGTAGTATTTGTCTTAATTGTCAAGTCAGTATTTTAAGTTGATATAAAGTCAATATGTTACTATAACATCAATAACTGGATCTAATCTCTTGAATTTTTATCTTTACATCTGTTATAGATATTCTTATATAAATATCTTTTATTTTTAGAAGCTATAGAGCATTCAATAGAGAGAACATTTTGGTCTCTAGCTTTGGGGGCTCATTAGAAAGATCTCTCCGATCTCTACTTTTGAGAGTTCATCTCTTTAACTTTCTAAGGGAGGATTACATCTTTAAATTTCATGGCATTTCTCCCATAGAGAGTTAGAGATTGTAGGGTCCTATCTAATGAACACTCAAAATAGAGATCAGAGTGGATACTCTCTATTAAACCCTTAAGCTAGAGATTGAAATGTTTTCCTTGACAAGTCGTTAACCTTCTTTTAATATATATTGCGCTGGTGACCTGGGATTGTAACAAACTGATGTAGATAGAACCTGGATTTCATTTACCAATGGGCATCTTTTCACAAAATTCTCCTATAGGTAATTTTGATGTGTGCTTTGCTGATTTATAGGTGAATTTAATGATTGTTGCTGTCTTGGTGTTTGTCTGTCTGTAGAAAATACTAGAAGAGTATCCAAAAACCTTGGCTGCAAAACTGAAAATAATGACCAGCGATCCTTTGACCGTGTTGAGGTTTTAATTCCAGACGTTATACAGGTATTGTCCCTTGATCCTCGTTCCTCATGCAACCCCTAACGAGTTTGAGAGGTGTATTAACTTTATATTAAATTTTTACACTCTTAACACCATATTACGATCCTTCCTATGATTCATTTTGCTCGCTATTTATCATATCTTTTATTATTGTTTTTTTAAAGAATGTAGCCCTTGTTTCATTGAGTCATTAGTGCAATTCAACAATGCTTTTGTGTGGAGCATATGGAGTAAACTGAAGAATACTTTCCTACCATGTGTAGGCTTCTGACCAGCTCATCTAACATACAGGAGTTGTTTAATGAAGTTGGCCCCAAATTACTGTCTTTTATCAAGCTTAGTCATTTACTATGTATGGAATGACAGGAATGAGAAGAGGCTAGGGATTTGTATGTGTAGTTCTGATGATGTTTATCGTATTGTACTCTGGAAAGGAAAGTTTTATGTAAACTTATTTTCAGAATTTATCAGGCGATTGCCTGAGATATAACTAATTTTTTGATGTGGAGATTGCATTATGGTATTTTTTTTTTTTGGGGGGGGGTGGGGGGTGTTGGAATCTCCACACATTGATTGATATATGTTTATTTGGGCATTGGGATTATTAGTGCAGAAGTCCAATCTCATTCGGAATATGGCCATCTTATGAGTGGATTAGTGAAAACCCGAAATTCATCAGTTCATTATTAACTGTAGCAAATACTGGATCTTCATATATCAGTTATGATATAGCATTCGATTTTTGCCCTCTCCCTTTCTTGATATCTTGATCCTCTCCTTCTACGATTTGAGTATTATGCTAAGACTTAAGAGTCCTCGTTGGATCCTTAAAAGGTTTATATGACAGAGAGATGACTCTTTTGTTTGTAAATATCCTTTTACATATGATGTATTATACGTAAATGATACTATAGTAGACCTGAGCTTGTTTTATGATAATGGGTCTGCCATCTTTTCTTTCCCAATCATTCCTGGATTTTTTTTCCCAATTACAGTCGACTGAAAAGGTCCTGATTTTAGAGTACATGGATGGGATACGGCTGAATGATGTTGAATCATTAGAAACTTACGGAATAAACAAACAGAAGATTGTTGAAGAAATCACGCGTGCATATGCACACCAAATATATGTTGATGGCTTTTTCAATGGTGACCCACATCCTGGTACTTTGTCTCTCTCCTTCTCGCTATATAGAAGTTGTTTTCTTTTTTAATGATGGGAAACTGCACTGTTAGATAAAAGGAGTGCATTCTTATTTTGTTGGATACGATGTTCTTTGTATCTATTTTCCTTCTCATGTGAACATTCAATTTGACAAGATGAGGTAGGGTGTAATCTTTGTATGAGAAATTCAGCACATTTGGACAAAGAAGCACCATAAATTAACTTTTAGATAGCAACAGCCAACTTTTACCATGGCTGAAGTGGGAGTTTGTGGCAATGGGACTTACACATAGGCTCTTAAGTGTTACTATGACTTAAGTATTTCTGTTGGATATATATTCTTTCAGTAGTATACAAGTCAGAGCATTAAAGTCTCTTTGAACCTGGAGTATCACACACACAAAAAACTTGACGGTTCTTTTGACTTTTTCAACCTGTTTAATTTTGATTGCTGTGCAGGAAATTTTCTTGTAAGCAAGGAAGCCCCACATTGTCCAATTCTATTGGATTTTGGGCTCACAAAATCACTGTCAATTCCCTTGAAACAGGCATTAGCAAAAATGTTTTTAGCATCTGCTGAGGTTTGTGATGTGCTTATTTCAATTAATGTAAAATTTAACACAGAAAGCATGTTTTCCTATTTGAAAAAACATTAAGACATATTTGGACTATTAAGGTAAATTCTTTAACCTTTTTTTAATCACAGGGGGACCATGTTGCACTATTATCTGCCTTTGCGGAAATGGGACTTAAATTACGATTGGACATTCCAGAACAGGTGATGGATGTTACCAATGTATTTTTTCGCACCTCAACACCATCTAGTGAAGCTTTTGTAAGTTAGAAAACCCTGTTTCTTCGATTATTATTATTATTATTATTATTCTTCTTCTTCTTCTCATTGTGAGTACCCTTTGTCTCAATGCTTTTCTTTTTTCTAGGAAAATATGAAATCTTTGGCTGAACAACGTGAGAGAAACATGAAGGTTATACAAGAAAAGATGAAACTTAACCAGAAAGAAGTCAAATACTTTAATCCTGTAAGTTTTCTGTGGCAATTACATTTTGCAGTATTTACTATATCAGTTAGAAGTGTATTTGATAATGTTAACAAATATGGTATGGTTTTATATGATTTGGTATACAATTTAGGAGTCTATATCAGGTGAGAGACGATATAGGATTATATTTGGAGGAAGGGTTGGTTTATAATAAGTTTTTATATTTTTCACATGTCTAATACAGTACTAATAAGAGGCTTGGTAAGAATCATACCGTTGTCATTCACTTAAATTTTTTTGTCCTCTCTGTTGATACATGAAACCAGGGTTCTCGACGGTTTTCACAGGGTTTTACATTAAGAAGGCAGTGATTAAGAATCTGTTTTAGATGAGAGAGAAATTGGACTCTTAAGTAAGGATTGGTTTGACATGTGCACTTATGTTGTTAATATCATGTCTACCATAAGAGGCAAATTGTCAAAAATTTTGAAGCTCCCATTCAGTCAAATCTAACATTTCTGTCTTTTTTTGGGGTTAAATCATGTCTATTTATATCCTTTATCTTTCCATATGTTGTCAGCAACTTAATGAACTAAATTTTTAGGTGGATGCATTTCCTGGTGATATTGTAATATTTGCTCGGGTCATAAATCTTCTAAGAGGTTTGTGGAAAGAAATGTTATTGCTTACCATGTTCTATTAGTTGATTTTCTTTAGATGACTCACATGACATGGTATTGAATTAGGGCTTTCATCTTCCCTGAATGTACGTGTTGTGTATCTTGATATAATGAGACCTTTTGCTGAGCACATCCTCCAAGGGTAAGTGCGTCCTAAAACCTAAATCTCTACACCTTTCCAATTCTTATCATTTTTCTCTAGCTGAACTTGGAATCTACTTTCAGAAACATTTACAAAGAGCCATCAATAAATGCACAATGGATCTACGATTCACCAGTGCATTCTTCTGTGGAAAACAAGCTGAGAAAACTGTTGATTGATCTAGGAAATGCCAATAAAATAATGGGAATCCAGGTAGGAGCCTTAGTTTGCTTTCATAGTTTTGATTTCTGAGGGTTGGTGTTCATAAGATATTTGTTTTATTTAATTGAAAGGAAAAGGTGGCTAAGCATTCATAAAATCAGTCTCATTCTGGTTCTACTTTGAATTGTTTATTATTAACGACGAACATTTTTCTTTCTTGTGGCAAATCTCAATTCAATTATCTGCCAGTTGGATTTTTCTTTAGATACCCATGCTTAGTCAAATTGGTTTTTATGAAGATCGCATTTGTGAAGTCCAGAAATTAATCTTCACTAAGTTCTTATCTAAAGCATATTTCATTCACTTTCTGTGAAGGTATGTGCTTACAAGGATGGGAAAGTTATCATTGATACTGCTGCTGGGGTACTTGGAAAATTGGATCCTCGCCCAGTCCAGCCCGACAGCCTTTTTCCAGTTTTTTCTGTCACAAAAGGCATCACAGCTGGGATGTTGCATTGGCTGGTTGATAAGGGGTATGGATATTCTTTTCATTGGTAGTATTTTAACCATATGATCCATAAGTGTAAAGTTTAACTTGGAAAGAATTCCACCCCCCCTCATATACATGCTACCATGTAACTTTAGCCAGACATGGTTGGAAGGTGTGATATATGATTCTGACCTTTTTTTTTTTCTTTTTTCTTTTTACTTGCAGTAAACTCAACCTTGAGGAAAATGTTGCAAATATATGGCCTGAATTTAGAAACAACAGAAAAGATCTTATAAAGGTTTACAATTATTTCTGGTTCTTGGGTGTTTACGCTTTTATGTATGGAGGTCAAATGACTATTCTGTTCATACTTTCTTCAGCTTGCTTTTATTTCATGTTTCAGGTTCATCATGTGCTTAACCACACAGCAGGTTTGCACAATGCATTGTCTGAACTCAGAAAGGAAAATCCTTTCCTAATATGTGACTGGGATGAATGTTTGAAGGGCATTGCCGCTTCGGTACCAGAGACTGAACCGGGACAGTGCCAGTTGTACCATTATTTGTCTTTTGGGTGGTTATGTGGTGGGATCATTGAGGTACAACTTGAGTACTTGGAAAACTATTTATGCTATGGAGCCCTTGTTTTACTTTTGCACCATCATTTAGAAACTAGGTTTCCGTCTTGAAGGTAGCATGGGGTGTTTGTCTGTCTGTCTGTTTGTCCCTAAGCCACGTTGCAGCCACTTGTTATTTGCTTAGAAATTTATCTCTGTATCTTTTGGGGCCTGATGGAATGCGAGCCTTGATGCTACAGTTGCTCCTTTAGTGACCTGTAGGTCATGGGTTTGGTATATGGAAACAATCTCTTTGCAAGTGCAAATGTCTCCTCCCTCCCCCCATACTTAACTAGCTGGGATGTTCTTTGTGTGGTAGTTGAGCTTCGTTTTGGGGCCTGATGATTTGGACTTATGTCTAAAATAGCCGTTCCTTTTTCTGGTCAGTATAGTGATTCATGTCATTTCCACATGAAAAGTTTCTCATTTAATATTTTTTGGATCCTCTCATGTTATTATTGCACCTGCTATATCTTCCATTAGAGTTTCTAATTTGTTAGTTATTTCACTGTACCCTGGTCTCTCTACTTCCTTCTCCCCCTTCCTCTCACTCTCCCCTTCAACTCCCTCCTTCCCTCCTCTCAGTGCGACAACCTTTTATATTGTTGCATTGAAAACAACCTTATCAAGATCTTGAGAGATGTTATGTCAAGAGGAAATGTTGCTCCCTATGGAATTCTCAGTGCTCTATCTGTAAAATCACTGGAACTTTTATTTTACTGACTTTCTTCTTCACGACAGCATGCATCAGGGAAGAAATTTCAAGAGACTCTGGAAGAAGCTTTTATTTATCCTCTTGATATTCAAGGCGAGCTATACATTGGGATTCCACCAGGCATGTTTTATTGGTTTTGCTTTGTCATTGGATATATATGATCCTTTTTCCACAGAATGCATGAGCTATAGTGAAGCAGTAGTTCTCTGAGTGTAAAAGGAATTCTGGAATACACGTTTTACTTCTCACATATGGCAACAAATCCATCAGCTATGTTTTTATTTTCCACTGATATGGATTGTCTTTGGCTTCCTACACTGCAATCTTTGTTTCTCATTGTTTCTTTCAACAGGTGTTGAATCTCGACTCGCTACGCTTATGATAGATACAGATGATCTTACCAAGGTACCTCAGATGACCAGTGTTCCTTACTTGCCTTCATCGTTCCAACCAGAAATCATACTCCAACAAATTTCCTCCTTGCCTGCTCTGTTTAATATGCTTAATACGCGTCGTGCAATTATTCCTAGTGCTAATGGACATTGCTCTGCCCGCGCATTGGCACGTTATTATGCAGCCTTAGTTGATGGTGGTTGTGTCCCTCCGCCTCATTCCTCTTCTTCTCAACCCAAACTTGGGAGCCACCTCCACATTCCGAAATTCTCATCTCCCAAGAAGAAGCCAAGGGGGAGCAAAAGTAAGGAAGTAGTATCTTTAAAACAGAACGTGTATGAAAAAATTCCAAATGATATCAAATATTCTCAAGAGGAGTGTCACGGAAATATCTGTAAGAGTCACCATTCTAGTAAGCATGAAAATGGGACCTACACTTACGATGGGGATTCAATTGGTACACCAGAGGTTGTAACAAGAGGAGATGTTCGTCATGACAAGCATATTGGGAAGATTTTCAATAACAGTAAAATCCACGATGCATTCTTGGGTGCTGGTGAATATGGGAATATGGCATTGCCAAATGGGCAATTTGGTTTGGGATTTAAAAGGTATCATTCAACGGAAGGATCCTTTCTTGGGTTTGGCCACTCGGGAATGGGTGGCTCAACAGGTTTCTGTGACATTAAAAATCGTTTTGCTATTGCAATCACTGTGAATAAAATGTCATTTGGAGCTGCGACAAGAAGCATTGTTCAACTGGTATGTTCTGAGCTAGGTATTCC
Source organism: Laguncularia racemosa (assembly GCA_037954665.1). Taxonomy (NCBI): domain Eukaryota; kingdom Viridiplantae; phylum Streptophyta; class Magnoliopsida; order Myrtales; family Combretaceae; genus Laguncularia; species Laguncularia racemosa. The sequence continues at coordinate 195,033 of JBBMOL010000329.1, forward strand.
ATTGTCCGAAGAATATTTGGTACCTACTTCAACAGAACATAGCACACGGATAAATTTAGAAAAACCTCTTATTAATTGAGATATTGAGGTTTTTATCTGCTTTATGGTTCATAAATGTGTATTATTGCTGTACTGCTATAGAAGTAGAAAGTATATTACAAGGACACTATTATTCCCTTTGAAATACAAATGAGGACATACATAGAAAGAAATAACCCCAAGTAAAGCATACGAGTCTCTAGCAGGCTGAAAAGAAGCATAAAAGTGTTGGTAAGCTTATTTTGTTTTTCTTGCTGCATCGTTGCATATCTTTTTGTTTTTTTCCTTTGCTTTTGGCTTCAGAGATGGGATTGTAGTTGTGCTAATTTTGATGTTTATTCTTACCATTTGACGTAGTTTTCTTGTTGTTGGACATAATTTTAAATACTAAGCTTATAAATTAGTTATAGCTGATTTACCACTCCTGTAATGTGAGAGGGAAGAAAAACCCTAGGCAAGGTACTTTCACTTGGGTTTTAAGCAGTTTTTGCTGTGGTAGGCTTGATCGGATACGTTGAAGAAGCCTGAAGCCTTATTCATAAGGTTCAAGTGAAATCATAAATGAATTACGTACATATTTGGAATGAAATGGTCCAGTGAGGCAGGGCGGTACATCCAAAGGTCGGCTGCAATTGCAATTAGAGCAGAATCCCTCTCATGTCAAGCATTGCCATAACACTACTTTTTTCAAATTAAATCATTTGTGTCATGGGATGCTCAATTGTTTTTTACTCATTACTGAGCTGAAGCTTAGACATATGGGGGTGTGCGTGTGCGCAATTACCTAGAGATTACGTTATATGAGTGCCCCTGCTGTAAAATATGTTGCGTTGCTTGTATAACTGTCCACTCGCGAGTCTCGGGGTACTAGTACTTCGATATGACTGCAGCAGAGTAGTATAAGTAATACTTCAGTCTAGTTGATATGTGTGGGTCAGGAAGTATTTCGAGACCTCGTAGCCTTCTCCAGTGTATATGACTGCTGTATAGTATACTATAGTATAGTAAATATTGATTGAACCATGTTGCTAATATAAATATCCTCCATAAAGCATGGGGAATCATGGACCTGATGTTTTTACATCCCCGTACAATGTACATTGTTAGCAGAGTAGCCTCTCATTACATCGCAAAAATTTCTCTAGTAGCTTTGTGCTTGCCAAAGGAGTAATTTTGTTTGCTATTTATTCCAATTGTAAGACTCAAAAGGGAGCATAGTAGAACTTATCATTCTCTGCTATTCTCCCTTGGTAACTCCCTTCTTGGTTGCGTTATGGAGTATTTCCCCCTTTTTTTTTTAATTCTTTTTCTTTATTATTATTATTATTATTATAACACAGAATATTTGTTCTTTCCAAAATATTGGTTTGCGACCATTATGTCACATACGTTTCTGTGCAGTAACTTTAAGTGTCATAAATTTTCTAGTAGCATCATGAAATAAATGATTTTATTGTTATCCATATTAGCATCCACACGTGCCTTTAAATTCCCTTCTTTCTTCTTGTGGTATGGAATTTAAGGCGTAGTAGATTCAGAGTGATGGAATGGATCTGCAATACTACCACTAATTACACCTACCTAAGTCATAAACTTCAGGTGCATAATATATGCTCAAGCGATGATAGAAGCAGGAAAAAAAAAGAAGTCAATCTACAAAATGTAGTTATTTCATACACAGCAACCAAAACAAAAGCAAGTACAGTGACCTAAAAGCCATTAACATAATAATAATAATAATAATAATAATACAGAGATATGCTTGTAAGTCAACATTCGGAATAGACGATTTAGTCTCATAGATAACAGCATACCTAGAATAACAAGTTAGAACTAGATGATGATGCCATTGACTTTCTTAAGGCCAGATTTCTGAGACACAGCTTACGGAATCACTTATGATTCCATTTGTGGGGTCGCTGCCGTTGTTAGTGTTGCCATTTCCAATGCAAGAATTTTGTGTAGGTACCATGATTATTCCTTCATACGAGACATCGTTGCTCCCCTGGCCCTGGACAGTTAATGTAGGAGAGACGTTTGCTGCGCGGTCAAAATTGCTAGTGCTAACAGAAGCATGTTGCGGATTCAGACTCTGACGAAGAAGATGATTGAAACTACATGTATAGGACCCTCTAGCAACCATATCTTCAGCCAATTTCACCTACGATCAGAGCAGAGCAGGAATATATTCAGTAAAATCTGTTTTAAGTCACATCCGCTGGTGAAAACACTGCATCATGACGATAGATGCAATTACATCTTCCTGATCAAGCCATCAAACGGTACTCCAGGACAATTGTTAAATAAGGTGGTGAAGGAAAACTTCCACTTTTCTATGCACTTTGCTTTTCTATTAAAGTATAACCGAACCTTGGTCCTGACACCTATTAACTGACCCTTCAACTTTATGATACTGTCACTTTCATTAATATCTACTATACTATAACACTACGAGATTCGGGTGGCAGTGGCACGTGCATGTTATAATACCTTAGCTCTTAAGGCTTCCACATCGGATTTGAGGACTCGATTATTTGTATCAGAATGACGATATTGTTGCATGGCATCTGCTAGTTGTTTGAATAAAGATGCATTTTCTCCTCGCAGTTCGTCGACCTGGGAAATCACCCTCCACAAAGTTACTTGCTTATTGAAAATACAAATGCATATATATATATAAAAGCTAATACTGAAATTGGAACTGTAAATATTATTTGAAATTTGTAAATATTCAGTAGGATAGTGATCCCCAATCTCCAGTCTCCTACAACCAAATGAAACTCTTTCTATTTGGAAAATACTATCTCTATTTTACAGAGCACACGCTCTTTGTTTCAAGAATTTCCAATCTATGTTGATGTTCGTGTAAGATGTGATGATGCATTATATTACATATGAGGTGAGGATAACAGGTATAGACCTGCATTTCAAGACCAGCTAAATGTGCTTGTTTCCTCTTACGTGAGCGCCTAGCAGACTCTCGATTGGAAACTTTCCTGAAACGCAAACGTCAGGATAATTACATTTCATGAAATTGGGATTGTTAGGATTAGGATGCAAATATTCCATTATGTTAATACGAATGCAAAACCTTCTGATCCGTCTCAAGGCAATGGGATCAGTGCTTTCTTCACATGGACCTGTCTCTATCTCCGCATCCTCTTCATCGGATTGCTCTGGTGAAGACCCACTGTTACCTCCTCTCACTTGCATATTGCCACCTTTTGGCTTATTGTCCGAAACTGTTCTGCCAACTGACCAGTAACAAACAAATATTAAGATACTAGTAGAAAATGATAGATATTATGGAGGAATTTCGGGGAATTCTTTTGAAGTCGACATCCAAAACTAAGCTGCTTAAATACAAGAGAATATAGATACCAGATGTTTGTGCAATAAAATCCTAAGCAATGCCAATAACTCACTTAGCTTTACTATTGTTGACTTAAGAAAGCAAAACTGCATTCAGACATCAATCATTCTTGTAACTCCTACACAGTTATTTATAAATATATTCTCAAACGCATCATATTTCCTCTTTCACACTTCACGTCGAGACTATAGGCTTGCTTTTAACGTATCTCAACACCCTTCTAGCAGTAGTAGGGTTGGTTTGACTTGGAGAGTGCACAAAATATATGGACAATAAGCCGGTTGTATTGTATCAGTAGGATCAGTTGCAACAGCAGTCAAATAAAGAAGACTTTCAATCATGTTTCTGCAACATGGTAGAATCCACCTTGGTTTCTTTATCATCTAATGTTATTGACGGTGAAATGGACTAAAGTGCAGTGGTCCAAGAGCATAGGAACCTGCCATGGCTTCGTTCTCAAATTTTGAAAAGCAAAATCACCTCATGGACGTCCTTTTGTTACTAGTGAGTTAGGCAATTGACAGAGCCTTTTTTAAGTCACGAGACACTTCAACTGCTGAAACCTTGGATTCAAATTTATCAGATTTCTTCACTGCATTTGACCATCCGGAACCTCAGTTTTATTACACTGCTTGCAAGAATTTTGTTGAACATTCCTTCTTCCTTCCCTGTCATCTCCTTGATTGTATAAAATGGTGGAGAGATATTGGTGCGAGGCTCACATTCTGAGCCCAATAATCGAAGTGTCAGGATGGATCAAACCGTAGTACAGGAGTATCTATCCGGTACAGGGAGTTAACCGCTTTTAAGTAAACTGCGGTTGTAAGGGAAAGGATTATATGGTATGATACGATAGGGTATACATTGGAAGTTGTAAAAAATAAAGTCAAATATTCGATGGGACAACTGACAAGCAAGTTTGGAGAGTGCGCCGGACAAATGGAGGAAATGTTGGTCGGACAAATGGAGGAAGGGTCTATTTCTATTGCCTTTACCATGGTTAGGGTGCATTTTGTCTCATGGAAAATGATAATAATAGTTGGGCCATTAATATTGGTTGATGGTTAACTTAGTTTTTTACCATTAATTATTATTGAAAGCCATTAGTAATTAAAAACTTTTTTTTTTCTAGTCAAAATAAACACGCATATTGCATTGCAAACAAGAGCCCATATAAGTATATAATATATCCACCATAAGCATCCGCATCGGGGACAAACAACAAGATGAAAACAAAAATACTGTGAAGGAAGCCTGGTGAATTGTTTTGAAATGGTCATGCAAAATCTCATTCCTAATGAGCGCCAATAGCGTATGAGCTTTATTATTGATTTAAGAAGAAAACAAAAACACCAATGCATTAAAAACAGAACATAAAAATAAAGTATTCAAGCAAACCCCTCCATAATTATTAATTATAGAACTTGAAGTTGGACGAAAACATGGATGAGGGAATGGCGTCCAATATCCATACAATATAGTATGTGGTGATTATTTCTCTAATTTTAAAGTTAAAAAAAAAGAAGAAAGGAAAACCATGCAAATATAGGAGATAGATATATGATTTGATACATAACCAGCTATAAGTGTACGTATGTATATTTAAACATTACCAAATATAGATGACTGAGACGCAGTGGGAGTAGAAACTGAAATATTAGTAAGCCTCTGGCTCTGGTATAACATTGAATTTTCTGTCAATCCACCACGATTATCATCTGCCTCCTCCTGCATTGCATTCTCCATCCAAAAAGTCACGACGCAACTTTTACACACTACTGAATTTGAGTAGTTAATAGCCGAGTATAAATTTATTTTAAAAATCTATAATAATAAATACAATATAAATTTAAAAAATAAAAAATAAAAAATAAAAAGAAGAAGTAAAGTTGAACGTTAGAGGATGTATTTGGTGGGCAGTATAAATAAACTGGACCCGGCAACACAAAATGGACATCGGCCCAAGGGCTGTCGGCTAGGTTTTTGATAAGCCTGAGATAGTGAGATTTGAGGATGGGTGGATGTCCTTGTCAGAAACGACGTGGCCTCTTTGTCACTTTCATGCAAAGTGCAAGTGCAACCATCCATATTATATATTATTTATATACACATAATTAATTGTCTTCAGAAAGCTACGTAGGTTGTTGTTGTTATTGTTATTACTATTATTCTTTTGATACGAACAAAACGTAGCTGCTTCCCTGGGGATGGATATAACATTTTTTCCGTTAAAATATATATATATATATATATATATAAGTTCTTAATTATAATATCAGAAGCGAAAACTACACTCGAAAAGATGGAAATAAAAAAAATAAAAGACAATATACAAACTAAAAATTATTATACCCGATAATAGCTAAAAGAAGGAATATGATAACAGAGAAGAAGGTACGAGAGACTGCAATTTATCTTGTGGATTAGTAAAATTAATAATTAATAATTAGCTGAATGTCTTATTAAAAGGGGAATAAAAAAACGATGAAGCGAGCCGAGATTGAAAAATCAAAGGAGGGGGCAGTAGTACGAAGCAATCCGTGCATGCATAATTCATAAAGAAATCGATAAAATAGGCATATATTTATTTACAGTAATCAAAATTTTAACTTCATATACTTATGTATGTGTGTGTGTATATATATATATATATAGATGAAAAAGGAAAGTTAATTCTTATCGATCGGCGGAAATTATTAATGGGATCATGCATCATCATATGTGTATATGTATATGATTTATATATGAAGGAAAGGAACACTAGAGATAAGAAATCAAAAAGTAATTAAATAATGAAAACATATACCCGATTATTATTCTTGAAGTTGAAATTTGAGGAAACATGATGATGATGGTCAAGAAAAGGAGGAGGAGGAGGCGGATGATCATGATCATCAACACATGTGGAGGAAGTTCCGTTTATGTTGATGTTGGTGAGGAATTCCTCAAGAGCTAACTCTGAGGCGCTTCGCTTCATTTTCATTTATTAATTAACTCTTATCTCTCTCACTCTGATCAGAATATATCTGATGATGAATATATACATATATTTACGTAGTAATAATCATCTAGAGAGAGAGAGTGTTGTATTGGGCGAGAGCCGAGACCGAGAGGACGACACAATAATAAAGTTGAAAAGCAGAAGCAGCCTCCGATACTACTTAATGTTAATTACCGAAATAGCCTCGATAAATAGTTGCTTTGCCAAAACATCTGTCTGTTCTGTCTACCCCCTCATATTACTTAGTTAAGAAGCATTAATATTCAATTGAACAATAACAGTATCTAAATAGGAAACACATATACACACGCACGCACAGAGAGAGAGAGAGAGAGAGAGTTGTGACAACATTGAAACTTAAAAAGCAAAAGAAGAAAGTTGATATGGACAGGCAGTCGGCACCGACCCTTCAGAGAAAGTTAGTACCAGTTAGTAGGAGCTACTGCTAGGTGCTTTGTATTGTATGTGCATGTCACTGTCATGCTAAAATAAATAAATAAAGTAGGTTCAGGTTCATGTCTTCCTTCACATTCTGTATAATTTCTCTTTAATTTGCTTTTCAACCATGCCTAAAGGGCCCCTTCTTACATTAAAATATACCATTTCCTCGTTGAGTCTCAGCTGTACCCTAATTAACTTTTTACACTTATCCCCTATTGTATCTTTTTTGCCATCTTTTCCTTGGTTTGACAAGAATAATCAATGTTTTTAATAAGATAAATCCAAGCTTAACATGGATGATGATAAAAAAGAGAGGTTATGAATTCTATACCTACAATACGAAGGAAAATAAAATAAAAAAAAAACATTTTACTTTAGAATGTGTACCATAAAGTCAAAACCCCAAAACAAGGTTAGGCTAAGCATATTGATGGATCATATTATATATATACAAAGTTAGGAAGAGCTATAATATAATAGAAGTATAGAGAGATGATAGAGGCATATGGATTTTTTTTTTCTCAAATAACAAAAGGATAAGTTTCATTACTCATCATCCATTATTAAAAAACATACAACAATCACGAGAACAAAACAAAAAGGAATATAAAGTAAGTGGCTTCTAAAGAAAGAACAGGGGATATAGCCACCAATCATAAGAACACATTCTTCTTTTAAAATTAGAAACTACCTAATCGACAACCTTATTATAGATTCTATTGACAAAAACAACTTCAACATCCTCATCTCCTAAGGATTGTAAACTGTCTTGAGCCAGTGAGTAAAAGGGGGTGAACCTTAATGCAATTTTTGGCCCATTGGAGAAAAAGCCTTAACAATCAAACACTAAAGAAAAATTTTTCCAGCCCATAGATCTAGCCAAATTAATAGCTAACAGTAAAGCTTGGCAATTTGTTGCCTCTAGATTTGGAGATCCCACTAAGCTAGCCACACCCTTCAATATACAGCCAATTGGATTTCGTGTAACTATTGCAACTCTAGCCCCTGAAGAAGAGCTGATCTAAGACCCATCAAAATGAATAACAACAGCTAGTTCCATGTCAACTAGATGTCTCTTCAAATTAACCAATAGGCCTCCTTAGGAAAAGAAACCAACAAGTCTTTGAATTAAATTAGATTGAGAAGTAGTTCTTGTCTTGTTCTCCATTCAAGACAATATGCCTTAGTCAACACAATCCGTTGGCTTGTTACAATTTAAAATAGAACATGACATATACCTTTTGCCTTATCTATCTCCTAGCTCTTCTATTTCACCTTGTCATCCCCACCTATCCATCATAGCTTTCCCCTTTTGAATCCTCAAAATCTTAATACCTATACCATTAGAAATTACTAGCTTTGGTACCTTTGGGATGGAAATATTTGCACTCACTCCTTTCTTGAAAACATTTAGGATAGGAGTTTTGTGATTACATAAGGCATCACACCATTCCTTCCATATAAACCATGCCACTTCCACCAATTTGGCTGAAAACTCCAATCTTTTTGTTCTCTACAAATTACACCCCTTAACGTACTCCTTTCACTATGCATCTAAGGTTGTAATTTTCCCCCTATCAATAGACCACCAAAAGACTCCAAACCATACATACCAAGTCCATGGACAACATAAAAGAAGATGCTTAGTTGTTTTAGACTCAAATCACTCAATAGAAAGTAGATAGATTAGAGTGGAATAGACACGTTGTTGATAGAGATTAGCCATGGATGCTAAGGAGTTAGATAGGATACGCTAGAAAAAATAACATATCTTAGGTAAAGTCTTCAAACCTCAAATTGCTTTTCAAGTTTCTTTCAAGATAACATTAGAAGATGACGCCTTTACCTACAATTTCATTGCTAAAGCTTCTTGGAAGAAATGATAGGCCATTTTCACCAAAAAATTCCATTTTAAGTAAAAGGCATGCAAGTTAACCTTTAAAGTTGAACTCCCCCTACTAGTATACTTCTAATTGCAAAATCCTCTAGTTCTGGAATCTAATGGTCTGTCCCAACAAGCACCTTAGATCCATTTCCTATTCTCTAGAGCCCTATTCAATAAAACTTTTCGACTTTCCAAAATACTACTCCACACTTAAGAATTCCTTCCACTAGTCCCTGCAAATCTAAACTTATTAGGAACATAGATATCCTTTAGCACACAAACCCAAAGAGCTTAAGGATTTGATTGGACTCTCTAAGCTAACTTAGCTAGTAAGATAGATTAAACAAGTGAAGGTCTTTAAAGCCCATTCCCTTAAGCTCCTTAACCCTAGTTAGTTTCTCCCAACCTACCCAATATATCTTACTCTCATCACTTTGTTGGCTACATTAAAAATTTTCAATTAAAGAATTTACCTACCTACACCACTTCATAGGGAATTTAAAAATTTCCATATAATATTTTAGAATAGCCGTTGCCATTGCTTTAATTAAAATTTCCCTACTAGCATTTGTTAATAATCTTTGTTTCCACCATTTGAGCTTGCATAAAATCTTCTCTTTAACAAACCCTAGAGCTTCACACTTTTATCTTCCCTAAATTGTAAGTAAGCCAAGATATTTTCCTAGTTTCGATGTACTAGGAATCCCCATTAACTTACTTAAGCATTTCTACCATACTTCTAGTGTATTCTTATTGAAGAAATGATAGACTTGTCAAAGTTCACCACTTGTCTCAAAGCTTCAAAACAGTGTCCAATCATTTGCTTTAATCTGGTTACATTTCTAACCTCATCGTCTACAAAAATAAATAAATAAATAAATAAAGAATCATTTGTAAATAGCAAATGCATTAGTGTAGGACAACTAAGTTTAATGGTAATTCCCCTGATCATTTCACAGATAGAAGCTTTAATAAGACTTTTAGATAACACATCTACTACTATAATAAACAAATAAGGTGATAAATGATCCTTTTGTCTAATGCCTTTATTAGGTACAAATTGACCAACATCTTTCCCATTCATTGGTACATTAAAACTAACACTTGTAACACATTCCATCACTTAATCAATCAATTGCCTAGTAAATCCCATCTTAACCATCATTGCCTCCAAAAAAATCCCATTCTACCATATCATAGGCTCTACTCATATCTATTTTAATAGCACAAGAACATTCCTTCCCTCTCCTTTTGTTTCCCAAAAAATGAAATATCTTATGCACAATCACAATGTTATCTTGAATCATGTGCCCCAACATAAAGGTACTTTGATTTTTAGATATGAAGTCAATTAGGAAAGGTTTAAGTCTATTAACAGGAATTTTAGACACAATCTTATATAGGTTATTACACAAACTTATGGATCTAAAATGAAAGACCAAAGATGGATAGGAATTTTAGGGATAAGCACAAGACTAGTACTATTAAAGGACTTAGGAAACTTACCAAACAAGAAGAGACCATGAACTTTTACTATAAGTGATAGACTAATGATACTTTAGTTTGATTGGTAAATATTAGGAAAAATCAGCATGATATATATTGGTAGAATATACATTTATACCGGGGTTTAATTTTTTCTTAAAATTGAAGTTCCCTAAAATGGAAATCTAAATGGGTTGTAAAGAGTATTAGGCTATAAGAGCTATCAAATCACTAGGATTATTTTTGAAAAAAAACTTTCTCAAAAGAAAAAATAATGAATATTATTTTTGCTTGTATCGGAAAAAACTTCTTTAGATTGACTATCCATTTTATCCATATAATTGAAAATGTCATCATAGCCATTACTGACTCTAAATAAAAAGGAGCATTCAACTTTTATCATATGCCTTAACCATGTCTATCTATAAAACAAAATTCTTCTTTTTCTTCTTTTTCTTCTTCTTCTTCTAATGAAATAAAAGACCTCATGAACCGTAACACATTGTCATAAATTGAACGATCAGGAATAAAGGCATTTTGGGAAGGGGTCATAATGTATTATAGAGGGGTTTATAAGCAAAATTATATAGATTTATTAGTCAAAATTGTGATATATCTTCAGGATGATTCATTTTTCGAATAAGGTTGATCTCAATATCATTGAGATCAGGTGCCACTAGTGTAAACACCCCATTTTTTCCCTAGGAATGAGTAATAATCAATAATAATCGATTTTCAATTTTTTCCAATTTTTCTAATTTAGCAAAAATAATGGAAAATATTCAAAAAAATAAAAATAAATAGGAAAACACATCAATTTTGAAAAATGATTTCAGAAATAGTAATAATAAGGGATGAATAATTTTTATAAATTTTTGAAATTTCAAAAAAATACAAAAAATGAAAAAAAATCGCATTGCATATATGCAATTTGCGATATAAAGAAAATCGGGAAATTGGGCCAGCTCAGTTGGTTCGTGCGTGCGCATAGGGAACGTGTGGAGGCTGGAGGTCGCGAGTTCGAATCTTCCCCCCGAGCATTCGATGCAATTTTTTTTTGCCTTTTGCCTGGAGTTGCCACGTGGCAGCGTCCGATTGGCCGAAGGAAGTCACGCGTGTCGCGCGTGATCGTCTTCTTCACCCGGACAGACGCGAGAAGAAGCCGGAGCAAGTCCGACGAAGGTGGAATCGATCATTTTTTTTCAAAATCTTCTAGATTACTGTCAAGATAAAGCTGAATCCATAAGATAAATCAAAGGAAAACAAGAGATCAACATCAAATCGCCGGGATAAAATCCAATCTAAAAACGGAAGAAATTCGGATTTATCCAAATCGGTCGATTTTAGCTTATCCAAGAGGGTTTTCGGACGCCTATAAATAGAGGAGGAAGGGAGGAAGCAAGGAGCACGAATCACAATTGAGAGAAAGTGAGGAAAGAGTGCAAATCGGAGAGCATCGGAGAAGAACCCAAAACCGCGAGCACCGACAGGAGTTGAACCACCACCAGGAGGCGATCTGGGAGTGAACCACCGCCACCATTGGATTTAGCACCCTTGAGAAGCTAGGATTCGACACCTCACTCGCAACAAAAGACCGCCGGAACGCCGTGAATGAGCATCCTCCGCCGCCATGTCCGACCGATCCGACCCGACCGACCCAACCCGTGCAACAAATCCGGATCCAGGTAAGTCGGATTTTTCCGGATTTTTTATTTTATTTTATCTAATTTACTTATTTTGTTTATTTATTTATTCCGAATTAATTTATTATTTGTTATTTATTATTTATTATCTAGTTAGCTATTTATTTATTGGTTTATATTTTATTTTCAATAAATAGGAAAATGGTAGAAATTAGATTTTTCTAGGATTTAATAATGTAGTAAAATAATAAAATAATATAAAAAATAAAATAAAAATAAAAAAATAAATAATAAAAATGTAGAAAAGTAATAAAAATATTAGGAAAATAATAATAAAATTTTAGATTTTAAAATAGGATAGATAATGACTTAGGATAAAATTCTTAACACAAAAATCATAAAAAAATCATAAAAATCATAAAAAAATCATAAAGATTCATAAAAATTAATAAAAATTCAAAAAAAAAAAAAGAGTTTTAGCACTTAGAAAAATCCTTTTCTTCAAATAAATCCAAAATTGATGTTTTCCTCTAAAAATCATTTTCAAAATCAAATTAAAGCTTAGACTTAGATTTTTTTCAGAAAAAAAATCCCAAAAATGGTAAGAACATAAATCAAAAGAGATTTCAAAAACTAAAATTCACAAACAAACTTAAAGTTTTCAGAAAAGAGAACTACGACTTGTTTGATCATGAGTAGTAAGTACGTAGGCACCCATTTGGGTCAACCCATAAAAATGAATGAAAAATCATTTTCTTGAAATTAATCAAAAACATAATAAAAAGTAATAGAAACACAATAAAACACATTTCTAAATAGGAAAATTTTTCGGAGATTAGGTGGTAACCGTAAGGTTTTAATAGGTTAGCCTCCGGACTTAGAAACTCTGGTTTTCCCTTTTCCTCTTTTCAAAAACGAGAAGAGGAAATAACGACGACTAGCAGTCCAAATTAAGACTAATCCGCTCCTTTAGTCTTAATTCAATATTTCCCAACAACAGTTGGGTGGCGACTCCAAAAATCAAACGAAATTCCTAACTCAAGTCGAGAATTTATATTAGATGAGCATAGGGTCTAGTCTAGATCGGATTAGGAATAGGAATTCAAAAATTAGACTCGACAACTGGTATCTACATGCACGTATAAAATGCTCTCTCATTGTGGTTTTAAGTTAAAATTGACTAGTTATTTCTCATGCTCATGCCTGTTTTCTCTTATTGGTATGTAATTGTTCAACTAAGTGAATATTTTATATCATAAAATCCACCTCAACTTCAAAATTTTTTGCTCTTTAATCAGTTCTTCAGCAACATTTATTTTTTACGAGTATAAAGCCACATCCTACAAAAATTTATGAGAAAGAAATTTTTTCCTGTACTTCACGAAATGGCTACTGCCATAATATTATTCTATTGGCGAGAACAAAATCCAAACAAGAGACTCTTATATATATATATATCACAATATTCCATTTAGACGTTACGTAGAGGGGAAATGAATTAGTAATGTAAAAGTAAATCATTCATGATTGCATGCTATTTATTTTGTTTAGCTTTGATATTCCTACATAAATCAACTTATAATATATTGGACAATAGCAAGACTGTAGATATAAACAATAAAAAACTTTTTCAAACTTATATTGGTTCATTGCTTATATTTCCAATAAAAAAGGGTATAAAATTACCAAAAAAAAGTATTTTTTATTCACAATATCATGTGTTTTCAACTACATCTGTTTATCAAACCACCCTTTTATGTGTGTTAAATATTGTAATTCCATAAATATTAATAAAAAATTAATAGTGTAAAATTAAACATTGTATTTAATTATCTAAGAAAAAAGGGGTAAAGTAGCTACCATGAACCGCGCAATGGGATTTGAAAGATGATTTATGGTCATGTTGTATTATTGTGTGTGTGTGTATATATATGGCCTTGAATAGAAAGTCTGCCTTCAACCATGGGCCATGGTACATTGTAAGTTGCAACCTCCTCCCATCTTTCGCAGCAAAAGCCGAAAAGAAGTTGTGTGGACTCTGGACTTCCATTCACATTCACGTTTCCCTTTTATTACTGCCGCTATTTGCCCCGACTATTTTTACTGCGCCCTCACGACAATGGATGGCAGCCCTCCATAGTAAAGTAAAGCTATCCACAGTATAAGAAGAGGGTCTACAAGAATTTATGTCAACATTCAAATTTACTTATAGACCTTGATTGGAGTAGGAAGAAATAAGTAAACTGAAAACGTGAAACACCAGCATAAACTTTTAAATGACTGGAATCACTACAACAAATTTGGTCAACCAAAATTATAGCTTACTGGATTGAAATTGAACCCACCATGTACAGTTGATTAGGGTCAGAATCAACAAATGTTTTCCGGTTGACCAATCTTTTGTAGACGCAACAATGAATGGTTTAACATGTCTATAAACAATTCAAATATATTATATTTTATAAACATCAAGAAAGCCACAATTGATAACTCTCATAACTCATATGATATCGTTATTGTTCTCCTACTCGTGCTCCATATAATATGTTCAAATCTCTCCTATTATTTGCCAAACATTAGACCTTTCATTGGCTAAAAAGAAAATCGAGTATAGGGAGTGTATTTTCATTTCAAAGTATTAAGGTAATGTCATCAAAATTGGAACCGATGGATCTAGATTAGAAAAGGAAAAGAGTAAGAAAGCAATATGAATTTGCTAGACCCGTAAGAACCAAAACTAGTGAGTTTGAAACTATCTCAGAATTCCTAAGGCTAGAGATGTCCATGAACCAAATTGTAAACTAAACCACATTAAACCAAACCATAAAAGGTAGTTATTTTGCAAGGAGATTGTCTTCATGCTTCAATTTGGCTCCTTCAATCATTTAAAGCAGTTCAATTCAATAGTCATATCGAATCGAGCTATTTTAAACTGAACTGAATTATATTATTGAAAAATTGAAAAATCTCAAAATTGTGAGGGAGATTTGGAGTTTCACTTTTTAGAAATTTAATTTTATTTGCACATATTTTCTTACCTTATTTTTATCAAATTTAAATTGTTTTAGTTTTAAAATTTAGACTTGTAACTATATAGTCATTTCTAAATAGTTGTAAGAAAAAAAATCTTGAAATTGTATGTAGTTGAAGATGATTAAGAAGTAAAAACCCTAAAAGAAATGATAAAAGAAAATAAAGGGAACAAAAGTTGCTCAAATTGAATTAAAACTACTCTGAAATGTTTAAAAGAGGCTTTTGTCCACTTTTGGTTAAGGCATAATAGGAAAAGTAGGTTAAAGGGATAAACATTTGCTGTTTCAACTCCCTATCTTGAATATGTTCCATCAATCACATACACACAATTGCTCTAATAGAACAAATTTCTATACATATATATTAGTTCCTTCTCTAAATATATTGTCATACACAAATATTTTTATTTATACATATATGCAATAAAAATAATATTATAGGATAAGTAACTAATATAATAAATATAATAGGTGACAATGTCGTAAATAAGCAAGTGGGCCAAGGGGTAAAAGTGTCTTTGTCTGGCCGGATTATAAAGGTGAACTAACTTAGGGTTTCTCCTTTCTCATACTTAGACAAATTACGGCAATATGGAGAAATAGAAGGCGAAAAACCCCTACAAGAAAACCTAAGGCAACTAAAGAGGAATCAAGTGACTAATTGAACATGTAAGGATCCTAACTAGTTAAACAAGAGTCTATTCTAATAATTTAAATAAAAAATCCCAAATTAACTTGGTTGTTCATAGGGATTGAATCAAAGGACGAGCTGAACAAGCAAGGAATTAACCAAATTCAAGTTCTAAGTGCGAAGAGTCAAGTGAGTATACTAGAGCGTAACTTTATGTTAGATTTGGGTAGTATAACGATAAGTTAGATTAAGAAACATAACAATTAGGATTTATGAGGAATTAGTATAGAAAATTTGGTTTCGTAGGACTTTATCGAGAGATACAAACACCCCCCCCCCCCCCAACATGGTTGTGTTGATTAACCAAGACATACGAGAGATACACGATCATTTAACATGATCGTGTTACCCCCATGTTGAACACAAAAGGTACATGACCTACCAACATGGTTGTGTTGCCCCTGTGTTGAAATCAAGAGATACGCGGCTTGTCTACATGATCGTGTTTCGACCGTGTTAAACCTAAAATCTATAGAGATATACACAATCTTTTGACATGGTCGTGTAATGGCCATGCTGAGCTATATGGCCTCCAACATAGCCGTGTTAAGTGAAAGACATCATCATTATGTATCAAATTACCTTTTCATTTAACTAAGTTCCACATAGCTAGGATAATTAGTAAGACCTTGATAACCTAATAGATTAAGAGAAATCAAGATAATTTTATTATTTTTAGATTAGTACTAATAACGATGTCTTGATGATTATACATATACCAACTTAGCTTAAGTTTGGGACTAGGTGTGCATAAGGTTAGGATTCCAAGTATGTGTTTACCTTGTTTGTTGTATGTGATTGCTAGGTAGCTATTTAATAAAAAATTATGTGAAATAATGAAATGTTAAAGTATTGTATGAATTGAATGAGATATGTTGCTTGTGCTTAGCTTGACCTAGGAGCCTATAGTGGCAGATCCCTAAGGGGCAACTCGATGATTGATATGTTGTGTTGTCCTTAGTGGAGCCGTGTATCAAAATGATTTGAAATAGATTAAGGTTAGATGGGGCATGTAGTAGTAGTTCCCACTAGGACAAATGTTGTGTGTACCGGGGTCATGAGTATCCCTATGTGGTATAATTCACTTTAAGATTTGTGTGTGAGATAAAGTGTGAATTTGTTGTGGATAAATGTTGCATATATGCGTGTGCTATTATTGTGGTGTGTCATGTTCATGTAGGTGTGATACTCACGTATTGAGTTTAAGCTCACCCCTCCTTCCTATATATATATATATTTAACTGCAAACGAGAATGACGAGCAAGTGGAATATGATGAGAATAAGGACTTGGTGGGACATTACTTGAATGAGATGGGAAGAGAACATTATTATTATGTAAAAAAACCTGAATATTTGTAAATTAAAGTTTTATTAGATAAGTTAACATTATGGAGATAACTATTGGTTTGAGATTTTATTATTATTAAATAATGAGATTTGGAATGATTTATCTGAGAGTCATTTATTTGATTAGAGTTATAGAGTAATATAATAATTAATGTAAATGATCAGGTTTTAAAGTATAATAGACTTTTAGAGCCTTAGTGTATCGCTAAATAGTAGTGACACGCGGTGGGTTGTGATGCTTCAGGTTCTGAGATGTTACATATATACATATGATTGATTGGAACACACTTAAAGGAAGTTAACTCACTTTTGTAAATTGAGTTCTTTCGATTTGTTTCAAAGAACAAGAGAAAAAAAAAAACGGAAAAAGAAGTTAGGGGAACAAAAAGAAAAACTCTGCAGCAATAAGGGAATCATGTATCTGAAAGAGCTCGAGGCACAATGATAGTAGATAGGATATGTTGCTTTTTAGGACTATAATCTTATATCACCATGAGGCATTAAGTACTGAAATTTATTGCTACATGTAATAGTAACCTGCTCTGTACTAGTATAACCATGGCGATTATATATATACACACATATCCAATTCGCAACGAGACGTTGAGAAGGCAATTTCATATGTGTTGCCGAGATAGAAGATATACACCAGCCAGGGAACCTGGAGATTTGACAACAAAAGGCAAAAATTTTGAGTTTATGTAGACATACATATATATTTATAATTAGTTGGGTAGGGTAGGGTGGCATCATACAAAGTGAGAATGATCATCAGTAATAGTAGGGTTGGAGTGGATTTTAACATTATTATTATTGTTGTTGTTACTGTTGTTGTTGTTGCGGGTAAAAGCAAAATCAAGATGGTAAAGAAGGGGAACCAAGGCGACCGAACCAAGAAAAGCTAGAACAGGTCCAGATATCCAAAGCACAAGAGGGAGGGCTGCATAGAACACCCTGTTACCCACTGTACTCATCATGAACCCCTTTTCTAGTAAACCAGATATGTAATCTGGAGTCATCCCGAAATCCAAATCGAAATCATTATTAGCCAGTGGGTGTGGCTGATCCTGGTGGTGTTGTGGAATTGGAGTGTTGATGAGTATGTTGACCTGGTTTAAGAACCTAATGGAGAGAGTGTAGCACATAAAGGAGAAGAGAAAGATAGTGAGGAGGGTGACGTATTTGACAGCCACCATGAACTCTCCGTGTGCTCCGTAAACGGTGTCGCTGAGGGGCTTCTTCACGCTGTAAGTGCTGCTAATAACGGCGGCCAAACCAGAGCTCAGGAGTATTGTGGCGGTTGCCATTAGAGTTGAACCCATGATTGCGTTTCTCAGAGTCTGAACTGCTAGAATGTTCTTCTTCTCGTTATCCTGCATCAACCAAATAAATACAGTTTAATTTTTTTTTTTTTTAAACTGCAACTGGTGCATATTCAGGATATATCAGTAAATGGTTCCTGTTATTGATACTTATGTTTGCGTAAATACATAAATGAATATATATATATATATATATATGTAGATAATTTTGCCCTACACATATGACATATATATATATATATATAGTGTGTGTGTGTGTGTACATACATGGACTAAGTCATGGATTGTATTGTATCTTAGAATTTTGCAATATTATAAACACATGTGGAGTCGTCCAGCATGCATGCTCTCCTACACCTACGATACGATACGAGTACTTCTGTTGCTACTCCTGAAAGAGGAGGAAGAAGATGAAGAAGGAGAAGAAGAAGAACAACAGCAACAGCAACAAGAAGCTGGAAGTGTTACCTTGACGATGGCGGAGACCCATAAACGACGAGCAGTAGCGTTTTTGCCAATAAAAGTAGTAAAAGGTTGCGTGCGTACTTGATGCCATAACCAGACATGATATCCCATGTTTATCATAGCCCCTAACGGAACTAGTATTAGGTCCAGATACCATTTCCTCCATTCCATTTCCATCTCTCTCTCTCTGATGTTCTGATAATCTAATTTCCCAAATTATTATTTTAATTCAACTTAATTTTTTCTTTTTCTTTTTCTAATTTCTCACTAGATATATGATCCGATGTATATGTAAATCTACTGATTCTCTCCCTCTTTTTTATAGAGAGATGGATATATGATCAAGCGCTTTAATTTTTGTTCCCATCATCGATCACTCCCTTGTCCTCTCCGCTCCTCTCGCATATATTCATATACCCACACCATACAGAACAGAGGCACACACAGCCCAAGTTTATATATAATATTGCCTCGGCTCTCTCTCTCTCTCTATAGGTGTGTGTTTTATGTGTATGGTACTTATAATAAATAATATATAGAGGATAATGACGCATGGGTGATCATGGATGAATCTGGACTGATTCAAATGCGTAATTAAATTATTCTTGGCTTGGTTTGGGTCTACCAAATTAAACACTAAAAAAAAAAAAGCAAACCCCCCCAGCTTTAGCACACTTTATGACCAACATATCATTTCATATATATTATTATATAATTTAATTTGCACTGGGATGAGAATTTCATGCATGTAGTTATTACGTATATAAATATTTGAGTGGCCTTAAAAAGAAAAAAAAAAACAGAGAGAGAGAGAGAGAGAAGGGTGACGTGGTTCGACAGCATAAGCAAAGTTATACACACGAGAAAAACACAAAATCCTCCTGCTTTTCTGTTTTGCTTGTCTTAAACTTGTTAATATCAGTTAATTAATCATGTGAAGGGCTTACAATTAGTTTTCTTCCCATTCTGGAAATCGTTAATCATGGGTCATTATGGCATGGCATTGCATGGCGTATCTCTCTCTCTATTATATATATATATATATATATGTATGTATATGTATGTATGGACACACAACACAACTCCCCCTAGCTAGGTTTATTTACAACCACTCAAAACTCAAATCCTAGCACATTTAGGGTAGGGAGCTGCTCATGTCAATGGTTCGGGTTCGTTAATAAAGACTTGCGTTTACATGTGTAATGATAATAACGCTACCGGTACCAGATTAATACTAATTAATTAATTTTATAACAAATGGGATAGAGATTAATAATAATAATAATTAATTTTATAACAAATGGGATAGAGATTAATAATAATAATAATAATGTTTGGCATATTTCGATCATAAATATCAATTTCCAATTACGATCCGTTGAAGTCTGACGAGGCGCAATAAAAGTAAAAGAGAGATGGGTTTTGGTTGGGCATGAACAGAGATAAGGAATCCAATGACATAAAAAAAAAAAACAAAAGAAAAGAAAAGGAAGGCAGCATCTCTCTCTCTCTCTCTCTTACTCTCTCTCTTTCATGCTCACCTCCAAATCCAATTCACAATTCACATGAAAACACACAATACTCCCATTTTATCTCTAATAATAAACACGTAACTGATTATTGAATATTACTCACAACTCAATCACAAGGACCCGCTTAATTGCATTTGCTTGCTAATTAGATGAATAATTTATTTTTTCTCCTTATATTATTCCAAATAATAACAGTTTGGTATTCACGAAAAATGTTACGAATTTTCCTACTCATTAAAATTTTCTTGCAATTATTGCTGCTTCAAATCATTTTTAAAATTCAGTACACTGGCATCTAGTTTGTAAGGCGTTGGTGGTCGTCTTCTTAATTAAATTGCTCAATGGTTTTATATATTAATTAAATAAACTCTTTGATTTAATAATATCTCAACACATTTGCACTATGTGTATATATATATATAAATATCAAATGTGTGCAATATATAATCGAATTATAATGATTTATCCACTTACAAATTTTACAATAAAAAATATATAAATTAAAGTACTAATTATATTTCTCAATACATAATATAATTATTTCTCCTTTTTACTAATAAATTTCATTGTATCGATCCAATTTAAACACAAGACAATCATTTTTTTTTTGTTCCTCTTTCCTTGAAAAATAGTCACACACGTTGTACCATTCAACTTGCAATGTAAGAAAAATATGATAGATTAAATCGTAAAAACTTGTATTTTGCCTCTCATATTGTAAAATTCTAACCTTGATAATAAACAAATCCTAAACCAAAAGAAAAGAAAGAAAGAAAGAAAAAAGCGTTCAAAAATATAAAAATGATACGAATAATTTATTGAACATGGGATATGTCTTTATAATTTTTCATCTTAGTTGTACATTTCAATTTTATAATTTTAATAAATAAATTAATAATGAATTTAATTTAGCTGTATATATTTTTTTAGTTTTTTTTTAATGCATTTTTTGAACTTCTTATGCATAATTTCTTTTTCACTCTTAAACCATTAGTCATTTTATCATCGTTATTTTTAGTGTACTTTTCTCTCTCCTACCATTACCCTTTCTCTTCCTTTGCCTACTATCTATAATGCACAATAATAATTATATCTCGATAAGTCAAATTATAGTAAATACGTATTAATATATAGTAATAATGGCTATTATTACTATACACATGAATATATAGTAGTAATTATACCCCTATATAGTCAAGCTATAGTAATGCATTTAATACATAGTAATAAACCCCATATAGTAAAGCTATAATAAATACTCAATAATATACAGTAATTAGTTAAGTCAAACTATAGTAAATATGCATTAATATACAAAATATAAATAAATATAAAATTAAAGTGGAAGAGCTGACTTTTGATATCTTATCTATTTTCATGAACATTAATTTTGAAATTTATCAAATAATCCCTAATAATTCTTAAATACAATAAATATGTACTAATTTACATTAATAATGACTAATATCTATGATATTAAAGTAGGAGAGTTGACTTTTAATGTCTTACCTTTTCTCATAATTTTTAATTTTGAATTTTATCAAACAATCTCTAAATACTTAATAATCCTTAACAAATAATTAGTTGGTAAAGGTTAATAATGTAAAACAACCATCTATTATATTAAGAAATGATTTACTTTTGGTTTTAAAACTCTATGTAAGAATTAAAAATATGAAAAAAAAAACTTAAGAGTTGTTAAAAAATATCACCAATGTATAACTACATAAATATTTGCCTATTGGAATACAACATAAGACAATAATGCTTATTATAGTTTATTTGCCTTCTTCTAGAATTTGCCATATACCTATAAAAATAATGAAAAAGAAAAATGATCAAATAAATTATTATGCAATGTTTTAAGCATTACTTTTATGAATAGACATATACAATATTAATTAGAAATTTTTAAATTTTTTTCCCCCATAAACTTCAATATTAATTATGTACTTTATAAAAGAATATATATGAAAAAAAAAAGAAAATTTTGCTTATTTCACATCTTAACAATGATTTTAGAAACATCAATATTTTCCTATACTAAATTTTATAGGGGATTTCAAAGGAAAGTTCTACATTAAAGGTGACCCTCATTAAAACTCATTTCTAATCTTCCATTAAACCAAATGCAAATTCTATAATTTTTATTCAATAAAACTTAACCTAAAATGCATAGATTTTTGCATAAATAATTTTTTATATCAATGATTGTATTGTAAAAATCTCTACATTGAGAAATATTGGTGTTATTTCTTGATTGTAGTAGTATGTTTGAGATGTATGAAAATATTGAATAAAGCATCAAACATCTTCTTGATTTCACAAAACACATGAATCTAAAAATTTCAAAACATATCTAAACTTTTCCATCCAATCAAAATGAAGAAATGATGTGCCTTGATTCCAAATTCAAGCACACAATATAATTGATGATTTAATTACACAATCAGTACTCTAAAATGGCGTGAAGCAAATACCAAATGAAAGTATGAACAAATAAGTACGTGATTTTCAATGGAACAACACACAATTACACTAGGATTCAATTTCAAATTGAAATGATCAAATTTGAAAATTATAACCCTAATCCACGTGAATGAACATGTAACCATAAATCGTACCTAGATATTACTCACTAAACACAATTTGTATCACAACAAAAGTAGGATTGATATGACTCACAATCTACTCTTGTTGATTCTCGCCACAATTTCATAAGAAATTGATAAGAGATCTTTGATTGCAAGAAGGACCGTCACGGCACAAAGTGTTTATTTTTTTCAAAAATATCAAAAACTCCATAAAAAACCTAGTTAGCAAGTATTTATGCTTTCTTCTATTAGGGTAAAAATACACCAAAAATTACAAAGATGCCTCTTAAGTGGCCAGTTCCCAAAACACAAATTACAAGTATAAAATAAAATAGCCGGTTTCCATAAGCAACAATTACATATACAAATGGTCTTCAAGTGGCCGGTTCTTCTTTGGTTTATGTAGGTCCATGAATAACCCACAAACTGAGCTTTAGCGAGTTTATCCACCGTCCTGTAAAAACCGACAAGTATACTTGCTAGAATACACAACAAATATGTAATAGAAAAGAAGTTACTAAACAAATGTTCTTTGGGTAAGATTATTTAAAGAGGATCCTCATCGTTAAATTTTGTAACTCTTTGGCTCTTACCCTGGTGATAGGTCCTGTAGGATTTTGATTCATATCAAGAAAGTAAATGATTAGAAAAAAGTTATAATAAATGAAGTTTAAGCAAATTTACTTCGTTTGTTTCTTTCTTTTTTGGTAATATCTTCAAGAAGAAGAAAATAAAATGTTGATTTGATAAGTCTAATTGAACCGAAGAAGAAAGAGGGTATATAAATTCAAAATTTCACAATTTTTCTACTATTAAGATCTTAAAAAACTAATACTAATTTATTCCTAATTTGAAAAATAATTCAAACTCAAAATATAAAAGTAATTTAAATGCAAAGAAAGTTCAAAATTTTAAATTTGGAATATAGGAAAAAAAATATATAAAAGAGATCAATATGAAGTTTATTAGAAAGAAATTGAATAGAAAGGGTGTCGAGTCAACTTAAAAGGTTAGATTCAAATAATTAAATAATGGGTGCATTTTGCTATAAAAATGAAATTGCTCATGATGTATTGAAGGTAAAATTGGCCATTGATGGAAACTGTAAAAGCTTAAGGTTTTATGTACTAGTTTGTTAAGAAAGAGTACATGAATAAGGAAGTCGTTACACAAAGAATTTGCGATTCTAGTAAGAATTTGTGACACTTTCAAGAACTCTAAAATAAGGCTATAATCAACTTGAATGGTGAGAATAATTTTTTTTTTCTTAAATCAGGATAGAAACTTTCAACATAACATAAAAGAAAAAAAAATTCATCTTTTTGTCTTTATTTGTTGACAGACAAAAGAATTTGGACTAAACTATATAATTTTATTAATCTAGAGATAATGAGATATAAAGGAAGTTGATTTGTGAGTTTCTACATTATAAAGAAGAAGAGAGAGAATCGGTAGAAAAATAATTTCATGTATTAGGTAACTAAAAATACTTTCTCATATTGGTAAATATGGGTAACTGTTTATAAAATAATAGGATAAAAGTAAGTATTTTTAGTGTAAAAGGTGAATTAAAGTGATTGATATTTATAACTCTAATAAAATAATATAAAAGCATGGTAATTTTGACAAACAAAATAAGACACCAAAACTTGAAGTCAATTACTTAAGTATATATATATATGCTTTGGTAAATGGTAATTGGTGTCTTATTTCTAAATAAGGCAGTATTTACAGGTGCGAGTCGTTCGTATTTGGACTGGTGTAGTAGGGACAAATAAGCAAAAAGGAGAGGGGGATGGAGGGGGTGGGGTTTGGGCGTAATGTGTCACGAAGCACTGGACAAGAAAATGGTCCTATGCGGATCTCACCAACCCGTACGTTTCCAGTTTTGTTGTATTCCACTTGGTCGGGCACCCCATCCCATTATTTTGTGAATTTCCTATCTTTTTTCATGGCCCAAAATAGTAATAATCATAATAAATAAATAAAAGTAAAAAAAAAAAAGTGAGGAACATTAGGAGGATGTACCCTACCCGGTCATATATAGCATATAGCAAAACCTATATTCTAATAACTAATCATGATAGCATTTAAATTTGTTTGCATGAGAAAATATCGAGGGGCAAAAATTTCTGACCTCGATGCTCAAAGAAATTATAAGTAAATATTTAACTGCTAAAGTCAGAGAGTAATTTGATCAGTTAGGTTGCTTAAGAAGAGGAGGAGCCGATGGAGGTATTATTTTTCGTATGGTGGGTGATTGTAGGTGGGTGTGGTTGTATAAAACAAGACTAGAGAGTTACAGTTTGATAACATTGTAATGCAACTCAAAATGTATATATCTATATTATTTAAATAGCTAGCTTCAGGTTTCGGCATTTTATTTTATTTACTCAAATTATTCTTTGTAATATATTAATATTTATACCATTTAGTATTTATTATCTTACAAGACATGCTTTTTTGTTATTTCATTGGGATCATAAATATCAATTGCTTTATTTTACCTTTTGTACTAGGAATGGTTATTTTTATTCCATTATTTCACCGGTAGATATCCATGTTTATCAATATGGGAAATTATTTTCATTTACCAAATAAATGAAATTATCTTTCTACTTATTCTCCATTTTCTTCTTCGCAATGTAGAAGTTCAAAAATCAACTTTTTTTATCTCACTATCTCTAGATTAACAAAATTATATAGTTAAGTTCAAATTCTTCTATCCATCAACAAACAAAGATAAGAAGGTGAATATGTTTTTTCTTTATTTATTTTTTATTTTTTTATATTTGAAATTCATGTTTATTATAGTTTTACTTTAGGATTGATATTGGCGATTCTCAAAAGCGTCACAAATTCTTACTAGAATCACTTATATTCTTTGTGTAATGACCACCTTATTCACATACTCTTAACAAACTAGTACATGAGATTCCAATCTTTTACGATTTCCATCGACGCCCCACTTTGCCTTTAGTATATCATGAGCAATTTCGTCTTTGCTACTACACATACCCATTATTTAATTATTTGAATCCAACCTTTAGGTTGACTCAACACCCTTTCTATTCAATTTCTTTCTTGTAAACTTTATATTGATCTCTTCTATATTTTTTTTTCCTATCTTCCAATTTTAAACTTTTGAACTTTTTTTGCATTTGGATTACTTTTAAATTTGTAGTTTGAATTATTTTTCAAATTGGGGACAAATCAGTATTAATTTTTTAAGATCATAACAATCGAAAAATGGTGAAATTTTGAATTTATATACCCTCTTTTTTTCTTAGGTTCAATTAGATTAATCAAACCGACCTTTTATTTTCTTCTTCTTAAAAATATTACCAAAAAATAAAAAAAATGAAGTAAATTTGCTCAAATTTAATTTATTATAATTTTTTCTAATCCTTTGCTTTCTTCATTTTGATCGAATGGAAAAGTTTAGATATGTTTTGAATTTTTTATATTCAAGTGTTTTGTGCAATCAAGAAGATGTTGTTTGATGCTTTTTTTTTTTTAATATTTACATATATCTCTAACATACTATTACAGTTAAGAAATAACACCAATATTTTTCAATGTAAAGATTCTTACAATGCAATCATTGATATTAAAAATTATTTATGCAAAAATCTTTCATTTTAGGTTGAGTTTTATTAAATATAAATTATAGAATTTGCATTTGGTTTAATGGAAGATTAGAAATAAGTTTTAATAAGAGTCACCTTTAATGTAGAACTTTCCTTTGAAATCCTTTGTAAAATTTAGAATAGGAAAATGTAGATGTTTCTAAAATCATTTGTTGCGATGTGGAATAAGAAAAATTATATATATATATATATAATTTTATAAAGTACATAATTAATATTGAAGTTTATAAAACAAAGCACATTTAAAAATATTTAATTAATATAAGATATATCTATTCATATAAGTAATTCTTACAGCATTACATAATAATTAGATCATTGTGTTTTTTTATTACTTTTGTAGGCATACAATAAGTTCTAGAATGAAGCAAATAAACTATGATTTGTATTATTGTCTAATGTTGTATTCCAATAGGCAAATATTTATGTAATCTTATATTAGTAATGTTCTTTAATATCTCTTAAGATTTTTCTTTTTTCTTTTTTTCTTTCTTCTTTCATTTTTTTAATCCTTACATAGAGTTTTAAAACCAAAAGTTAAATAATTTCTTAATATAATGGATAGCTTTCTACATTATTAACCTTTTCCTACTAATTATTTAGTAAGAATTATTAAGCATTTAGAGATTGTTTGATAAAATTCAAAATTGGAAATTATGAGAAAAGGTAAGACATTAAAGTCAAGTCTCTTGCTTCAATACCATAAACTAGTAGACGACACACTCATGTTGCGTGTACATATATGAAAGTATCAAATACATGATACATATAATGGAGTTAGAGTCATTCATTCACCTACAAATTTTGTGATGAAAAGCATGTAAATCAAAGTACTAATTATATATCTCAATACATAATATTATTGTTTCTCTTTTCATTAAGAAATTCTCATTGTATAGATCCCATTTAAACCCAAAATAATAATTTCTTTTTTTTTTTTGTTGTTCCTTTTTTCTAGGATGTTGCACCAATCAACTTGTAGTGTAAGAAAAATATGTTATATTAAAATTTAAAAACTTGTGCTTTACCCTCAAATTGCAAAATTCTAACCTTAATAATAAAGAAACCTTAAACCAAAGGGGGTGGGTGGGTGAGGGGAGAGAGAGAGAAGAAAGAAAAAATAGTAAAAATAAATAAATAAATGATATGAATAATTTATAGAACATGAGATATTTCTTTATAAATTCCCATCTTATTTGTATATTTTATTTTTATAATTTTTATAATTAAATTAATAATGTATTTACCTTAATTGTACTTTTTTTTTCTTACGCATTTTTGGGATTGCTTATGCATAATTTTTTTTCTTTCGTAAACCATTGTTTTTAGTGTATTTTTCTTTCTCTTACCATTACCCTTCCTCTATGAAATATTCCAAAGTTAGCAAAATCATTAATTCAATTTAAATGAATTAATTAAGTGAAATTGGGAGGTTGAACTAAAATTTTGAAAGTGTAAACATGATATTATTTTGCATGGGTAGAATAGTGTTTAGTATAAGTTAGACATTTTAAGGTCAATTATCTAAATTATCCTTAAGTACTAAAGAGTAAAGGAAGGGTATAAGAGTAATAGATATTAATTGATAATAATAGCTAATAAGGATTAGTATTTAAGAGCAAATACTTTTTAAAACTCCCATTTTTTCCTCTTATTTTCTCTCTCTTCCATTCAATCTCTCTCATTACTCTATCAACTCTCCCTATCTCTCTCTTGTTTTCACCATCTCTCTCTCTCCATTTCTATTCTCTCTCTCTCTCTCTCTCTTTCTCTCTATCTATCTATCTATCTATCTATCTCAAACTCTCTCAAATTACTATTCCTCTTCATTACACTACATCTATACATCATTAGAAGATGAAATTAAGATCAATTTAGGTGAAATTAAAGCTTATTTGACTAAAAAATTGATTTAAAAATAAGTTAAATTTTAATTTCAAACCTTAATTAGTCTAATATCAAATTAATCATAGAATTACAGATGTGAAATCCCCCATCAATTACGTAAGGAACTAAATCAAGAGATTGAAGAATCAAGTGGTGGAGTCCCATTACAAGCTTGGTTGAAACATACATAGTGGTAAGGGTTTAAAGTTGAATGTAGATTTTAGATATGTTAATTGAAATCTTTTGATCTATAGGTTATAATGTTAATTTAGGCATTTAATTGTTTTTTTTTTTTTTTGCAAGGTGGAAGTTTTATTGGAGTGTTGAAGTTTAAGTGAGCAAGGTAATGATATTTTGAATTAAGATATGTTATAAAGCATTAATCAATTTATAAGATTTGTAAAGATGTTAATAGGTAATTTTAGGTTTATGAAGGTGAATTTGGTGTTGGAAGTTCAATCTTAACGTTCAAAAGATATTAAAAGGTTTCCAGAGTCAAAGAATAAGGTAAGTACTTAATTACTTGTTTAACTTTGAGTTTGAAGTGTGATTGATGAGCAATTAATATGGAAATGGGTATATATATATATGGCATGCGATGTATATGTGTATGTGAGGAATCTTTAATTTAGTGAATTATGATGTTTTGGTATTGATTGGATATTTAGTTGAGATTATAATGGATGTAGATGAGTGTTTAAAGATTTAAGTTGTTAATTATGGAGAATTTATAGTTGCCATGGAGTGTAATGTGGGTTTGAATGTGTTCATGATTAATTTTGGTAAACTGATGATAATAAATGGGGAATTGATGTTTTTGTAAGATATTTAATTAATTAAAATGTGTTATCAAAGAGAAAATTATTGATGTGGATGTAACTACGTTATGGCTAGTATAATGATGTTAAATGGACATTTGGAACATTAAAAATAATGTTTTGATGTTTTGGAATGAATGATAATTCATGGAAATTGATTTAGCAATGATAATAAGAAGTAAGGAATTGGAATGATGATGATTAATAAAGAAATGAGTAAAGATGGGTGATCTAGAGTTTTTAATTCGTTTTTGAAAATTATCTAAGAATTTAAGGTGATAATTTGATGTTAAAATGAAGTTAAAGTGTTGATTTGAAAATGGGATGAGATTTAGAAAGATTTGGCTTTACTTTGAAGTGATTTAAAGTTAGAATGAGTAAGATATGGTATTTTGAAATTGTAATTCATAGCTAGAAAGTTGTAGCATTTTAGGGATTTTAATTGATAGGAATCAAAATTCTATAAGACCTATAACTAAGGTAAGAGCCAAAGGGTTACAAAAATTGGCAATGAGGGTTCTCTTTGAACAATCCGACCCCAAAAATATTTGTATAATAATTTCTTTTCTATTACTTATTTGTTGTGTATTCCAGTGGGTATACTTGTTGGTTTTTACAGGGCGATGGATAAACTCGCTAAAGCTCAGCTTATGGGTTATTCATGGACCTACATAAACCAAAGAAGAATCGGTCAAACAAATTGTTCAATTGAAGTGAGAACTGACCACTTGAAGACCATTTGTATTTGTAATTGTTGCTTATAAGAACCGATCATTTTATTTTGTACTTGTAATTCATGATTTTGGAACCGGCCACTTAATGGCATCTTTGTAATTTTTAGTACATTTTTACCATAATTGGAGCAAGTATAAATACTTGCTAACTTGGGTTTTTAGGGAGCTTTTTGATATTTTGACAAAAACAAACACTTTGTGCCGTGAGGGTGTTCCTTGCAAATAAAAGATCTCTTATCAATTTTTTTGTGAAATTGTGGCGAGAACCAACAAGAGGAGATTGTGAGTCATATCAATCTTTCTTTTGTTGTTAACAAATTGTGTTTAGTGAGTCATATCTAGGTGCAATTTGTAGTTACTTGTTCATTCACATGATTTAGGTTATAATTTTTAGATTTGGTCATTTCAATTTTGAACTTGCATCCTAGTGTAATTGCATGATTTTCTATTGAAAATCACATACTTATTTGTTTATAGTTCCGTTTGGTATTTGGCTTAATTGGAATCAAATTTATCACGCCATTTTGAGTCACAATTTGTGTAATTGATTCCTCATTTATATTGTGTGCTTGTGATTTGGATTCTTAAGCACATCATAATTTGGTATCAAAGCGTAGGTTTAGAGAAGGGAAATTTTTGTGATTATCAATTTGGGAATTAGGGCTCTTGACCCTTCATTTCAAAATTGAATTTGTGAGAAGTGAAACTTGAAGTCTTGTGTTGAATTCTTCCTTGAATTGTTTGCGTGATTTTCCAATTGAGTGTAGAAATTAAATTGCATCCTTTGGCATTAGTTGATTGTGTGTGGAAGAAGGGGAAGTTCTTGAATTGAATTCCATAATTTAGAATTCCATAAGTTGAAGCATAGTTGATTTATGTTTGTTATTTCCTTAAGATTTCAAAATTAGAAGAGTCATTTTTCAGAGTTGCTCAACTTGCATGGAGAATTAGGAAACAATTTTGAATTTAAAATCAATCATTACTTGTAGAGTTATTGTGTATTGATCACTTTAATTGCACATTAACTATTTAGAATCAATTGCTTGCCATTTAGAGAAGTGTCTATATTTGGTTCCATTTTGTTGTTGTTGCTGTGATTGGAAGTGCACCGTAGGTGTGTGTGAGCTTTAGTGAAGTGCACTTTGTGGTGTGAATTGAAGTGTGTGTGTGTGTACAATAGGAGTAGACGTGTTGTTGTGAAGGTGTGTGTTACGTGGTGGTTTGAAGGGAATTGTACCATGAGTGTGTGTGTGTACCGTGGAGTAAGTGTTGTGCATAGTTGTGTTGTATTGATTATGTGTTACGCCATGGGAGTGAGTGTGTGAAACCGTGGTGTGTGGTTTAAGGTTGTGCAAGTAGATCGTGGGAGTTGTGTGTGAGGTGTGGTGTGTTGCTGTGGTGCGTTGTTGTGTCAAGTGGACGTGTGTTGTAGTGTTGTTGAGACGTGTTGGTGACGTAGTGTGAAGTGTGTTGTTGGCTTATTGAAGTTAGTAATCAACCATGTCAAATGATCGGTATTTATCTACTAATGTACTGCATCGAGCTATAACTTCTTATCCTACTAACAATGATAAGTAGAGGGAAAATTTGTTCCACATATCTTGTAGGGTACAAGGTAATTTATGTGCTCTTATTATTCATGGCAGTAGTTGTATTAATGTTGTGGCTACCTCATCAGTATTGAAATTACAACTTGTAACTACTTCACATCCAGAACCCTATAAATTGCATTGGTTAAGTTATTAGGGTAGTCTCCATGTGACCCAAAGAACTAGGGTACCTTTCAGTATAGGGGATAAATATCATGATGAAATTGAATGTGACGTTCTTCCTATGTGTGCATCCCATATATTGCTTGGTAGGCCATGGTTGTATGACATGAGGGTTTTACATGATGGCTTTAAAAATACTTATATGTTCTTGTAGGAGGGTAAATATATAGTATTGAACCCTATGTCACCATCAGAGGTCCAAGAGGTGCAAAGACAAATAAGTCAACCATCAGAGGTCCCTAAGGTTCATAGTTAGATGAGTTAACCTTTAAAGGGCCAAGTGGTTCAGAAGCAAATGTGTTAACCGTCAAAGGTTTAAAAGGTTCAGGGCAGATGAGTAAACTATTAGAGGGTCAAGAGGTTCTAAGACATATAAGTGAAACAGGGAAGAAGAAGGCATTATTGGTGGAACAGTTTGAGTTAAGGGAGGCCATAGCAGATGATAGACTGTTATATGTGTTGTAGATGAGATATATCCTAGAGATGAAGGGGCGAGAGAAACTACCCCCTATGGTATCTCAAGTACTGGGAGACTATAGTGATATTTTTACAGATAACTTACTAAGAGGATATAGAGTTTCTACTGCATTTGACCTATCAGATTTGAGGACAAATCTTCTTGAGGCTTGAGGATATGATAGGAGTCAAAATCCTACAGGACCTATCACTAGGGTAAGAGCCAAAGGGTTACAAAATTTGGCGATGAGGGTCCTCTTTGAACAATTTGGCCCCAAAAATATTTGTATAATAACTTTTTTTTATTACTTATTTGTTGTGCATTTCGGTAGATATACTTGTCGGTTTTTACAAGGCGATGGATAAACTCACTAAAGCTCAGCTTGTGGGTTATTCATGGACCGACATAAACAAAAAAAAGAACCAATCCAACAAATTGTTTAATTGAAGTGAAGAACCGGCCACTTGAAGACCATTTGTATTTGTAATTGTTGCTTATAAGAACCGACCATTTTATTTTGTACTTGTAATTCATGATTTTGGAACCGGCCACTTAGTGACATCTTTGTAAATTTTAGTGCATTTTCACCCTAATTGGAGCAAGTATAAATACTTGCTAACTAAGATTTTTAGGAAGCTTTTTGATATTTTGACAAAAACAAACACTTTGTGTCGTGAGGGTGTTCCTTGCAAATTAAATATCTCTTATCAATTTCTTGTGAAATTGTGGTGAGAACCAACAAGAGGAGATTGTGAGTCATATCAATCTTGCTTTTGTTGTTAACAAATTATGTTTAGTGATTTATATCTATGTGCAATTTGTGGTTACTTGTTCATTCACGTGATTTAGGTTATAATTTTCAGATTTGGTCATTTCAATTTTGAAATTGCATCCTAGTGTAATTGCATGATTTTCCATTGAAAATCACATACTTATTTGTTCATAGTTCCGTTTCGTATTTGGCTTAATTGGAATCATCACGCCATTTTGAGTCACAATTTGTGTAATTGATTCCTCATTTGTATTGTGTGCTTGTGATTTGGATTCTTAAGCACATCATTAACTTACTTAAAATATGGAAATTTTTGAAGCAATTGATATAAGAATAAGTTAGGAATCAATTGGCCTTTGTTTGTCATTATTTAGATTTGAAATAATTATGTTATACTTATTTTAGTGAAGTATGTGTAAGGAAAATAAATTCTAGAAAATTTGGTGATTTATATTAATTTATAATAAATTTAATGGAATTATAATGTTGGGTAATGGGGTTGATAAATTTGGAAAAATTACAGTTAAATGTTCATCTTTTGGTATGTTTGGTGTATTATAATGATTGTTTTATTGATTGTTTTAAGTGAGTTAACTTACTATTTGACTCACTGAGTTGAAGATGAATATCTTGAATATGTTCATGTGGTCTCTATGAAACTCAAATCGTTTTTTTTGTAAAACTTAAGCTTGATCCAATTTTTTCATCTAAAATCATCAAAAATATGTTTTTACATGAGATAATTAACTTTTTGTGTACAAGTTTATCTCACGAGTGGACCTATTTCATAATTTGTTTATTTAAATAGCAAATAGGCCTAAGGTTATAACCTACATAATAATAAAATTAGACTTTGTAATAAAATGTACAACTAAATAAAGATTGGAGATGGAATAGGATCCCTAGGGAGGACTAAACTAGTCCAAAACATGGTTCAGCTAAATCGAATCGATTCCCTCTTAATTGGCTCACCTAGATCAGTTTTTAACATGGAAATTAAGAAAATAAAATCAATCAATAAATCTAAAGTAAAATGAAATAGATTAGGATTGAACCCCTAAAAATAAACCAAATCTAATTTATCCCCAATCAATTTAATCTTATCTTAATAGGTTTACAACCATTGAATTGATTCAATTAGCAAGCTGAATCACTAATTAATTAATTAAGAAATTATAGTTAGGCTAAGATAGTGGGCTTATTTAAAGTACTAAATAGACTCACTAACTTAAAGGGCCCAAATGGTAGTTAAATTTTAATTGGATTAATAAGTATATTAAATTAAATTAATTTAATTTATATAAATACTAATCAATGTTAATTATGTTTCTAATTGCATATGAATATCCAATTTGGATTGGAGAAATCTTCTGATCAATGGTTAGTGATGTGAAAAATCTAAAAAATAATAAAAAGGGTTAATGGAAATAAAAAAAAAGGAAATTTTTGGATTTACTTAAAAAAGATTTACAAAGTTGGAAAATCTAATTTTCCAAAAAGGACCTTTTTGCCCTTAAAATTGGTTTATTAAATTTAGACCCAAATAAGCTTAAAGACCCTAAATATAGCTTTAAGACCTTAATTAGGTGAATAAAATCAATTACAAGTTATTTTGAGACAATTTGAAAAGAAAATTTTGAATTTAGAGATCAATTGGATAAAATGATTGAAATAACCTGATGTAAGGAAAGTATAGCCATCAAATTAGTAGTATAATAAATTGAATATGCATGTAATCCCACAAAGACTGCAAGTACTAATACTAACCTACATTCTATCATCCAACTGATAAATTTGAGAAATTGATTGAAATAAAAATTTAAAACTAAATACTAATTAATTAACTAAGAAACTCAATTAAAAATGAGAAGAGTGAAAACAATTTAAAATTAATTTCAAGATCACAATACAAGTATCTAGATCTTGCTTGCTGTAAGATTTATCATGTTACATCAACAAAAAATATTCAATTTCATTAATTGGGAGAATTCCTAATTTAAGTCAATAATTTTCTCAAGCTTATTAACTCTAATATAAAAAAAAAATACTTATTTGAATATCTTCATAATATCATATTTTCAATATTGTATTAAAGAACAATAAATTTCCTAAAAGGAATTAATTTAAATTAGGAAGAATTATGCAAATTATTTTTAAGATTATATAAAATTCTCTTTAATCATGCTAGATTTAATTATATTCTAGATTTTTTTAATCATAATGCATAATATCAAATAATTAGACTAATACTTTTAAAATATCAATCTAAATAAATCAAGCACACATAATAAAATCAAGAAATTGAAGACTTCAATGAAATTGCAATAAAATCAGTCATATGATAATCCTAAGATTTACAAGTCTACATACTAGAAGAACTAAGCTCTAAATAGGATGAAAGTAGAACCCTTCAATAATGTAAAAGCATACATTATCAAAAGATTAAAAAATAAAACCGTAATCTTCAAGTGAAAAACTTACTCTTCTCTAACCCTAAAAGCCGTAGAGTCTCCAAAATTCGTGTTCAATAAATATGAGCTTAGGTCCCCTCTTTCCTTAATATAATAGTTGTCAAAAACCTTATTTTAATCTCAACACGTTGTACAACATGGTTGTACTTAAGGCTGTTTTAAATCTTCAACTTTTGAACATCATGTAGAAATTAGCAATTAATGTCTACACGATCTAAATTCCATTGTATCTATCAACACGCCCAGATCAACATGACCATGTATGGAAAATTAATTGTCGAGGAGAGATATACAACCCTTAGACATAGTCATGTCTCACTCCCATGTAACTCTCATAAATAATTTCTTCAAGCTTTTAATTCAACTCGATCTTAATATGATCATGTCTAATGCTTGTATCTATCTTCTAAAGCTCATAACTTCTTTATTCCAGCTCTAAATAGAGTAAATTTTGATTTATTTTCTTTCTTTTTAACTCAGTAATTTCTCAAAGCTCCAAAATCAAAATATTACTTAATTAAATATCAAATTCTACAAAAATATAGCAAAATTCTATGAAAATACTATAAATATTCCTTAATAAACTATTCAATTAAGCATCTATCATGATGATAATCAAGCTAGGAAATGGATAGTGAATCCTCTTGAGATGCTTGTTGGACCTATGACTCGACTTAGAGCTAAGCGACTTAAGGATGCACTTAATGGGCTAATCAAAGAAATTCGAGATGAAGAGCAATGCTTGCGTCAATCCAAGAATGAACCAAGAACAATACAAGTCATTAGAATCCAAGACGTCCCGGAATGAAGATGATTTGAAGACGCTTGTTGAAGAATCAAAGCTGATGGTGTGGAAGAAAGAAAGCTACCGCGTGGAGGAGATAGGCCGTCGACCTAAATGGCCGGTGTGAAATGCCTTGTAGGCCGACAAAGTAAGCCACTGACCTAAGTGGTCGGCTTACTTCATATGCTGGTTCAAGGCACATATAAGTCGTCGGCTTTAAGTGCCGGCTTAGGAGAAAAGTAAACCGTTTTAAGTAGGGTTTTATACCTTTTTGTTGTATCTTGCATGGAGAGTGTAAATAGTCTCTAGAACTCTATTGTATAAAAATAACTTTTGGCTAATTGAAATTACAAAACCCTTTTCTTCTATTCTTAAAGAATTTTGAACTTATCAGAATCGTTTCGTGGCATTCATAACATTACTTATCAATCAGTATTCCATCCCGATTGTGGCATAAATATCATACTAAGGTTCATGCTTCTCTATAAGCAACGGGTCGCGGTTTTCCCTTCGTTCGTGATCGATCCTCGGCTATTTTATTTCAAATTGATCTTAGGTTTCGGCATAGGTTGACAGAGTTCATGTCATTTGGTATCAGAGCAATCAAGTTGGTTAGGAATTGCCTATCTGAATCCAATTTGTGTTCTTTATACATCTAGGTTTTAAAATTCGTATAAAAAAAAAAGAAAAGAAAAAGTTCGAATCTTTGTGTATCTGTTGATCTTATTAGACTTGTTATAGTAATCATTATATGCATTCAATTGATTCATGTTTAATTTCTTGTTGAATAGTAAAAAAAAAAAAGAGAAGAAAATTCGTATATAAAAAAAAGTAGGATTCTTGATAATAGTTGTGTTAAAGGCCATAATTATGTTGATTGCTTAATTCTAAAAGAATTGAGGAAGAGATTATGAATGGTAAAAGGCAAGAGTGGTGAGAACATTAGAGCGTGCAAAAGTCAATTGAATCTTGTGAGAAATAAAACACAAGTGCTTAGAGAGACATTCAATGATTGAGTTGAAAAACACTTGAGGGAGTGATTAAGTGAGGATCTGTATTTTCTATTATCATCTTTACTTTTATTGTATAAAAACATGTCTAATAGAAATTCTCCTGATAGTGTGATGGGTGGTATTGACACAAAATTGATTATAGAGACTTTGACTGATGAGATGAGGAGGATGTTTAGAGCAAAGATGGATTAATTTCATGAGCAAATAGAGCAGAATTTTGAGCAGTCTCGGATTGCTTCTGCTGGACGTAAGAGGGATAAAATGCCTAGAAGGGCAGTGCACATTGAGGAAGATGAGTGGGGTAGAGAAAGGTCTGCAGCTAAATCTGATCAAGACTCTTTTATGGGTTATAGGAGGAATGTAAGGAGAAGTAAAGAAGCTAGGCATGAAGAAGATAGCAGTCTAAGGAACATAAAGATGAAAATCCCTTCCTTCCAATGAAAGAATGACCTTGAGGTGTATCTGGAGTGGGAGAAGAAGATGGAGATGATTTTTTAGTGCTACAACTATGCTGAGGTGAAAAAGGTAAAACTTGCTACCATTGAATTTTCTTATTATGCAATTGGTGGGATCAACTTTTGTTGAATAGGGAACCACCAGTAGGCACATGGGAGGAGATGAAAAGGATCATGAGGAAATGATTTGTACCTACATACTATTATAGGGAATTGTACAACAAATTACAAACCCTTAAGCAAGGCAATAATAATGTAGAGGAGTATCATAAAGAGATGGAGGTTATCATGATCAGACCAAAAATTGAGGAGGACCGTGAGGCAACTATGGCCAGCTTTCTAGAGAGATTGAATAGGGAGATTCAACATGTGGTAGAGTTGCAACATTATGTGGAATTGGAGGATATGGTTCATATGGCTATTAAAGTCGAAAAGCAACTCAAGAGGACGAGCAGTAGCACCATACGTGCTATACTGAGTTCTTCTAATTGGAGGGCTAACACAAGGCAGAAGGAGGAAAAACGGCTACATTCTAAACCATTGCTAGAACAAAACATCAAACTTGGTATCTCATGGGACTAAAGGTAAATCTGATCTTTCTACTTATAGGAATCGAGATATTAAATGTTTTAAATGCCAGGGTAGATGACATGTAGCTAGTTAATGTCCTAATAGACGAGTTATGGTGCTAAGGGATAATGGTGAGATTGAGACTGATAGTGACTCAAATCATGAGTCTATGCCACCACCAGAGGATGCTAATGGAGAGAAATATGCTATGTAAGGGAAGTTGTTAGTAGCCAAGAGATTTTTGACCGTGCAGGTTATAAGAGAGGAAAATGTGCAACGGGGGAATATCTTTCATACTAGATACCTAGTTCAAAATAAGATATGTAGTGTGATTATAGATGGTGGGAGTTATACAAATGCTGGTAGCATAACCATAGTGGAAAAGTTGGGACTTCCTACAATTAAAAATCCTTGTCCTTACAAATTGCAATAGCTGAATGATAGTGGTGAAGTTAGAGTTACGAAACAAGTGCTAATTTCTTTTAACATTGGAAAGTATGGGGATGAAATATTGTGTGATATAATTCTAATGCAAGCTACACACTTGTTACTAAGGAGGCCATGGAGTTTGATAGATAGGTGAAACATGATGTATTCACCAACAAGTATTCATTTGTATATGATTAGAAGTTTGTTACTCTCTATCCTTTGAAACCTAGTGAGGTGTATGAAGATTAAATGAGAATATTGAAAGAGAGAGAGCAAAAGAAAATGAGTAGTAAAATTAAAATGAGTACTATTGTAGAAGAAAAAGAGGGAGAACAGACGAAAGTGAGTGGTAGAAATAAGTTGAGTGATATTATAGAGGAAAAAGAAAAGAGAAAAAAAAGATTGAGTGCTAAGAGAAAAATAGAGGAAAGAAAATCCCAATGAGAGACTTACCGAGGTTAAGAATGCTTTATTTATAGGAATAAAGAAATTTGTGGAGACGCATGAAAAGGCTAAGCTCAATATTGAGCGGTAGAAGAAGTAGAGTGCTAAACAAACCAGCAAAGGGTAGTGTCAAGTTCTATTTAAACCTAGAGATTAGGTTTGGGCGTGCATGAGTCACAGGCAATTCCCAGCATAAGGGCGATCAAATCAGTTTCCAAGAAGCGAGGGTCCATTTCGAGTCCTTGAGTGCATCAATGATGATATTTATAGATTGGAATTACTAGGTACATATCTAACTAGTGCTACTTTTAATATTACTTATTTGAGTCCTTTTGATGCAGGCGATGATTTGAGGACAAATCCTTTTCAAGAGGAGGGGAATGATGATAATCGTGCTAGGAAATGGATAGTGGATCCTCTTGAGATGCCTGTTGGACCTATGACCCGACTTAAAGCTAAACGACTTAAGGATGCACTCAATGGGCTAATCAAAGAAATTCAATATGAGGAGCAATGCTTGTGTCAATCCAAGAATGAACCAAGAATAATCCAAGTCATTGGAATCTAACATGTCCTAGAACGAAGAAGATTTGAAGATGTTTATTGAAGAATCAAAGCTACCACCGTGGAAGAAGGAAAGTTGCCGACGTGGAGGAGATAGGCCGTTGGCTTAAATGGCTGGCGTAAAATTCCTTGTAGGCCAACAAAGTAAGCCGCTAGCCTATGTAGCCGGCTTACTTCATACGCCGGTTTAAGGCGCATATAAGTCGTTGGCTTTGAGTGCCGGCTTAGGAGAAAAGTAGGTCGGTTCAAGTAGGGTTTTATACCTTTTTGTTGTGTTTTACGTAGAGAGTATAAATAGTCTCTAGAACTCCATTGTAAAAAAATAACTTTTGGCTAATTGAAATTACAAAACCCTTTTCTTCCATTCTTGAAGAATTTCGACCTTATCAGAATCATTTTGTGGTGTTTATAACATTACTTATCAATCGGTATTCCATCTCGGTTGTGGCGCAAACATCATACCAAGGTTCTTGCTTCTCTATAAGCAATGGGTCACAGTTTTCCCTTCGTTTGTGATCGATCCTCGACTGTTCTATTTCAAATTGATCTTGGGTTTCGGCATAGGTTGATGAAGTTCATATCATATCATGATCTTAAGCTTAATTTTATTGAAGGGTGGCTAAATTCTAGAGTTCCTAAGAGCAATTTAGTGAAAAGAATAAACCAATTTTCAACTAGAATGAAGTGGGAAAAAAAAAAAGGAAACTAAAATGCCAATTACACCAAAGGAAGGACACTTGTCACCATTAAGCTAAAACCACTAAACCCTTATGGTCCCACTTGCTTTATCCCCTTAAACCCTAACCAAACCCACCCTTAAATATCCTTTAGAATCTAAAACACTAGCAACCCGCCCCTCTTTCATTTTCCAAAAATACAAGGTAAAACTCCTAAAGATACTAGCTTAAACCCTAAACCTTTAATCTAGCTCTAAACACATCCTAATTAGGTACTAATCTAGTTGATTTCTTGTGAGTTTTAGGTTTAAAATCAAGTGAGAATCTTAGCTAAAGGGGGCTCTCAATCATGGTTCAAGGATAAATTAAGGTAAGTAATTTCCTAGCAAAATCTAAGTTAATCTATGCATGTAGATCTTAATATTTGATGCTAGCCTAGTTGATTTATTGTAAGGAAATAAGTTAAGATCAAGAAAACTTTATATTAAAGCTTCAAAGTGCATGGTAAGGGAAGTTAGATAGGCTAAGATTGATTTTGCAACAAGGTAAGCTCAAAACCAAACTTAAATGGGTGATTTAGGATGGTTAGAGGTGATTAAGTATGATGAATTAGTGTTTTCTTGAATCTTGATAATTTAGTGCGTTATACCTATTTAAACTATCATCTATATTAATGTTTACTAAATGTCATTTGATGATTTAGAAGTTAATCTATGATCTAATATGCTAAATGTGTTTTGGGTGTTGGATTTGCGAGTAGAAATCAAGTTTGATGCATTATGATTGGAGATATATAAATGAGTAATTATTGCTGCCACTAAAAGGGAAGGAATTGGGATTTAATTTTCATGTGGAATCTGATTTAGATGATGAATGATAAATTGGTGATTAAAGTATGAGTATATGGATTTAGGAATAGTTTAGGTGATTAACTTGACGAGTATGTCATGTTAGAAGATGGAATTGATGATATGAATGAGTCAATGGGTAAACAAGTTGATTTGATTGCTATTATATGATTTTCCAACATGTTAACATGTTTTTGGAGTGGTAAATTTTATTGAAATTGAAGTTATATGATGAATATTAAGTATGGAAAAGTTTAATTTTAGTTAATTTGGTGGAAATATGTTTAATAAATGAATAGGAGTTAGATTAGATGCAAAATGAGACCTACAAGTGAAATTATGTTAAATTTGAGCTAGCATGTATGAATTGGGATGTTTGGGTGTGTTTTGGAATAATTGCTTTGTTCTAAAAATGTTTTGAGCTTGAAATTGAAAAATAAATAATGTTTTTTACTCTAGAAAGGAATAAGAACAAGTGAGCTTTGATTTAGAGTGAACTGGACCTAAATTGGATAAGTTATAGGTTTTTAAAGTAGATAATTTGTAATTTAAGATAATCTATAAATCCAAGGGGCATAAAATGAATAAAATGAAGCTTTTATGTTAAAATGGATAATAGAAGTAATAAAGGTTTAAATGCCTTTGGTTTTACTTAATTTATACTTAAATTGAATAAGTTATAATTCTTTAAAGTAAGACCTTCAAATATGACGAATTAAAACATAATATTAGTTGGCTTAATTAACTCGAGTTACGGCTTGCTCAATCATAAGTCGGCCTAACCACATAAGCCTAAGGATCGCCTTTCGCACTCCTTATGGGTTGCACATATGATTAAATATAATTGGATTAATTAGGCTTAATTAACTTGACTATCATAAATAAATCAAAATAGGAATTGATTTAATAAAATAGACTCAAATGACCAATGGTCCAAAAACCCAAAATCTAATTAAGCCCATTTTCCTTATAAGGCTCATATCTTAAATGGGCCTTATTAGCATAAAGAATCCAAATTGAGCTTAAAACCATATTAAGGCCTAAATCAAATCAAATACCTAAAATGAATTAAACTTAGGCCTAATGGAAAAAAATTAGCTTACATGACTAATAGAACCTAAATGGGCTCAAGATTAAAAACTTACTTACACTCATTAATTTTTAGAGCCCATACCTTAAATGGGCCCTAATGAATCAATTAAAGTTAAATGGGCCTTAAATAGAGTAAGAGTAAAAAGACCATGCAAGAAAATTTATATTAGTTCCATTTTGTGCATCATTTCACTTTTCCAGCCTCTACTATTAAGGTTTCAATTGTCTTGATTGATTGTTTCACTTGAGATTTACAGATTCAATTAACACTTAGTATAATTACTCACTGCTTTCATTATCTAGCTTTTCCATAAGCTAATTACAAAACTACAATGAATTATCATTTGAATCATCTACAAATTTAGTGCTTGAAAAAATACAATGAATAAAAAACTAGATTAGCTTGAGTGAAATTGTGCTTCAAATGTTTTGTAACTTGTCAAACTTATCAATGACGGATGAGATGTATTTATAGTTGCATTGCTAATGATTAGTTTCGAAATATTGACACAAAGTCCTTAATTGAAAATTGCCACTGTGTTTAGTCTAGTCACAAATCCTATTCTTGATAGCACTCCTTGCTTTCAGTTGTCCTTTTTTGGGAAATTTTGACCACATTAATTATGAGAGTATTAACTCATGAAAATTAACTAGCAAATAACTTGTAATCTTTCTTTTTATATCCTTGTTGTAATGATTTGCTTTCATTTACTGTTAAACCTTGAGTTTTTATGATGATTTTTGATTAATTTGTATGAAATAATATCCCCATAATATTTTAATTTAACTATATTCGATCAATGGAGGTAAGTTTTGTAATTATTTGATCTAACTTCAAATTAAATTTGAACAACGAATCCTAACTTGTATTTGAAAATGATGTATAATACAGATTATGGCTTTTAATAGCAAATTTTGATTGTTGCATCTAATTCTTCTAATTTTGCCCAGTTTCCATATCATATCAGCTTTTTATAACTTCTGATAATGAGTTCATTCTGATTCTAATTTCCTTTAACTTTGCTTATCACTTCTAATTCTATCAAGAAGATTAGTTTTTGTTTTTGCTTCTAACTATTTAACTTTATTTTACCTATTTTCAAATCATCTTCCTTATTTCTCAAAATACATTATCCTTTTATATACAACTAAGCTTTTGATAGATATTAATCCATGTTATTATTGAAAACCTATAACATGTATACAATTTGTACACTTAAATAAAAATGTTAGATTTGGTATTTTCATTATAGTAGTGGATTATCCTTAGCGATGATGGTTAACAATCATAGAAGACACTAATAAAAAATGAGGAAAATAATTTATACTTTAAAAAAAATTGAAATCATTTTTCATACCACAAAAAAAAAAAAAAAACTAGTTTTTAAAGAAAAAAATTCTACAACTGAAAATTTTTCTCTCTAAAAGAATTTAATAGGAGTTTGGATAGCTGGCTTTTGACTTGTCTATAATTATCCTTCCATCTTTTCTTGCATCGTACATCCGTCTCTAAGTTTTTTTTCTTTTTTCTTTTTTCATCTTACATACCTATATTTTGGTTCTTTACATTTTATATGCCTTTGTTTAGTCACATGTTAAAGATAGTTATGAAAAATACACGTGAGGGAAGAAGAAAAAATCAAAAAGCATTTGGATTTAAAAAATGAAAGAGGAAATAGTTGTTGAACTTTTTTTCTACCTTCATACATTCCACATGTCTAATTTTGAACATCCAACTTATATTTTTCGAAAAGAGCAAAACACAAGTATATAAAGCATAAAAAACCATATTATCATATTAAAAGTAAT
This sequence comes from Laguncularia racemosa, assembly GCA_037954665.1. Classification (NCBI taxonomy): domain Eukaryota; kingdom Viridiplantae; phylum Streptophyta; class Magnoliopsida; order Myrtales; family Combretaceae; genus Laguncularia; species Laguncularia racemosa. The sequence continues at coordinate 239,130 of JBBMOL010000329.1, forward strand.
AAAGAATGAAATTTCAAATATGCTTTTATAATTATTAGGTAATTTATAAATTAATTTCTTACCATTGGATTTTTTGGTGATAAATCTCCAAAGACGACTTATTCTAATAGTTTCCCCACACACACCCACTAAAGCAAATCTCCACTATAAGTAACAAACAGCTTCGCCATTTTCAATTTCATATTTGAAGGGTTCGTCATTGAATTTTCACACCACGCCTTGCCAATTTTTTTTTTTTTCCCTACATTTCAATTGCAAGCGGAAACTTTTATGTAGTTACTGTGTAAGTTATCCTGTCGTGGTTCATGAATTCATTCTCCACGTATAGTTTGTGAATTCGATGCCCCTTGAAATAAATACAGTTAAAAACTTTTAAGAAGAAACTTTTTATAATAATAGATGACCCCTTGAAATCTAAATGAAAAACGAACGAAAGCCATAGGGTTAATTTCACAATATCGAGTGTGGTGGTTTGCAACATATCATCATATATTTGAATCTCCCCTGACTTCCATGCCTTCAAATAAGGAGTGTCAATACTGTCCTTGACCATCAAGAGACCTTTTTGGTGTTTGAATTTCATCAAGTGTGCAATATAATTCAAATACGAAGAAATATACGATATTTTTATTTTTTATAATAATAATAATTATTTTTTGGCGGTAAGTAAGTGGTGCAAATTGCTGCCAATAGCATTTTTCCAATATCTGGGATGCAAACTATTATATAGAAAATGGTAGCAGCTGGAATCATACCAGCACGCAAAACTTCTTTTGATAGCATCAGATGGGATTGTTTTCACCGAGCAGCTTAACTTAACATCCTTAGGTAAACTTATTAAGGGAATGGAATTATTGGACTCTTAAGAGACTCAGGACTATAGGTATTTGCATCTTCGATCATGATGGAAGTCAAAGAATGAGACCATGATGTCGAACTGCAATCAATATAGAAGCTTGGTCGATCCAATTAACTACTCCAATGATATATTAATGGAATGAATCCTCCCTCAACTTGCTCTACCTATTCCTCATTTTTTTTTTCCTTTTAATTGTCATCTTGAAAAAGTCAGTCGTGTGCTCGTATCTACAAAAATTTGAAACATGAGAGTTTCTGAAACCATGATTTACCTAGCGTATGCCAAATTTTCATTTGTTTGCATCGAATCTACCCTAAACTGCCCACATAACATAACTGATCCTTTTTTTTTTTCCTATTATTTGCGAGCTTGGGCTATTAATACCAACATAAACACCCCTAGTTGTTACTTATTATATATATATATATATATATATGAAATAATAGAAAAGAAAAAAAAAGGGAATACGAAGAGGGTGACCTGGACCATCTTCCTCTCATACTCAACTGTCAACATCCTCAAAACTGTCTAAAATATCCAACTCCGGCAGACAAATTCCCTCAATACCTGAAATATATATATATATATAATAAAGAAGTGAAAATGGATTGAATATAGAATTTCATTCATAAAAATCAATTTTAGTTAAATAAAGAGTCGGAGAGTTGAGATTGAACAAAGCCCTGCCAGTGACGCTCTCCTTCTCTACGGGTAAAAATAGCTGGATACACGTACGCGTCCTAATTTGATGCTGAAGCTGAAACTATGACTGCAGATTGGTGTGTTGTGCTGTGTTTGGCTTTGTATTCCTTAATCCTTTATTTACCAAAACCCCCCAGAAAAAGAAAAATTCGATTACTAAGAAACCTTACAAGTCATGGAGAATCGCAGGGGGAAGATTGAGGGACGCGTTTCAAGAGAACCCCAACGACGTCGTCTGCTAATAAGCTCCCATACACGAGCACGTTATGTCCTCTACTGCTGCCCCAAACCATGCTCATTTTTCTCTTCTACTTCTCTCTCTCTCTCTCAACACCACAAAGAAGACGATGGAGGAAAACGGAACGAAGCCCGATAAAATTAGTGAGTAGGAATCTGATCAGACGTAACCCCCAGTCATGATTCATTCATGGCTCAGACTAGTTTAGACAAAAGCTTTTTTAGGAGGCCCAAACCTTTCATATCTGCAATGGCCAACCTTTTTAGTTATAAATGAGTTAAACTATTCAGTTAATATCAAATTTATAGTATAAGTATTATAATTTCAGATTGAGAACATAATTACAATGATAAAATAAGAAGCCGAAGCAACACATGATACAAAACATGGTGATTATATCATAACAGCCAATCCAAAAGTAGTAACATCTTTCTAAAACTATTTAGGCTAAAAGGGCTTAACAAGTGATATTTTGATATTTAATACCTAATTTTATAAATCAAAATCCATATGGAACTTTAACTTAACATGGGGTATCACATTTATTACTCATAATCTCATTAAAATTTTAAGTATTTTTGGCATTAAAACAACTTCTATATATGACATGAGAGATGAACTCGATATACTACCACAAATTACCATCCTTATCATAACTAAGTCCTATGTAAATAAAATTTGAAGTGATTCATCGGCTAATAATGCATGATTGTTCGAAGAACCTTAATTCCCGCATCATAAGTATTAAAAAAGAAAATGATGTATTAAATGCTAATAAACGTAATGAAATATTTCATAAAAAAAAAAAATCCAAAGTAGTCAAGATCAATTATGATTGGACATGCTCCTAACAACCACCAAACTTAAGCAGCACTTAGGATTGCTAATAAACTAAGTTGATCCAAGTTTTTTAAGGCTTGAACTTGGTTTGTTAAAAAAATTATTGAGTTTGAATTAAGCAGAATTTTTACTAAATGTGAAAATTAACAATACAAACGAGTTTATTCTCGAGCTAGCTTGTGAGCTTAAATAGAAGCTTGAGTTTGACTTATTTAAATAAATGAGTTTTATTTTAAGCTCAAATTTGACTTACTTACTAATTGAGCTCAAGCCAAGTCAAGCTTAAAGTAAGCTGAACTCAAATAGCTCGGCTTATTTGTAGCCCTAGCAACAGTTGAAGTATCTTACAAGCACAAATTCACAACTTCTATCATTTTTGGATAAACACACAACAACACTCAAAAGGATAAATTACAAAAAGTTAAAATGTATTTTACGTCATTTGCAAAGAGGTTTTATTTCTTGACAAATAGGTGACATGTGTTTTTTAATTTTGTATTATTAATAAATAATAATGTGTCAATATTCTATTGGCTGCTCAATTTTTTTCTCTTTTTTATTTTTCCATTTTCCATTTCTTTTTTATTTTATGCAAATTTCTTATTTTTTATTAAATTATATAATTTACTAATATTGCTTTATTTAATCAATTATTTACTAATCTAAAATATATTGATATGTGCCATTATCTATTATTGATACAAAATAAAAAAACGCTATTACCTCTTTGTGAAAAAATAAAACATAAATAAACTCTTTGCAAATAACCTAAAACATAAATCACCTTTTTGTAATTTACCCATTGAAAATGAAAATGATAAGAGATGACAAAAATGCTTTAAATAATCAAGTTAACAGAAGAAAAAGATGTAGATCACCACCAAATCAATGGTTAAGACAAATTTGTGAGTGCAAGGAGAATGAGAATATTGTTAATTGTGAATCAAAGAATTGACAAATGGCATGAAGCCATGATAAAGGATATAAATTTGATTGAGATGAATTGCAAACTTAGATTTATCGAAGCAACAGTGCGGAGATGGGCATTCAAGAGAACATATGAGGTGAATGGCACGGCATACCAATTCAAAGCTCAATATGAAGGTTTCATACAGAATAATTAATTTTATAGATTTTTTTTCACTTAATTTACTTCTGTCTGTGTAAATATGTTTATTATACAAACAAAAGGTAAAGATTTTATCAAGTAGATGTTGTAGCCATGGTGAATTAACAGTATATGAGCTATATCATTTTAACATAAAAGTAAAGGAAAACATAGCCCCTGTCTATATCTAATGAAATTATTTAACATAAATACAAATTTTTATTTTTCCATCCTTCTTAACTAAAAGAGTTACCACACTTTTTTGCTTTCTTCTTGTTGATAGGTCATCTTGAATTGGGTCTAAATCTCACTCAAGGCTAAGCCTAGCTTTACACAAGGGGCATGGCTTTAAACCAAAGTGGCATCTTAGCCTCTTTCTCTTATGACTTTTAGATTCAGTCAATTGTAGATAAGGCTTACTATAGGCCATTAACCCTTATAGTTGTCCACTCTCCTACTATTTGCACATTTTTGACATGTAGCTAAAAGTATACTCCATGTCCTCTATAACCAACTATCCAATAGTATCTCTTATAAATATTTAAGACCGTCTATTGGTAAGGGGATCCGAATCTTAAGCCCTCTTACTTACCTTGAGTGTTGAAATGGTTATGCCGGATAGCCCTAGTTTTCCCTAGCTCACTATTTCACAGTCTTCTATTGTTCTTCATACCTCTTACAAAATCCACAAGCAACACTTTTGATACGAATCATGCCCACCTGTGACGAAACCCTATACCAATACGTTTGGAATTGCAACCCAAGATGCTAAGTGATTGAATTGGAAAACTGTGATCCGTTGCCTATAGATGAGGCAAGAACCTTGGTATATTCTGTTGACGCCACAATCGGGATGAAAGACCGATTGATAAGTCTGATTTGAACGCCACAAATGAGATCCGATAAGTTCAAGAGAAGTTCTTTGGAGAACTAAGAGAGGAATTCTCTCAAATTGTATTAAACAATGTTGTATCTAAGTTGTATCTTTTGTTTTCCAACCCTAGCAGCTATTAATAGGGTTTACAACTCGTAAGGAAAAAGCCCAAAACGACATAACATAATAAAGTCGCAGAAAAAAATAACAAATAGGCAATGTACGCCGGCTGTGTAGTAGGCGGCGTAGTAGCCGGCGTAGGATGTACGCCGGGTATATACGCCGGCGAAGTAGTGGCCGGCGTAGTCCCTCTATCGCGCTCTAATTGCAACGCCGTTCAAAGCCGGCAGCGTTTAAGCCAGTGTTGTCAAAGCCGGCAGCTTTGATCTCCTTGAATGACTTGTACAAATGCAAGTTCATTCTCATGGTTGCTCTAATCCTTTTCGGCTTCTTGGACATCCTTTATTAACCCGTTAAGTACTTCCTTGAATCATTTCGCTCGAGTTCTTGTGATTGGTCCAGGTGGCACTTCAAGAGGATCCACATTCAACCTTTTAGCTTGGCTCCCATCATGGCTTTCATCATTCCCCTCCTCTTGAAAAGGATTTGTCCTCAAATCATCGCTTACATCAAAAGGACTTAGATCAGTAACGTTAAAAGTAGCACTTACTTGATACTCACTTGGCAAATCTAACTTGTAGGCATTATCATTGATGCGCTCAAGAATTTGAAATGGTCTATCGCTTCTAGGAAGTAATTTAGATTGACGTTGCACAGGAAACCGCTCTTTGCGCATGTGAACCCAAACTCAGTCTCCAGGTTCAAAGACAGCTTGTCGACGACCTTGTTGGCTTGTTTCATACACTGCTCTGTTCTTCGCTCAATTTTGAGCCTTGCCTTTCTCATGGAGTTGTTTAACAAACTCCGCTTTCTTCTGACCATCTAGATTGACATACTCAGAAATAGGAAGAGGTGATAAATCTAAAGGAGTTAGTGGATTAAAACCATATACAATTTCAAAAGGAGTAAACTTAGTAGCAAAATGCATTGTGCGATTATAAGCAAATTCAACATGAGGCAAACAATCCTCCTAACTTTTAATGTTCTTTTTAATGACAGCCCTTAACAAGGTAGATAAAGTTCGATTTACTACCTCAATTTGAACATCAGTCTGTGGATGACAAGTAGTAGAGAACAATAACTTAGTTCCTAACTTAGCCCACAGGGTCTTCCATAAGTAGCTCAAGAACTTAGCATCCCGATCTGACACGATTGTTCTAGGCATACCATGCAATCTCACAACTTCCCTAAAGAACAAATTAGCAATATGGCAAGCATCATCTGTTTTGTGGCAAGGAATGAAATGAGCCATCTTGGAAAACCTGTCCATGACTACAAAAATAAAGTCTCTACCATACCTAGACCTAGGTAATCCTAACACAAAATCCATGGAAATATCTACCCACGGCTCATGAGGAATTGGAAGTGGGGTATAAAATCCATGAGGTTGGACTCTAGACTTTGCTTGCTTACAAGTGACACATCGCTCACAAATCCTCTTAACATCTCGTTTCATGTGAGGCCAATAGAAGTGTTGCCAAGTCTCCAGAGCTCGAACCAATGCATATAGCTCCTTGTCATAAGTAGGGTAGTTTAAGGTTGCCCCACTTAGCTTCTCACTAAAGAATGCAATTGGTCTCCTTTCTTGCATGAGAACTGCTCCAACACCTATTCCTGAAGCATCACACTCAATCTCAAAAGTTTTAGAGAAATCAAGTAAAGCAAGTAGTGGCGCATGAGTCAGCTTATTTTTAAGCGTCTGAAAAACCTTCTCCTGTTGCTCTCCCCAACTGAACCCCACATTCTTCTTGATTACTTCAGTAAGTGGTGCTGCAATGGTGCTGAAATCCTTCACAAACCTCCTATAAAAGCTCTCTAGTCCATGGAAACTCCAAACATTACTTACATTAGTTGGACTAGGCCATTCTTGGATCGCGTGAATCTTCTCTTCATCAACCTGTATTCCCTGTGCACTAATAATAAAACCAAGAAACATAAGTCTGTCTGTGCAAAAAGTGCACTTTTTGAGGTTAGCATATAATTGCTCTTTTCGAAGTACTTCCAAAACAGCCCTCAAGTGAGATATATGGTCTTCCAAACTTTTGCTGTAAATGAGGATATCATCAAAATAGACGACCACAAATTTGTTAATAAAAGTCCTTAAAACATGGTTCATAAGTCTCATGAAAGTACTAGGTGCATTAGTTAAACCGAAAGGCATTACTAACCACTCATATAATCCATATTTTGTCTTAAATGCTGTTTTCCATTCACCACTTTCTTTCATTCTAATTTGGTGATATCCGCTTTTCAAATCAATTTTGGAAAAGACACTAGACCCATGTAACTCATCTAACATGTCATCTAAATGAGGAATGGGATGACGATACTTTACCGTGATGTTGTTGATAGCTCAGCAATCAACACACGTTTTCCATGACCTATCCTTCTTAGGCACCAAAATCATAGGCACTGCACATGGACTCATGCTTTCTCTCACGTATCCCTTCTCCATCAAGTCATTAACCTGCCTTTGGAGTTCCTTTGTCTCCTCTAGATTACTCCTATAAGCTAGCTTGTTTGGAATAGATGCTCCGGGTACAAAGTCAATCTGGTGCTCGATACCACGAATAGGTGGTAACCCCTTTGGAATCTCCTTAGGGAAGACATCTTCAAAGTCCTGCACAATAGACACAACCATATTAGGCAAAGAGTTAAAAGGTTCGTTAGTATTCAAACAAGTTTCCTTAAAAACCAACAACAACATAGGTTGCTTCATCACTAACGCTCTCCTCACTACACTCGCTCTCGCCACACAACTCTCCTTTTGCAAGGCTGCAGTCTCCTTTTCACTCACCACCAAAGTTGATCCCCCCTCAACTTGGCCTCTTACACTCTTTCCAGCTTTCCTCTCTTTTTCCTTTTGATATTGACTTTTGTGTTCCTTTTCTTTTTTTATGTCTTTTGCTCTCTCAATCTCACTTTGTTTTTCACTTACCTTATATTTTGCAAAAGATTGTTGTAACTGCAACTGATTCTCATACACCTGTTTAGGTGTTAAGGGTTTAAGATTATAGCTTTTGCCATAGTGAACAAGTGTATACTTATTAGAAAAGCCATCACGAACAACCTTCCTGTCAGACTGCCATGGCCTCCCTAACAACACATGATAAGCCTGCATCGGCACTACATTGCATAATACCCAATCCTCATACCTACCGATGTGAAAAGCAATTAAGGCTTGCTTACTTACCTTAGTCTCGCCACTATCATTTAGCCACTGCAATTTATATGGGCTAGGGTGTTTAGTGGTCTTGAGTCCCAACCTCTCAACAATGAAAGTACTCACTACATTAGTGCAACTCCCCCCATCAATGATCAAACTACAAATATGGTCACCTAGATAACATTTAGTATGAAAGATATTCTCTCGTTGCACCTCCTCTTCTTCCTTCACCTACACATTCAAAGCTCGCTTCACTACTGCCACTAACTTCCTTGCTGTAGGCTCCCCGTCATCACTAGCATCCTCCAATGGGGGCATATCATCATCTTCACTATCCCCCTCAATCTCATAATACATCTATTCGGACATTGACTAGCAATATGGCTTCTGCCTTGGCATTTAAAACATTTAATGTCACGATTTCTAGGAGTAGAAGAATCAGGTTTACCTTGATTACCAGGAGTAGACCCCCCTTGCTTCTGCTCTCCTTTTGGCTTGGTGGGTAAAGACTTTTCTTCCTTCCTCTAATGGTTAGTCTTCCAAGTAAATGAACCAGCACCCTGTTGAAATCGTACAGTACTACTACCTTTCCTCCTGTGTTGGTTTTCAACCTTTATAGCCATGTAGACCATGTCTTCCAGTTCCACACAATGCTGTAATTCTACCACATTTTGAATCTCTCTATTTAACCCAGCAAGAAACCTCGCCATGGTAGCCTCTCTATCCTCCTCAACATTTGCTCGAATCATAGTAACCTCCATCGCCTTGAAATACTTATCCACACTTCGGCTTTCCTACTTAAGAGTTTGTAATTTGTTGTGCAATTCACGATAGTAATAAGCAGGAACAAACCACTTCTTCATCACCCTCTTCATCTCTTCCCAAGACTCAATAGGTGGTTCGCTATTCCTTCTTCTATTCAACATCAGTTGATCCCACCACACTATGGCATAATCTGAAAACTCAATGGCAGCAAGCTTCACTTTCTTTCTCCCACTATAATTGTGACAATCAAACACCATCTCTACCTTCTTCTCCCTTTCTAAGTATGCCTCGGGATCATTCTTCCCTTGGAAAGGAGGAATCTTCATCTTTATACTACTCAATTGATTATCCTCTCTATTCCTATCTTCTCTATCTTCCTAATCCCTAGTTTCTCTATTCCTATCACCATAACCCCTATAACTCCCGATAGAAGGTTTATCAAACTCATCATCAGAAATTTCATCTCCACCCCTATGTCCTCTTTTAGAACAACTCTCCCTCTTACGCCCTTGAAAGACATTTTTAAATTGCTCTAGTTTCTGCTCCACCGTTTCATGAATTTGTTTCATTCCCTCCTGAAACATTCTCTTCATCTCATCCCTCAATGCCTCAATCACTAACCTAGCATCAAACCTCCCCCTCTTACCTTTAAGAGAATTTTTCCTCGACATAGTTCCTATAATAAAAGGTTAGTACTAACACAAATATATATATAGAATTAAATCTCACGATTCGCTCCCTTACGTGTTTCACTCAAAGAAGGATATCGCACAATCACTCGTGTATTCTCACAAATAGAGATGATATCAACTCACTGATCCCTCTTCTCAATTCTCTTGAAACTAATCCAAACTACACTAAATTCTTCCGTAGAATTCAAGAACAAACTCTCCGGGCTTGAATTTTCCTTTTTTCTTTCTTTTTTTTTGTTTTTGTGCTCGTTCTTTTGTTTTTCGTTCTTCTTCTTCTTCTTTTTTTTTTGTAACAAGATTGATAGAATGAAACTACACTACTCAAGAGACAATTAACACTATGAACTTGAGTATGAAGCGATGGTAATACGAAACTTGATATGAACGATTGGAGTTAGGGTTTTGATGTTACCTTTCTCAAACCGAACTGATGTTTAACAAACATAGGCTCTGATACCAAATTGATACGAACCACGCCCACCTGTGACGAAATCCTATACCAATACGTTTAGAATTGCAACCCAAGATGCTAAGTGATCGAATTGGAAAACTGTGACATGTTGCCTATAGATGAGGCAAGAAGCTTGGTATATTCTGTTGACGCTACAATCGGGATGAAAGACCAATTGATAAGTCTGACTTGAATGCTACGGATGAGATCCGATAAGTTCAAGAGAAGTTCTTTGGAGAACCAAGAGAGGAATTCTCTCAAATTGTATTAAACAATGTTGTATCTAAGTTGTATCTTCTGTTTTCCAACCCTAGCAGCTATTAATAGGGTTTGCAACTCGTAAGGAAAAAGCCAAAAATGACATAACATAATAAAGTCGCGAAAAAAAATAACAAACAGGCAATGTACGCCGGCTGCGTGTAGGCGGCGTAGTAGTCAACGTAGGATGTATGCCGGATATATACGCCGGCGACGTAGTGGCCGGCGTAGTCCCTCTGTCGCGCTCTAATTGCAACGCCGGTTCAAAGCCGGCAGCGTTGTCAAGGCCAGTAACTTTGATCTCCTTGAATGACTTGTACAAATGCAAGTTCATTCTCATGGTTGCTCCAATCCTTCCTGGCTTCTTGGACATCCTTTATCAACCCATTAAGTGCTTCCTTGAATCGTTTTGCTCGAGTTCTTGTGATCGGTCTAGGTGGTACTTCAAGAGGATCCACATTCCACCTTCTAGCTTGGCTCCCATCATGGCTTTCATCAACTTTCGAAACCAAACATTTGAAATTGTTGCCCATTGGGTGACTTTTAATTATAAATAGTTGTGACTTTTAATCTAATTTTATAATTCTTCATAATATGGTTATGGAATTAAAGCATTTTTCAATAAAATTGTATGATTCTTCATAATATGGTTATTGAATCCCCCTTCCAACATGTACACACACACACACACACACACACAAACCTGTCATAAATTAAAAGAACAACAATGAGAAATCATACTTTTTGAAGGGATGTAAGAGGTCATGGATAGATAAAATAATTCCTATATTAGATTTCACTAACTGTGGAATGTGTTTATTGATTGTATTATAGGTTAACAAACCAAACACACTAAAAAAGCACATAATTTCTTGAAATTATACACATCAACATATATGGATCATTCAATGTTCCATCTTTTGCTAGAGAAAAGTACTTGCAATTCAATCATCCTTTGGTCTTAAGATGTTTGCAAGGAACAAAGGAACTCGTACTCACTTATAGAGGGTTGATCTTTTAGATGTAATTAGTTATTCAAACTTACATTTCTCTGGATGTGTTGATGCAAGAAAGTCTACATTTGGTTTTTCATTCCTTCTAACTACAAGGGCAAAATCATGGAAAAGTGTGAAGCAATTCATCATCATTGCATAAACTATGGAGCTGAAATTTGTTGCTTGCTTTGACACTACAATTCATGATTTATGGTTGTGAAATTTTGTTTTAGAGTTTTAAGTTATCAAGACTATTAGTAGGTCATTGAAAATTTATAATCACTATATCTTTCTTTCAAAGAATAACAAGAATTAAAAGGTGCTAAACACATGGAAAGCAAATAATTTGCTATTAAAGAAGAAGTTTAGAAAAAAAAAAGTGTTAATTGAACACATTAGTATAAAGCTAATGATTGTAGATCCATTGATAAAGGGAAAACCATTTAATATTTTTAGAAAGCATGTTGAAAGATAGGCATTATTGGATGTTCCTCATTGAATTGTATTGTATTTTATTTGCATGAGACTCGAGCTTAATTTAAAGTCCTACCCTTTATATGGTTTGCATGATTGAATTAGAATTGTGCTAACAAGATTTGTCTTTTGTGAAGACACTGAATTTAGAATTAAAATTTTATTTTGTAGTATAAGAAAGGAATTCTATTGTGATAACAATAAAAAACTGTTATAACTAATGAACTTTTAACTTAATCATAATATAACAGTATAATCAATATGATGAAAACTTAGAATAATTTTATTATACATATTATACTTAATCTAAGTTATTAAAAGAAATATATTGGCCAAGTGGAAAAATGTTAGATATAATGGTCTAATATGCAAATTTGGTTACAAAGAATCGTGACATTTAATCAAATGTTATGTCTTTTTATAATATGATATTTTGATGGAAGATATCATTTGTAATTTCATAAAGATTTATGGCCCTCTCCCAACGAGCTACCATATATATATATATTGCGTGTGTGGGTGAATACTAACAAAATAATTATTGATTTTTATCATAAGAATCTATTATAAAATTAAAGGGATAAGGGAGATAAATCACACTTTTTGGAGGATAAGGTGTCTTATAGAGGTAAAGTGTTCTTCGCTCATTAGGATCCAAGAAAAGAAATAACATCATAAGTATGGATAAAGGTACATTATAATTATGTTTATGCGAAATTATGATTTAAGTTTGGAGAATTAATTAAGCATATAATTATATCATGTAACGATAAAACGTACTTACACCAAATTAATGGGAAGAATACTTTTATCAATTTCTAAAACCTATGTTGATTTGGTTCAAGAGGAAAAATCTTGTTCACATGCATCATTAACTGAAATTACATGTTAATAACAATTTTCTATTTTTCTTCTTCTTCTTCTTTTTCTTTTTCTTTTTTGGGTTTGTTTATGGCAATTTCAAACAGCAGTCTATTGCATGTGAAAGATTACGGTGTTTTACATTAAACGGTTTGGAATCACTGGAAACACTCTTCATTTTTTATCACTGAGGATTAGGTAGGGCTTAGGAGAGAACAACCACTTTGCTTAGTATCCAGAGCACCAGAGAAAATTCAAAAGCAAAGATTGTATGGAGCAGTCCCCGATCCAGTGCGAACCCATAGAGCGTTATCCCACCATTATTGTGTTGCAAGTAGGCCACTGCACACCACATGCACACAGTAGAAAGAAGAAAATTAAAAAAAAAAAAAAAAGATACACGTACTAAGGAGTTGATTGTGGTAACTAGATGCAGCTGGCAAATTACGTATATGCTATATGTATATCAATATTGGTCATGTACCTGATCTCAACTCCAATTTATCGGCATAATTTATAGAGAAAAGATTCTTAATAAAATAAGAAATATAATTTCTTATTTCTTGGTCTAATCCCTTAATTCTAGGCTAAGAGATCATTAATGGATTTTTATTTTAAAAATAAACTCCTATAATAAAAATAGAATCCTAACAATATTACTAAAAGATTTACTGTTACATTTCAATACTCTCCCTCAAGTTGACATGTAGATATCAGATATACCTAACTTGCTTACAAAATAATCAAATTTAGGTTTAAAAAGGCCTTTAGTGAAGATGTCGGCTACTTGCTAATTTGTAAGTAGGAAAGGCATGCACACACTTCATTCTTCAAGCTTCTCTTTTATGAAATGTCTATCAACATCAACATGCTTGGTCCTATCATGTTGTATTGGATTTTGGGCAATGCTTACGGTAGCTTTATTGTCACAATAAAGTTTCATGGGTAACTCTATTGGTCGTTTGAGTTCCTTCATCATTTTTTTTAGCCAAATCATTTCACAAATTCCGTGAGCCATAGAACGAAATTTTGCTTCAGCACTACTTTTAGCTACTATTTTTTTTTTTTTACTTCTCCATGTTACAAGGTTGCTCGAGATATTAGTATAGTATCCAAAGGTTTATCTTCTATCTGTAGAAGAACTAACCCAATCAACATCTGAATAAGCTTCAATACTTCTTATATCACTTGATTTAAAAAATAAACCTTGCCCTAGTGATCCTTTTAAGTGTCATAAAATTCTATAGACCACAACCTTATGGTCTTCTCCAGCATCATGCATGAATTGACTGACTATACTTACTACAAATGCTATATCAGGTTGAGTATGAGATAAATAAATCAACTTTCCTACCAATCTCTGGTATTGTCTTTTATCAGTCTTTTTTCTTCCCTCTAGTCTAAATTTTACATTTGGATCAATTGGTGTTTCTACTAGTCGATAGCCACTTGTACCGGTTTCCCTTAAGAGATCCAAAATATATTTTCTTTGTGAAACAACTATTCTTTTCTTTGAACATGCTACTTCCATACCAAGAAAGAATTTTAGAGGTCCTAAATCTTTGATTTCAAACTCAATAGCTAGCTGCCCTTTTAGTCTTTCCATTTTGGATAAGTTATCTCGTGTAAGAACTACATCATCAACATACACTGTAAGGACAATAGTTTTACCTTGTAGAGTATGTCGAATAAACATGGTATGATTTGCTTGTCCCTGAGAATAGCCTTGTCCTTTAACAAACTGGGTGAACCTCTTAAACCAAGCTCGTAGTGACTGCTTCAACCAATATAGGGATTTTCTTAGTTTAAGGACCTTAGATCCATACCTTTTTTTTAAACCTTGGTGGTGGATCCATGTAGACTTCCTCTTCCAAAGTTCCATTGAGAAAAGCATTCTTCACATCTAGTTGGTGAAGTGGCCAATTCAAATTTACAGCAATACTTAAGAGAACTTGAATTGAATTGAATTTAGTTATTGGAGCAAAAGTCTCAAGATAGTCTATTCCATATGTTTGAGTAAATCCTTTGGCAACCAAACAAGCCTTATATCTTTCTAATGATCTATCTAATCTTAACTTGGTGGTAAACAACCATTTGCAACCCATAGTCTTCGTCCCATGAGGTAGGTGTACTTCTTCCCAAGTTTCATTTTTCATGAGAGCATTCATTTCTTCAAAAATTGCCTTCTTCCACTCTGGAACTTCCAAAGCATCTTACACATTTTTTGGCATCTTCATAGCAAATAACTGAGACAACAATGTGAAGTAAGGAGTAGAGAGTTTTTTATAAGACACAAAATTAGACATAGGATACTGAGCTACTTGTCGAACACCTTTTCTTTTTACAATAGTTAGATCAAGTTCTAAGGAGTTGAAAGAAGGTTCAAGATTAGACTCATTACCTTAAGTTTCAACAAGAGCTTGAGGTTCGGATTGTTGGCAGCATGGAAATCCTTTATCCCCTTTTTCTTGATTCTAGTTTCTTCTTTTATAAACATGCAATTCATTTGTTTTAGGATTACTTCTGTAATCATCTTTTTCATGTTCTGACTCTATAGAATTAATATCCAAGTCTTTATTACCTAACTCATTTATTGCCCCCAAATTAGAATCATTTAGGTTTATAAGGCCTTTTCTAAGATCAATAGAATCCATTCCAGGATCAATTCCTCACAGATAGTTCAAATATGTAGGAGTCGATTCTTCCCTTATTAATTTTTTCTCCCCCTGAAGTTGAGGCTCAAAGAATGGCTGAAACTCAACAAAGGTAGCATCCTAATGAGGTGGAAATAATAGCAAACAAATACATAGCAAAATTTGGCAAAAATGGGCTAGTCGCGTTTTTTAATTTCTGAACCTTATTTCGAAGGAAACAAGCTAACTCAAAGAAGTTAGAACCTTTGATACCGAGCTACGCTATTTTTTGAGTAAATTCCATCGTTTAGTTTTTCGAATAGACAATTTTACTAATTTTGGTAATTTTTTGATTTCTTATAACTTTTTATAGACATTTCTGTTTTAGATGCCATTTGTGACATTGTCTTTGTTATCTAAGGTATGCCACGTTCTTAAGTTTTAGGGATTTCTATTTTCGGCTATTTTTAGATATTTCTTTTTTTGATAAATTTTTATATCTATTTTTGGTAGTTTGCATTTACTATTATTTGTATGCCCTAGGGCAAAAGGACAGATTATGATTGGATGTGAAAAAAATGTTGTGAGCAGTTTTGCTCTGTTTCTTTCCCAAATTTGCAAATTTTATATAATTCTTGAATTTAGATGCCAAATCCTTAGGAATTCTTAGAATCAATAGGCATTTGAATATTACACTCCGGGTATTTGCAAAATCAACGATTTGTGATAATCTTAACACAATTCACACGTGTTATGCTGCGTCACATCCATAGTTACAAATTTTTTTCTACTGCTTGGATCATAGAACTTATACCCTTTTTGACCCGAAGCATATCCCATAAAACACATTTTTTTGCTCTAGGATCTAATTTGCTCCTATTATGATCATTATTATGGATAAAAGCTTTACACCAAAGAATTCTCAAAGGTAGATCATTAATGATCCTAGGATTAGGAAATTTTTCCTTAAACACAACCATGGGAGTTTTAAACTAAGGACACGAGATGACATGCTATTAATAAGATATGTAGTAGTTAACAATGCCTATTTTTTCTTTCGATTACACCATTTTGTTGAGGTGCGTTTCGATAAGAACTTTGATATATGATCCCATTTTTCATGAAAAACATTCCTAATTGATCAATAAAGAATTCTTCCTCATTATCACTCCTAAATATTTGAATTTTGTTTTGAAATTGGGTTTCAATCATAACATAGAAATCTTTAAACACCTTTTTTTATCTCAGATTTATCTTTTAATAAAAATACCCAACTAAGTCTAGTGTGATCATCTATAAAACTTACAAACCATTTTTCCCAAATACTATTGCAACCTTTGAAGGTCCCCAAACATCACTATGAATTAGTTTAAATGGTGTCGAGGGTTGATAACTTTGATTTGGGAAAGAAGCTCATTGGTGTTTAGCTAAAGAACAAACATCACACTGGAAAAAAGATGGATCTTTATTGATAAATAACTGAGGTAACAAACGGTTTAGATAAATGAAATTCAAATGTCCAAGTCTATAGTGCCATAACATTACTTTATTGTCAACTGAAATAGAACTAAAACATAAAGAATCTTGCGCCACATAGTTGTCCCCGGAATAAAGGATATAAAGGCCTCCATATAGTCTAGCATTGCCAATCATCCTCCCTAAGTTCTTGTCTTGAAAAACACAAGAATTAAAACCAATTACAGCTCGACAATTGAGACTTTGGGTTAATTTAGAAATAGATACAAGGTTGCATGAGAGATTAGGAACATGAAGGATATCATAGAGGATTAGACTAGAAGTTAACTTGATAATTCCTTTCCTAGCAATTGCTAAGAAAGATCCATTAGCTATTCTAATCTTTTGTTCCCTGCGCATGGTGTATAGGATGAGAAAAAAAATGGGAATTTGCTATCATATGATCACTTGCACCAGATACAATAATCCAAGAGTTTATGTTATTGGACTCAAGACTGAGAAAGGCAGAAGGAATAGAGAAATTAGTACCTAGTTGTGCAAAGGAATAGGAGGAATTATTGACAGAAATAGATCAAGTTGGTTTATTGGTTTGGAGATGTGATTGAAAAAATTTGTTTAGAAGCTCTAGATGTTCCTTAGTGAAAATTGGTATTTTTGAAGAGGATTTCTACCCTTGCTCATCATGTACCACTTGAAAAGCTTGGTTTCCTCAATTTTCTACTCCTTTCTTCTTGAAATTCTTGAAGGTGGGAGGTTTTCTATGAATCTTCCAACATGTATCACAAGTATGCCAGAATTTCTTACATTCATCGCAATAGGGTTTTTTCTTTTTCTTTTCCTCTTCACTCTTCGTTGTTGCTAGTGTTGAGGACTTTGGAATTTGTGACTTAGTGTCTATCAACATCACTTTTCTTCTTGTTTCCTCATGCTAGATTTCTGATAGTGTCTCATGTAGGGATGGTATGGGTTTTTTTTTTTTCCAAGAATTCTAGAGCAGACTTCATCAAATTCTTGATTTAGTCCATTTAAGAATAGGTATACTCTCTCATTCTCTTCCTTCTTGGCTGCCTTTATGCTATCCTCAGAGCATACCCAGTGATCGCTCCAGTTGTGATCAAGCTCCTGCGATATCAAGACTATCTCATTACAGTAGGTTGTAATATCTTGCTTACCTTGCCGTGAATTCCATAACTTTGTTTTTAATTCAAATATTTGGGAAGCATTCTCCTCATCAGAATATGTTTCCTTGATAGCATTCTAAACATCTTTAGCTATCAAAAGGAATAGCTAGGGTTTTCCATTGGCCGGTTCCATGGAGTTTATTAACCAAGCCATAATAAGGGAATTTTCTAACCTCCAAATACCTAATCGCACAACATCATCAATTGGTTTTTGAATATCTCTAGTGATATAGCCAAATTTTCCATGACCTTCAATAGCCAATCTAACCGATTATGCCCATTCTAAATAATTTTTTCCATTCAGCCTATTTGTTGTAAGTTGAAGGGATAAATGAGATACATCACTGCCTTAGTTAATGCTAATCTCGCTGGAAACCTAACTCACACCACTATCTACTTTAGTAAGCATAGCTAAATGCCGTCACCTGGTGAACGTCGTTTTGGTCATTAGGTGTATCAAATTGGTTGCTCTGATACCATGTAGTTTTTGGTATAAAAAACCATCAATACATGAATAATAGTAGTACACAATTTATAGAGAAAAGATTCCTAATAAATTAGGAAACTTAGTGATGGGAATCAAACCAATGTAATGATAGGATGCATTACCCAAGCTAGAGTTTAAGGACTATAGAGCTTAACACTGAGAGTCCTCTTTGATCAAATGGAACCCGAAGATATTCACATAGTGTTTTCATTTACTTTATATGATTGTTTTGTATTTAATCAGGTACACTTGTCGGTATTACAGGAA
Organism: Laguncularia racemosa; assembly: GCA_037954665.1. Classification (NCBI taxonomy): domain Eukaryota; kingdom Viridiplantae; phylum Streptophyta; class Magnoliopsida; order Myrtales; family Combretaceae; genus Laguncularia; species Laguncularia racemosa. The sequence continues at coordinate 257,577 of JBBMOL010000329.1, forward strand.
GACGATCAAACACATTATAACTTGGTTTGGAGATGAGTTACGGTCTATGTTGAATCAAAATGGACAAAGAGGAGCTAGCCTTGTGTTATGTAATTTGGACTGAGATGGGCATAAAAGACCAACCATGTATTATGTAATTTTCATTATGTAATTTTTCCATATTTAAGGCTTAATATAAATACTTGTAAAAGAGAACAACAAACACACTTTTAGAGTGCTATATCACTTTTAGGGTTTACGTGAAAGGGGATCCTTGCCAATGGGAAATTTTGTTCAATTACTTCTTAATTAGTATTTGTTGATTACAATTAGAGTGCTATATCACCTTTTGGTATCAGAGCCATGGTTAAGAAGGGAATTTCACATGGAAGTAGTGATCTTGATTTGGGAATTTAGGGTTTATGCCTTGCACTTGTTCAATTTTTGATTGTGAGTTGAAATTACATATGTTACATGAATTGTGTCGTGTTCTAATTGTCATTGTGGGTTGAATTTGAAGAAATGATTACTTTAGGGTTCTTGCCATGGATGAATTGGGGTTTATTACAATTGATTCCACAAGTGTGTAATTGAATAATAATTGTGCATTAAAGTACCATGAATGCACCATTGACTTGAGTTGAAGGGATATGTGTCGTGAGTGTGTGTTTGAGTGTTAGAGAATTTGTGCCGTAGAGTGTATTGTTCATTTTTACCATGGAGTGTGTTGCTCATTTGTGCCGTGAGTGTGTGTTTGAGTGCTAGAGAATTTGTGTCGTGGAGTGTATTGGTCAATTGTGCCATGGAGTGTGTATTTGAGTGCTGGAGAAATTTATGTTGTGGAGTGTGTTTGTGATTTGAAGGAATTGTGCCATGATTGTGTGATTTAGAATTGTGAGTTAGAGGAAAATTGGTATTGTGAAGGTGTGATTGTGAGATAAAAAAAAAAAATTCTTTTCAAAGCATTAGTTCAACAACTATGTCGAATGATAGCGTAAATGGAAGAATTGGGAATGAGGCCAATAGTCAAGTTGGACGAGGAGGTTAGGGTCGTCGTGCTGCAGGTGGATGAAGAACTTTAGAAGAATAATTATAGGACCTTACTACTATTGTTGCTACTCTAACAACACGGGTTGATCAGATGACATTGCTACAGCCACCAATGGTAAATCCACAGGCACCCCCACCTCAAGTAGCCCTTAATGATGCATGTAGGGAAGGAGCAATAGGGGGAAATGGGGGCAAACAAGTTGATAGAGAGTATCATGCTTATCAGGAGGAAAGGGATGATAACTTTGGGAATGAGTTTTATCTAAATCATGAGTCTAGGCCGCTTAGAGGTCTGGAATATGTGAAATTACAGATGCTTTCATTTGTTAGAAGGAGATCTATAGAAGAATATCTTGATTGGGAAGACAAAGTGGAAGGACTCTTTGAATGTTATGAGATTAATGACCATACTTGAGTTTGTCTAGCAGCAGTCAAGTTTATAAGGTATACCGCTTTGTGGTGGAAGAACCTTGTGGCCAATAGGAGGAGAGATGGTGATGTTGAGATTCATACTTGGCAAGAAATGAAAGGAGTTCTGAGGAAGAGGTTTATTCCAGAACATTATAGACAGGAATTGTTCATGCGTCTCCAAATACTGAGATAGGGAGGCAAAATAGCAAAGAGTATGTCCAGGAGTTTGAGGCACTGATGATCTGATGTAGAGTAGTCGAACCTCCTGAACAGACTATGGCATGATTTGTGTCCGGTCTAAAATATGAAATTGCCTACATAGTAGAGTTACAACAATATAACTCCCTTGATAAGGTCGTTCAGTTAGCTTTGAAAGTAGAGAGACAAAGGCATTCCAACCTTTATAGAGCGATGAGTAATAGGTATGGATCCATTACTAAACGATATGGGTCATATAGTCAATAGGGTGAAAAAGGGGGGATTGATAAGATGGTGGAAGCAAATGCAATTGTTACTGATATTGGAAGGGAAAAGGGAATTTCTAGAAAGGGGAAAGCAATTGTTGGGGTAAACATTAGGCAAATAGTGCCTGGGTCATCGGGTGGGAAGAATCGTCGAATCCAATGCTCGAAATGTTTTCGCTTTGGACACTTGACTGCTTAATGTCCTAATAAAAGAGTGATGACTGCTATGGACGTAGAAAGTAAGGATGGAAAGAAAGAGATACTTAAGTCAATAGATTTGTCAGTAGTGCTAAAGGAGTATTATGAGGATCCAGATGCTGAAGCACATGAAGATAAAGGAAATAATCAATATCTGGCTATTAACGTGTTACGTAGGATAATGACTACATCTCCAGATGTTGAAGATGTACAGAAGGAAAACCTATTCCGTATTCCCTATAGGGTTCAAGGTAATCTATGTGCTCTTCTTATTAATGGTAGTAGTTGCACAACTGTAGTAGCTGCTACAATAGTAAATAGATTGCAACTAGTCACTAACCCACATCTTAATCCCTATAAATTTCATTGGTTGAGTAAACAAGACAGTCTGTATGTCACTCAAAGGGCTAAGGTTTCAATTAGCATAAGGGAAAAGTACCAGGATGAAATTGTTTGTAATGTTCTTCCTACGTGCGCATTACATATACTACTGGGTAGACCTTAGTTATTTGATAGAAGAGTACTGCATGATGGGTTTAGGAATACCTATGTGTTTTTAGAAGGATGGTGAATGGGTTGTTTTGACTCCTATGTCACCAATTGAGGTACACGAAGCCTAGGAACAAATCAATAAAGCTACTGGAAAGAAGTCTTTATTATTGGGGTAGAAGGAACTAGAAGACAACTAGAGTAGAGTGAAGCAATCACAGGAAATTCAAAAGCTTTATCAAAAGAGTTCTGAACGTCTCAAGAGGACTCAAGGGCAATCACAACTTCAGGGCAACAAGCATATGTAAACCAAGGTTTTCAGTCTAGGTGACTTAAAAAAAATTCTCATCTAAAATAGAGGACCCATTAGATTTGAGGGCAAATCTTCCACAAGCTTGGGGAGATGATAAGAAACAAATCAATGCAATGATAAGACCTATTACTCGAGCCAGAGTTTAAGGACTACAAAGCCTAACACTGAGAGTCCTCTTTGATCAAATGGAACTCGAAGACATTCACATAGTGTTTTCATTTACTTTATATGATTTTTTTGTATTTAATTAGGTACACTTGTCGGTATTACAGGAAGATGATCAAACGCATTAGCACTTGGTTTGGAGATGAGTTACGTTCCATGTTGAACCGAAATAGACAAAGAGGAGTCGGCCTTATGTTATGCAATCTGAACCGATATGGGCATAGAAGACCGACCATGTATTATGTTATTTTTCCATATTTAGGGCTTAGTATAAATATTAGTAAAAGAGAACAACAAACACACTTTTTGGAGAATATATTTGCAGCTTATTCACATGGAAAAGGGGGCTTCCTCTCTTTCATCATACACTCTTATCAATTCTTCTAGGGTTGTGGCAAGTGATGACTTGGATTTGTTAAGTGTAAAATCAGCAATTGCAAGTTGATTCCTCATTTTACTAGTGAGTAATATCTGGTAAGAATTTTGAATTTCATTTGTTCTTTATCATTGAAACATTAGGGTTCACGTGAAAGGGGATCCTTGCCAATTGGAAATTTTGTTCAATTACTTCTTAATTAGTATTTGTTTATTACAATTGGAGTGCCATATCACTTAATCTCTTATTTCTAGGCCTAATCCCTTAATTCTACGCTAAGAGATAATTAAGGAATTTTTATTTTAAAAATAAACTCCTATAATAAAATGAAATCCTAATAATATTACTAAAAGATTTGTTGTTACATTTCAATACACAATAAAATTCTCCACAAATACAGTCTACTCTACGAAGCATGATATATATATATATATACATATATATGATGACGTGAACTTGAAGCCCCGTTAAACATTTAACGTATCCTACATAGGTTAACATCAAATTAATTTGACGCCAGTTTCAACCTAAATACCTTAGTGTAATATCGGAAACTTGGTGGAGGAGTTGCATTTGCACAAACAAAAGGAAAAGAAAAATGTAGTAAGAAGCGGCTAGTGATGAGACTAACCTAAAGCTTGCCCGGTCTGGAATGAGGACAGGTGTTGTCCAGAGGAGAAGTAAGAGTTGGAGCTGTCCGAGGCAAACAAGACCTGATGGTTTGTATCATCCTCCGAGTAACAAACAGTCCTGGTATGTATCCCATTATTGGGCTGATCTTTAAGAAGCATCGGCTGTCGTGTTAACGAAGCACTGGCCGCACTAGCAGTCACCAACATGTGCCACCTCGTCGCTATTGCAGCGATGCCCTGAGCTCTGTGCGTGATCCTGGCTGCACCCATCAAGCATAATACGAATCCACATAGTTGCACTGCTGAACACACCACAAGGTCTCCAGAGTTGAAAAATGTCTTCTCTTTTTTGGATGCCAAAACCATCAACAGAGCTATGAACTGGCTGACAGTTATGGTAACTAAACACCCTATGATAAAGAACCGATACCTATGGCTAGTCAGGGACAGCTGCTTTCTTATCCTGACATGCTCTTGGAATGCGAGGCATGCAGCGCTATTGTTAGGATTAGGATCACCATCACAATCCTTCTCAGGCTCTTCAAAGATTTTATGAAGGCCTTGAAACCTAAGTATTTGGAGCTCACAGGTCAACCTGAAGAGCACGCATACAAGCAGGAATATTCCAGTCCGATATAACCATGATGCTAAGACCAGTGCAAAAAGGATGCACTTGGCCGCAACAAAAGGTAATATTCCTCCTGCCGAGACAGTTACCTTGGAAAACAGTAAGATCTTGTGTGCAAGTTCCACTAGGAAAGATGGGAGGAGGATGCAGGTTAAATAGCCACGGAATGCCCTGTTGACCTCTCGAGTGTATCCGAGCTGGACATCGGATGGATCGCTTTGCAATCCATCCTGCAGGAATAGCAGATGATGGTGATGGCTCCTGAAGAAGGTAGTTAGTGTAAAGAAGGCAATGGCAGCGAGGCCTGACTCAGGGAGCTGCACTAGCCTATTGAAAGCGATGGGGTCTTCGGCTGGAGCCCTGCTCTAGTAAAAACCGATTAGATTGGAGTCTCATTAATTAATAGTCATGGATGAATAGAAAAACTACACGTTTTACCTATCGGAAAGCTACCCAAGCTGTCATTAAAAATAAATAAATAGATAAAAGAAGAAGAAGAAGAAGAAGAAGAAGAAGAAGAAGCTGCCACACGTGAAATTCTTACCTGATTAATAGGAAGCATCCGATGGGTACGACAATGGTGAGGAATACGAAGGTGAAGAATGAAACCAATTTGCCAAAGCAGGAGAAGTGATCAAGGGCGCACCATTTGAGGCTCATTTGAAACCTACGTAACTCATCCAATATTATGGGAGAGTCAGACGAGGAGGGGGAGGAGGATTGAATAGCAAGCAATGGAGTCGTCAATTGGGGATGATGACGATTTTGATTATTCGACTTCAAGTGGCTGTTGTTGTTGTTGTTGTTGATACATAGAGAATCAGAGGGTCTAGTATCTGAAATTTCCACAGCGATGCGGTCCGACTTGGACAAGGACGATGAGGGTGTAATGCAAGAATTGTTCATTTGTACTTAGACCTACCCCTACTTGGTGCTAATTAACAAAGGAAGCTGAGCAGCTGAAGATGAAGTTGGAAACCAAATCATTAATTCTGGAATGACGTGTTCCCTCGACAACGATGGGAGATTGTAATTTTGCAACAAAAACAAAAGACAAGACCCATACAGACACTGATTTACACACACACACACACACATATATATCGCATCTCATGAGTTTCTGTTTTTTATAAGTGAGAGATGCAAGTGTCTTGGGGAAAAGAAAGTGATACTTTGCTTTGCTATTTGGAAAATGCTTTGGACAAAGAGCAAGTAAAATTATATTCACCCCCCACCTATTAGTCATAGATTGAAGACTCTGTTTCCGGCTTCAGCGCTCATTTCCGCCCAGCGGTGGCTATTCCCATAATAATATCCAAACCAACCACGTAAATAACAAATATATAATGCTTAGATTTTGGAGTCTAAATAAACAATTTTAAAAGATAAGAAACTAAGCATAAACCATATATAAAGTAAATATATATAAGTATATATCAAAATAAAAATGTGATATAAATTAACTGATGGGCAATTCTTGCACAGTATGCAGAAAATTGTTAAGAAAATTGTTAACGATACAACCGAAGAGCAAATAAGAAGGGAAGCCTAGAATTAATTGAGAATATATATATATATATATATGTTAATCACGAGCATTAGTTGCTGGCCGCAAAAATAAGCAGTAATGTTAAGGGAAAGCTGTTGCCAGCCATGTGCAAAGTGTGAGAGTTATCTCTTTATTTTCTATTGGAACGGAAGTGGAACTGCCATTCCAAGCCTACCTTTGTCCTCCGAGAGAGCCCAAAGTGAGACACTTGCTTTAATATTCATCTTTCGGCTCGTTCTAGCTTCTCCTTCTTCCTTTTTTTTTTTTAACCTTTTCCTAGCATTATTCTTATCTTATTTAATTGCTTGCTGCCAACTTCTTCAATAATTCATTCCCATTATTACATACTCGGATTACTTAACATCATATCATGGTACCAGTTTTTCTAATCAATCCATACATAGTTTCTCTAACGTTGTGGAGGGTTCTTTACATTTATCTCAAATTGTAACATCCTAAGTTTCGAAACACTATAACTCATTATTATGTGTCATTATTAGCAAATGACATGCAGAAGCTCTTGAACCTATATATCTGGATAAGTTTATGTAATAGATCTCCAATATATTAATTACAACTTCACATACTAAAACAAAAGGTGGCTCAAAGAGTCTCACCACAACTTCAAATACGAACATATATATCTTAGGAGTCCAACATAGCTCCTTGAAATATATATTACAATAAAGTGGAGCCTAAACTGCTCTAAAGCTAATTGAATAAGCCATGCAATAACACTTGGTAAGTCCAATAAACACCATGACTGAAGATTGACTACCAAACTGTTGAGGTATAGATTTAGCACATATGAGTCTATACCAAGGTTATCCTAAATATATGAAGTATACTTGGATGAAGGAATGTTAAGCTTAGAGAAAATTGCCATAACCAAGCAAAACAGGAATACACGGTCTAAGGCACGCCTGTATGTTGAGTTCAAAAGATCCACAGAAGCATATATAGCTTGAGGCACGATTGTGTATGCCTAGGCTGGCTTAAAGGCCGCCGGCGTTGAATTTAAGTCGCCGACATTGGAACCTAAAGGCCGTCGGCCTTGAAATCTAAGCCGTCGGCATTGAGACTTAGGCTGCTGGCTTTTGTGCCAGCGTAAGTCCTAAGTCGGTTGATTATTGTTGGAATATATATAGTCGTATCCTTTTGTAACCTAGGTGTGCAGAAGACGAAAATAAACATGAGGAAAACCAAAAACACAGCAGGCGTGATTCCTAAGCCTAGAGAGAGTTCTAGAGAGGGAAATCATTGAAATTGATCCACCGGGTTGTGGTGTGACTGTGTAATTCACTAGTGAGACTAGTGAAGTGTGTAACCCATTATTTTTATAGTGGAAGTTTGTGTACAGTGGTCCCGTGATTTTTTCCCCAAATTAAGGTTTTCCATATAAATCTTTGGTATTGAATTTTGTTTTAATTCCGCATATTATTATTGATTATTTATTGTCAATTGTGAATCGCACAGGCAAGAGGAAGAGAACGGGAGCTTCTTTTCCTAACAAGTGGTATCAGAGCACCAGGTTTCAAAAGAAAATTAGGGTTACGCTGCAAATTGTCTTAGGGTTTTGTGTTTTCATTCACAGACATGGCTGAATCTTCAGGTACGATGATTAAACTTAAATCTTCTAATTACTCTATCTGGAAGTCAATGATGGAAGATTTGTTATACTGCAAAGATTTGTATTTGCCTTTAGGTGGTGATGTTGCAAAGCCACATGATAAATCTGATGTAGAGTGGTTGATATTACATAAAAAGACTGTAGGATACATTAGACAGTGGGTTGATCAGAGAGTGTATCATCATGTTGCTCAGGAGACTAGGGTTGATGTCCTATGGAAGAAATTAGAGTCTATGTATGAAAGACAAACTGCCCGGAATAAAACCTCTTTGATAAGAAGGGTAGTTAATTTGAAACACAGGGAAGGCTCGAATATGTCAGACTATTTAAATGATTTTCAGGGACTCGTGAATCAATTGACTGCAATGAAGCTTGTGCTTGAGGATGAGATCCAAGCACTCCTATTGTTAAGCTCATTACCTGAGAGTTGGGAGACTCTTGTAGTATCAGTTAGTAATTCAGCTCCAGATGGAACCTTGACCTTGTCTATGGTTAAGGACATTTTAATCAATGAAGAAGCCAGAAGGAAAGATTTGGGTACTGGTTCTGAATCCAAGGAACTTGTCACAAACAAGTATGATAGGAGGGGTAGAAGCAAGAACAGAGGAAAGAATGAAAAATATGACAGATCAAATAAGTCAATGGGGAGATCCAAATCAAGGGGTAGAAAGAACTTTAAATGTTTTCTCTATGACAAGCCAGGACATTACAAGAAGGAATGTAGGCTGTGGAAGAAAAAGCAAGGAAAGGCTGATGATTCAGATGAAGACACCACTACAGTAGCAAATGGTGAGATAGTGGTTACATGGGATGAAGGTTGTATTAGTCTTGCAGGTCATGACAGTGACTGGGTAGTTGATTCTGGTGCCTCCTTCATGTGACAACACATGGCGAGTTTTTCTCATCCTACACTGCTGGTGATTATGGTAATGTTAGGATGGGAAATAATGAAACCTCAAGGATTACAGGCATTGGAAGCATCATCTTGGAAACTAATACAGGCTGTAAACTTGTTCTCAAGGATGTGAGACATTTACCAGATATCCGCCTGAACCTAATTTCAGTAGGAAAATTAGATGATGAGGGCTTTCACAGCTATTTTGGTGATGGTAATTAGAAGCTCACCAAAGGGTCTCTGATTGTAGCAAAAGGCAGAAAGGATAACACACTTTACTTAATGCCAGCAAAGCTAAGTAAAGGTGAATTGAACTTGACTGATGATTCTACTGTGGAGATGTGGCATAGACGGCTTGGGCACATGAATGAGAAAGGACTCCAGATGCTTATGAAGAAGAAGCTTCTACCAGACTTGAAAGGTACTTCTTTAAAACCATGTACTGACTGTTTAGCTAGTAAACAACACAGAGTTAGTTTTCAAAGAAATACACCCAGTAGAAAAGCTCATATATTAGATCTGGTTCATACAGATGTGTGTTATATGAAGGATTTAACAATGGGTGGTGCAATGTATTTTGTTACATTTATTGATGACTACTCTAGGAAGCTTTGGACTTATGCATTGAAGTCCAAAGATCAGGTTTTGAATGCATTCAAACAGTTTCACTCTAGAGTGGAGCGTGAGATCAGCAAGAAGTTGCTGATATGTGTCAGGGCTAACAATGGTGGAGAGTACAGAGGCCCATTTGAACAGTACTGTGCTGATCATGGGATAAAACTGGAGAAGACAGTCCCAAAGACACCACAGCAGAATGGTGTTGCAGAAAGAATGAATCGCACAATCACTGAGAGAGTGAAGTGCATGTTATTTTAGGCCAAGCTGCCTAAGTCATTTTAGGGTGAAGCTATGAGGACAGCTGTTGATTTGATAAATCTTTCTCCCTCATATGCTCTGGATGGTGATATCCCAATGAAGGTCTGGACAGGTAAAGACATTTCTTACAATCACTTATGAGTCTTTAGTTGCAGGGCTTTTGTGCACATTCCAAAGGATGAGAGAGCGAAGCTTGATGCTAACTCCAAGCAATGCATTTTCCTTGGATATGCACACGATGAGTATGGGTACAGATTGTGGGATCCTGTTGATAAGAAGATTATCAAGAGTAGAGATGTGGTTTTCATAGGAGACCAGACAATTGAAGATATGGAAAAGACTGAGAAGCCAGCATCCTCAGGTCAGATTCCCACAAATGTAGACCTTACACCTTTATCTGACCTTACTGATGGAAGATTGATAGAGGGCTCAGGTAATGAGTTACAGGAGCAACAATAGCAGACTGAGGTGAGGAGATCTTCTAGAGATAGAAGACCATCAGTGAGGTATAGTCCAGATGAGTATGTGATGATTATTGATGGGGGAGAACCTAAATGTTATGAGGAAGCAATGACTCATGACAATAAGAAAGAATGGGTAAAAGCCATGTAAGAGGAAATAAAATCCTTGCATGAGAACAAGACCTATGACTTAGTTGAACTGCCTAAGGGCAAGAGACCTCTGAAGAATAAATGGGTATACAGATTGAAGACTGATGAAAGTACTTCTCAGCTAAGGTACAAGGCAAGGCTAGTTGTGAAGGGGTTCAGTCAAAAGAAGGGGGTCAACTTTGAAGAAATTTTCTCACCTGTGGTGAAGATGTCATCTATCAGGGTTGTGCTCAGTATTGTTGCTACAATGAATCTAGAGGTTGAGTAGATGGATGTGAAGATAGCATTTCTCCATGGTGATCTGGAGGAAGAGATCTATATGGAGCAGCCTGAAGGGTTCAGGATCAAGGGGAAGGAGAATCTTGTTTGTAGACTGAAGAAGAGTTTATACGGACTGAAACAAGCTCCAAGGCAGTGGTACAAGAATTTTGTGTCCTTTATGATTGATCAGGGTTATATCAGGACTGCTATAGACCATTGTGTCTTCATTAAACAGTCAACTAGTGGTGAGTTCATTATGTTGCTACTTTATGTAGATGATATGCTGATTATTGGCAGGGATGTCAAGCAGATCAAAGAACTGAAGACTGCATTGAGTAAGTCCTTCTCTATGAAAGACTTAGGACCCGCTAGCCAAATTCTGGGTATGAGGATTATCAGAGACAGGAAGAGCCAAAAATTGTGGTTATCACAGGAGAGATATATTGAGAAGGTGTTAGAGAGATTCAACATGAGCAAAGCAAAAGCTGTCTGCTCTCCACTTGTAGGTCACTTCAAACCGAGTTTAGCTCAGTGTCCAAAGAGTGAAGCAAACAAGGAAGATATGAAGAAAGTCCCATATGCTTCAGCAGTGGGAAGTCTTATGTATGCCATGGTGTGTACCAGGCTAGACATTGCTTATGTTGTAGGTGTGGTGAGCCGCTATCTCTCAAATCCAGGCAAAGAGCACTGGACAGTAGTTAAATGGATTCTCAGATATCTCAGGGGCACTTCCATGTTATGTTTGCAATTTGGCGGTGACAATAAATCTGCACTAGAGGGGTTTTCAAATGCTGACATGGCTGGTGATTTGGATTCCAGGAAATCGACTTCAGGTTATCTGATTAATTATGCAGGGGGACCAGTATCCTGGCAATCAAAGTTACAAAAGTGTGTTGCACTTTCCACTGCTAAGGCTGAGTATATTGCTGTAACAGAAGCCTGCAAGGAAGTCTTGTGGATGAAAAAGTTTTTAGAAGAGCTGGGTCAAGAGCAGGAAGAGCTGAAGCTGTACTGTGATAGTCAGAGCGCTATATATCTCAGTAAGAATCTGATGTTCCACTCCAGATCAAAACATATTGATGTTAGGTATCATTGGATCAGGGATGTGCTAGAGTCTAAACAGTTGAAGCTTGAGAAAATTCACACTGATGATAATGTGTCAGATATGATGACAAAGGCTCTACCCAAAGAGAAGATTATTTGCTGTAGGAAGATTGCAGGGGTGTTAGAACCCCCCATATGAGTTGGAGGGGGAGTTTGTTGAGGTATAGATCCAACACATATGGGTCTATATCAAGGTTATCCTAAGTATATGAAGTATACTTGGATGAAAGAATGTTAAGCTTGAAGAAAATTGCCATAACCAAGCGAAACAGGAATACACGGTCTGAGGCACGCTAGTGTGTTGAGTTCAAAAGATCTATAGAAGCATACATGGCCTGAGGCACGGCCGTGTATGCCTAGGCCGGCTTAAAGGCCGCCGGCATTGGAACTTAAAGGCCGCCGGCCTTGAAATCTAAGCCGCCAGCGTTGAAAGTTAAAGGCCGCTGGCTTTTGTGCCGGCGTAAGTCCTAAGTCGGTTGATTATTGTTGGAATATATATATAGTCGTATCCTTTTGTAACCTAGGTGTGCAGAAGACGAAAATACACGTGAGGAAAGCCAAAAACACAACAGGCGTGATTCCTAAGCCTAGAGAGAGTTCTAGAGAGGGAAATCATTGTAATTGATCCACCAGCTTGTGGTGTGACTGTGTAATTCACTAGTGAGACTAGTGAAGTGTGTAACCCATTATTTTTATAGTGGAAGTTTGTGTGCAGCGGTCTTGTGGTTTTTTCCCCAAATTGGGGTTTTCCACGTAAATCCTTGGTATTAAATTTTGTTTTATTTCTGCATATTATTATTGATTGTTTATTGTCAATTGTGAATCGCACAGGCAAGAGGAAGAGAACGGGAGCTTATTTTCCTAACACAAACATATCTAAAAGACATAAAAGGGATCCAACAATGACTACTATATACTACATCTAGTCCTCAAAGTACACATAATCTATGTCATCCCTAGATCATAATACAACTCAAATCCAAAATCATCATAAGTACCTAGCCTATCTTAAGTACCTACAGCTTGAAAAGAATCCTTGGAAGGGGTGAGCTATAATCTAACACATATATACCACAAACACTTATGTATATCAAACAGATCTCCAGCACATACATATATGCATAACATGCAATTTACATCAACCATTTAATTATCTTGTATTTAGTCCCATATATAGCATAGTCTTGGCATCTCAATACTTAAGGTAACATAAGATTCAAATAACACACATACATAATATATGTGTATACAATGTGGGTGCTCTCCAATGTCTTAGAGTCCATAATCACCTAAATCTACCTAAATCACCTCGATATGTAACTCCATATAAGAACAATGCTATACAATGATCATCAGGATGCCACCTTAAGATCGCTAATACTTCTGGTTCCTTGGGGCTAGCCATACACAAGTAACAATCAATTATGAGTCGGATATTCTAGTTCCTTAGGGCCAGCCATGCATAAGTAACAATCAATTATGATTCGAATATCATTTAAGTCCATTTTTTATTCTATCCTAAGAAGCATATTCAACAAACATGGTATACACATACTTAGGATAAGTGGTCTAACTAACTCTTGGATTTTCCTGAATTCTAACACCTAATATAGACCACAAATATACTCATTTAGTATTTATTCAAGTTAAATGTAAATTCAAATTCTCTCTTTAATAATTATTTGACTCTTTGCCTGACCCTCTACTTAACTTTTATTCTCCTTAACTTTTTACATAACCTTATAATCATATTTTGTTTAACTCACATTTTATTGCACCTTCTGAGTAATGTTTTGACTATACTCTATTTAGCTTGACCTTTTACTACACTTTCTAAGCTACCCTCTGAATATACTTTGCTTAACTTAACTTTCTACTGCATATTCTGAGTAACCTTCTAACTAAACTTTGTTTAACTTAACTTTCTATTGCTCCTTCTGAGTAACCATCTGACTATACTTTATTTAACTTAACCCTTTACTACATGTTTTGATTAAATTTTTGACTACTTTATTTAACTTAACCTTTTATTACACCTTTTGACTAAACCTTACTCAATCTTCTATTCTCTAGAACATTTAATATTGTGGTTTATCAATCCTTTATACAACCCTTTACAAATGAGAAACCAAACACTTTGTAGTTTCTTTAACCCTTTGGCTTATCCTCTAAGCAGTTGTAAGTTATTATCTTGTAAAGAGCTCACCTTTTGACTTACTCTATGAGCATAAGAAGCTTACCACCCTATTTCCAGCTTACCCTCTAACTTTCCTTCTAAGCAACTGTAATGACACTTGCACTTTTTCTTAACAGAAAAATTTTCTTTCCATCTTCAAATAATTTCACCAAAACTTCATTTAACACCTACCTACTCCATACTAATTAAATCTAACTCAAAATTCATGTATTTTCTTTGACTTTAACTATATAAATGCATCAAACAATAACCTTTAATTCATAAACAATCAAAACATAATCAAACATATAAACTTACTTTATTTTTCCTTGATGAACTCGCAACCCAATGTCAAAACTTTAATAAATCTTGGATTTAAGACCTGCAATCACATTTTAAATGTTAACCATCAACAAAGAACAACTTAATAATGTCCAAAATACTTGAACTTATTGATGTAATGCCATAAATTTCGTCTCTCACTGCTATCCTTCTTTAAAAACTCTCTAAAGATCCAAAATTTTCCCATTTTAAATGTAAGATTCACAGAAAACTTGATAGATAACTCAAAATATAGCTACTTACCTTTGATTCACGTGTAAAATTATGAAAAGGATGGAGTAACTATCAGAGTGATGAGGAGAGTGTAAGGAAGGGAAAGAGAAAGAGAAAGGGGAAGAGATATGTATGTATCTTTGTTTTCTATTTTATTTTATTTTTTATTTAAAGAGTAGTTATAAGGATTTTTAAAAAATTACATTAATGCCATTAATATATTTATTTATTTATTAACAATTCATTTCTTTCCCCTGTATTTTACAATCTCCTCCTCTTAAATTGAAAGTTTACCTAGATCATAAAAGAGTCCTGAATACTTCTTTCTCATTTCCTCTTCAAGTTCTTAAGTAGCCTCTCTTTCTAACTGTATTGTCTATTGCACCTTCACATATGGACTTACCAGTCACTAGTATGCATAGTTCTAACAGGTCACTCTACTATAGAAAGATTTGGCTACATATTTAGAGGCTTAAGTACAATCACCTGATCAAGATTAGGGATATACTTCCTTAGCATCGATATATGAAAAATATCATGTACCCTTACTAAACTTAGTGGTAGAGCTAACTTGTTCCTCTAATGTCTTAATAGGCCTAACATATATGGGATTCGATTTTCCTCTTAATCCAAATTTGACTACTCCTTTGGTCGGCGATATTTTGAAAATACATGCTCTCTAACCTGGAATTCTATAGGGTGTTGCTTTTTATTGGCATAACTCTTTTGATGACGCTAAGTTGATTGCATTCTCTACCTAATCAATTTTACTTTATCAATTGCATCTTAAACTAACTCTAGTCCTAAAACTTGTCTTTCGCTTACCTCATCCTAATGTAAAGGTGATATGCAATTCCTTCCATATAAGGTCTCATAGGACGCCATCTGAATCGTCACTTGATATATGTTATTATAAGCGAACTCAACTAAAGATAGGTGTTCATCCCAATTTCCACCAAAGTTAAGTGCACATGCTCTTAACATATCTTCCAGTATCTATATAGTCTTTTCTAATTGAGCTTCCATTTTGTGGGTCAAAAGTAGTACCAAATTGTAACTTAGTTTCCAATGCATTATGTAAACTCCTCCAAAATCTTCCTACAAATCTAGTATCTTAATAAAAAACTATTGTGACCGGAACTCCATGCAACTTTACAATCTCTTTAATATACAATTGAGCTAACTTATCCAAAGTATAACTAATATGAATAGGTATGAAATGAGCCAACTTGGTTAGCCGGTCTATAATTACCCAAACTATATCATGCTTAGAAATTGTTTTAGATAATGCTATGATAAATTTATAATTACATGTTTCCATTTTTACTCTAGTATAGGTAATGACTACAACTCCCTATTAGCCTTTGATGTTCTATCTTGATTTGTTGACAAGTTAGGCACTTGGAAACGTATTCAACAATCTCTTGTTTCATGTTACTCCACCAATAATGATCTCTCAAGTCCTTATACATTTTTGTACTTCATAGATAAATAGAATACCTAGAATAATGCACTTCCTTTAATAACTCATTCTTCAGTTTGAAATTCCTTGGAAAACATAACCTATGACTATGCCTCAAAACTCCTTTTGCATCAACATTAAACTTAGTTGCTTTACCTTGTCCCACTCATCTTGTGACCTCTTGAGTACCCTCATCGTCTACTTAAGCACTTTTAATTCTATATACTAAAGTTGGTTGAATATGTAAGCTAGCTAATGGAGCTCCAACCTCCTGAGTTACATTTTCCAATTCTAATATATGCATGTCCTCTAACAAGTGTCGTTGTGAGGTGATCAAGGTTGCTAGGATACTGTGTCTCTTTCTATTGAGAGCATCTACTACTACATTTTCCTTCTTGGGATAATATTAAATCTCAATGTTGTAATCCTTTATTTGCTTTAACCATCGCCTTTGCCTCATGTTTGATTCCTTATGAGTGAAAATATACTTAAGGCTTTTGTGATAAGTAAACACTTTACATTTCTCTCCATACATATAATGTCTCAATAGCTTCAAAGCTAAAACAAATAGCTACTAACTCTAAATCATAGGTAGGGTAATTCTTTCATACAGCTTCAACTAATGAGAGATATAAGCAATAACTCTCCCATTTTGCATTAGAAGATAACTTAACACCAATTTCTTCTTTAATTTTTGAAGTTATCTTCAAACTTATCATCCCAATCAAATTTTGTATATATATTATATATATATATTTGTATCAATCTGGTCAAAGGAGTTGCTAATCTGGAAGATCCTTTGACAAATATCCTATAATACCTAGTTAAACCTAAGAAGCTCCTTATTTCTATCACAATCTTTGGTTTAGGCCAATCTACCATTGCCTTCACCTTATTAGGATCTATTGAAATTCCATCTTTATTAATAACATAGCTAAGAAAAGCCACCTACTCTAACCTTAATTCACACTTTTTGAACTTTGTATGCAACTTCTCAGATCTTAACCTACTCATAACCTATCATAAATGCTCTTCATGTTCTTCCGACGTCTTTGAGTAGGTTAATATATCATTAATGAAGACTACTACAAACTTGTCTAGGAAATCTTTGAACACTTTGTTCATCAAATCTATAAAGGTTACTGAAGTGTTAGTAAGTCTAAAAGGCATTGCTATAAACTCAATGTCCATATCTTGATCTAAATGCTATCTTTTGAATATCTTCTACCTTTACCTTTGATTGATGATATCTCGATCTCATCTATTTTAGAGAATACTTGAGCTCCTTTTAGTTGATTAGACAAATTATCAATTCTAAGGAGAATATACTTATTTTTTATGGTGACTCGATTCAACTCTTGGTAATCTATACATAATTGTATACTACTATCATTTTTCTTTACAAATAATACAGGAGCTCCCCAAGGTAAAACACTCAACCTAATGAATCCTTTATTTAACAACTCCTGCAAATGAGCCTTTAACTCCACCAATTTTGTAGACACCACCCTATAAGGAGTTTTAGATATTAGTGTTGTGTCTGGTACCACTTCAATGCGATACTCCATCTCTTAGTCACGTGGTAAACCGAGTAGATCATTAAGAATGCGGTATCTATTTTAACCCCACTACCTAACATGATTCAACACTTATTATTGCTAACATAGACCTACCCTATAACTCATAAGTAGGCAACCCCGTAAGCCTTTACAATTCTGTACTAAATTTGAATGTCATTTCACCTAGTGGAAATAAATGAACTGCCATACCATGACAATCAATTGAAGCATGATATTTAGATGATTAATTAACCCCTAAGATTACATCAAAATCCAACATCTCTAATATCAAAAGGTCTACAAGTAATATCCTTCCTTTAATCTCCACTCGAACATCTCTACATATTATATCTAGTACTTTTCCACTTCTCAAAGTTGTATTAATATTCAGGCAATCATCTAAAGATTTAGCACATAAGCCACATGCATGCACAAATGAATGAAATATGTAGGAATGTGTGGCACCAGTGTCAAAAAAAAAAAAACATAAGCACTATAAGAGTGTATAAGAAGCGTATTTTCTATAGTATCCATGTTTAAGGTATCTTAGTGATGCATCATATAAACTCTGGTTGGTGCCCTTTGCCTCTAACCTCCCATATGCGATTTACCACCCCAATGTGGAGTTTAAGATCTAACTGCTTAAACTAACTATGTTACATGGCCACTTGAATCCTTATAATTAGTAGCCTTATGTTCTCTTTGTTTACAGATGTAATACTTGAAAATTTATTTGTTGGTTTATGTAATGTACATATATATATAATCACAAAAAGCTAAGGACGAGGATGGAATATTAGAAAATTAGAAGGGGCAATTTGGGTATTTCACGATAAGGAATATTTAATCCCAAATGACCTAACGTTACCTCCCTTTCACTCCCTTACAGTAAAATAGTAGATAGCTCTCTATAGGAACCCTAAGATGAAAGGAAACAAGAGAGGTCTAATTCTAAAGACAAAAGGTAAGGGATTTTACATGAACTTTAAATTATGTTATTAGATTTGAAACTCATGAGTATCATGTGCACATCAGCATTCGATGATTGGAAAGGTGTAATGGAGAAGAGACTCAAAAGGTTTAAGGATTCAACTCATAGGGAATTTGAAGTAAGCATGAAAGTTTGTGTAATTTATTTATAATTACATATTTTAGAGATATAATTGAGCTTAGGAATAGATGGGATTGAATTTAGGAGAATTTAAAGTAAAGGAATTAGGGTTCGTGGAAATTGCCGAGAGTAACACGACCTACTAACACGGTTGTGTTTCGATCGTGTCGAATTCGAAAGGTACACCGAGAGATACATGGCCTCCTAACACGGTTGTGTTTCGACTGTGTTGAGTTAAGGGTAACACGGCCTCCCAACACGGTCGTGTTTAGACTGTTTTGAGAGTGAAAGATGTACTAAGAGATATACGGCCTCTTAACATGGTCGTGTTTAGACCATATTGAATTAAGAAGAACACGACCTCCTAACACGGTCGTTTCCAACCATGTTGAAACCAAATTTTACACCGAAAGATACACAACCCCTAACATAGTCATGCTCCAGCCTGTGTTGAGCAACATGGTCCTCAACATAGCTGTGTTGAATAAAGTATAACTTAATTATATATTTATTTAACTTCAAATTAAACTAATTTCCATGCACTCTAAATAGCTATTAAGGCCTTGGAGAGATTAAGAAAGTTAAGAATTAATATTGATCTTAGATTAAGTACTAAGAAGAACTTGTTGTTTGTATAGATTTCCATTTAGATTAAGTCCAACACTAGGAAGTACTTAAGGTTATGATTCAAGGTAAGTGTAACTTGTGTGTTGTTCTATGTTTGCTTAAGTTAGTATATGTGCTGAAATTGATTAAGTTAAATAATTTGGCATAAGTGTTAAGTTTTACGTTGTATGTGCTTAGCTCGGCCTAAAAGCCTGTTGCGGCAAATCACTAGGGAGCACCCCAATGATCCTTTTATGACATTATCCTTAGTGGAGTTGTACCTGGAAATGATTTGGGCTAAATGTGGATTAAGTGGTTTAAGTGTACATAGGTATGGGGACTGTAGTGGCAGTTCCCATCACTAAATCATGTTTCTATGTACTAAGTGTGTTAAAGGGGTCATGAGTACCCTGTTGATGCTTGTGAACCTAAAATGTATTAAGGAAATGGTTGTTTGTATTTAAGTACTACATAATGTGTGTGATACTTATTCATGTTTGTCATGCATGTATGTTTGTGTTATACGTACTAGGCATTAGCTCACCTTTCGATGAACCTTTTTAGATGCAAGTGTTGAGGGAGATGAGAACCTAGAAGATGACTTGGATTTAGGTGAACTACAGAGAGAGAACGATGAAGATTACCATTATTATTATGGTGATTACGTTTTAGGAGAATTACTTTATTGGGTTGTAATAGATGTTATCTTTTGAGAATGTTATTTTGGTGTTTAAAGACTTTCATTGTATTAGATATTTGATATGGTTTAAGTTATTATTTGAATTTTAAGGATATCTAAAATGCCTTTATACATGAGTTA
Organism: Laguncularia racemosa; assembly: GCA_037954665.1. Classification (NCBI taxonomy): domain Eukaryota; kingdom Viridiplantae; phylum Streptophyta; class Magnoliopsida; order Myrtales; family Combretaceae; genus Laguncularia; species Laguncularia racemosa. The sequence goes on from JBBMOL010000329.1 coordinate 277,497, forward strand.
TAGGTTAAAGTGTATAAGAGTTAATACAGATCCTTAATGTGTTCTTGTGCGATAGGAACACGTGGCGGGTAGTAGTGCGGCTTAAGATTTCGAGGCGTTATAATAGATATAACAAATTAGCTAAGGAATCATCTTCTCTATGCAAGTTTTGTTACTATGTCCAATTTTCCCATAAGAAAAGCAAGCCCCCTCAAGCCACATACACTTAGCTAAATCATGCAGCCTAATACACCTAGCACTTCCTATCAGTACTGGGTACAGGAATCCTCATATGAGAAGAAGGGGTTGAAATGACCGCAAGTCTAGTTTGTAGCATCATCAATCTCTTCCCTTTATCTTAAATTATCACACTTGGAGTTAACCTCTTGATGTGAGCCTCACTAACTCGTGATGAAACCCAATGATATTGGTTTGATGTTCCTCACAATCTATCAATCTATCAAGAACGATGGAAACCACAACCTATTGTCTATAAATGAGACAAGAACCTTGGTATAAGTGCTAAAACCACAATTAATTATGGAACAATCAATTGATAAGTTTAGATGAATGCCACTGATTCAAAATCCGATAAGTTCGATTAGTTCTTTAAAAAACCAAAGAGAAATCCTCTCTCAATTTGTGAATAAAATTTCTTCAAACTTTTACAATGAGTATATGGCGACTATTTATAGTCTCCTCACAAACGAGCAAACAAAACGATTAAAAAAAAACCTAATTTAAATAAAGGACAAACAAGTAAAGCCGACGGCCTAAAATATTACAAAACCGGCCTATAATGTTGACTAAGCCGGCGGCTTTGAAAATTCTTCAAGTCAACCTTCCCTTAGATTTACACTGGCCACTTAGGCCAGCAGCCTTCTTCTCCACGTTGGCCATTTAGGTCGATGGCTTACACCGCTAAAGCCGGCAGCCTTCATTGGTCTTAAAGTTGTCGACCTTAAATCTCTTCCTTGACTTCCATATCCTCACTCTACACTTTAAATAGGACCGTGCTCCTTGGTTCAATCCTCTTAACTTAATCGCGATCATCCTTGGACCAATCCACCTAGCGTGATCTTCATCATTCCCCTCCTCTTGAAAAGGATTTGTCCTCAAATTGTCACTTGCATTATAAGGACCTAAATTAGTAACATTAAAAATAACATTAGTTTGATACTTACCTGGCAATTCCAATATGAATTATAGGGACTTAAAAAGATGATCAAAGTTGCCTCCATCTACTCATGAAATTGATCCACCTTCGCTCTAAGCATTTTTCTCATCTCATTCATTAAAGTTTCTATGTCAATTTTGTATCAATTCCCCCCATCACACTTTCAGGAGAATTTCTGTTCGACATAGCGTTGCACAAGAAAATGTTAGGAGTAATAAAATAAAATCTCACCAATTCACTTGCATGTGTTTCACTCAAATCACTCTACTGTTCTCACCAATCCTTACCCACTCAAAAAGTCCTCTAATTAAATTGTTAGTTCCGAAAGAACCGAAAAGAGGACTTTTTGAGTGGGTAAGGATTGGTGAGATTTGACAAGATTCATAGAACGTTAAGAATTCAATTAAGGATCACCAAAATAAACTTTAAATCAAAAATAGTAACAACAACCTCTGCTCAATCTCCAATTCTAAATCAACATAACCTAATTAACAATAATTTCCTTTTTCTTTTTCTTCTTCTTCTTCTTTTTTTTATACGAGTTTTTTTCTTCTTTTTTTTTCTTTTTTGATTCTTGAGAAAGGAAGTTTGTACAATTCCTTTCAAACACTAACAACAATTAAATTGAAATCTACTTGCAAATTGATTCAAAGAACTTTTTTTTTTATCTAAACCCTAGATCTAAGAACACGTGAATTAAAATAACAAGATAGGCGATCTTGACAAACCTGATTTCTCTGATACCAAATTGATGTGAACCCTGCCAACCTATGACGAAACCCGACAATCTCGATTCAATATTTCTCATAACCTATGAATCTATCAAGAACAATGGAAACCGCAACCCGTTATCTATAGACAAGACACGAACCTTGGTATAAGTGCTAATGCCACAATTGATTATGGAAAGATCGATTGATAAGTTTTGGTGAATGCTATGGATTTAAAATTTGATAAGTTCGATTAGTTCTTTCAAGAACCAAAGAGAAATCCTCTCTCAATTTGTGAATAAACTTTATTCAAACTTTTACAATGAGTATACGATGACTATTTATAGTCCCCTCACAAATGAGTAAACAAAATGACACAAAAAAAAAACCTAATTCGAATAAAGGACAAACAAAATAAAGTCGGCAACCTAAAATATTACAAAATCGGCCTATAATGTTGACTAAGCTGGCACCAAAGCTGGTGGCTTTGAAAATTCTTCAAGCTAGCTTTCCTTAGATTTACTCCGGCCATTTAGGCCGATAGCCTTCTTCTCCACACCCGCCATTTAGGCCGGCGGCTTACACCGCTAAGGCTAACGGCCTTCATTGGTCTTGAAGTTATTGGCCTTAAATCTCTTCCTCGACTTCCACATCCTCGCTTCACACTTCAAATAGGACTGTGTTCCTTGGTCCAATCCTCCTAACTTGATCACGATCATCCTTAGACCAATCTACGTAACATAATCTTCATCACCTCTTACCTAACACAACACAAGTCTCACAATTCCTCAATTCATCAATCTACTTATGACTTTGCTATAGGAACTTAGCCTTGTTGACTACCTGTACATATGTGGCCAATTGAAAAGACCCCACCTCATGCCACAAGGTAGGCTTTAAACCCAACATAAACTTGTGAGCCCTTGAACTCTCATCCGCTTTGAAGGCCTTTAGCATGAATTTCACTGGGTAGTTTAATTCTGCCTCATATTCCTCAACTAATCTAGTCCCTTGATAGCAATTGTAATAGGCCACTTCCATGTTATCCTATATATTGATTAGGAAATACTTGTCATAAAAAAGTTACTTAAATATTTCCTAAGTAATAGGTCCCATCGTCAATCTTAGAATGCTAGATCACCATTCAAAAGCAATACCCCTCAACAAATACACAACATAATTGACTTTCTTCTCCTCAAGAATGCTAAAAGCTGCAAAAGCTTTTTCCATTTCCTCAATCCATTACTCAACATCTAATGGATCATCAAGCTTTAGCTTAAACTCTCTTAGCAATCACACAAACCTATCCAAGTTGATTGGTCTAACAAGTCTATCACCAACATCTCCACCAACCAATCCTACTCTACCACCTTACATCTATTGCTCATGCAATTGTTGTTGTTGTTGCATCACAACTCCAACCAAGGCATTGATTACCTCCAGCAACTAGGTAGTATAGTCATCGGTCTATCCCTATTCCTATTGTAGTGGTCTAAGTGGGACCTTGTCATCAAGGGCATCATGCCCAACACTTGACATCACACCTAGTCTTGAGATTCTCTTAGGCATTCCATAAAAAGGAAAGAAAAGAAGAAAAGAAAAGAAAAACATAAAGGGAGAAGATTATGTTAGGAAATCAAAATATAAACAATTATCACAATGCAATTATTAAATACAAATCCATATATTAATCAATCATTTTAACATCGAACCTACATACTACCCACTCTCTTCACATCTTGCAATCCTACATATTCAATTCATAAGTTTTCTAGGGATCAATAAACCTAGGCTTTGATAACATTAAAGTTGTAACACTTCCAGTTTCAGAACGTAACAACCCATCACATGTCATTATTAGCAAATAACACCCTAAGGCTCTTAAACCTGCATATCTCCACAAGTTTACATAATAAATCTCCAACACATTAATTACAACTTCATATACTAAAATAAAGATGGCTCAAATAAGTCTCACCACAACATCAAATATGAACATATATATCTTAGGAGTCTAACATAGCTCCTTAACATATATATTACAATAAAGTGGAGTCTAAACTACTCCAAAGCCATGACTACTAAGTGTATCTAAAAGGCATAAAGGGGATCCAAGAAAGAGTACCATATACTACATCTAGTCCTTAAAGTACACATAATTTACGTCGTCTGCTAGATCATAATATAGCTTAGAGCCAAAATCACCGTAAGTATTTAACCCATCATAAGTACTTGCAGCTGAAAAAGAATCCTTGGAAGGGTTGAGCAATAGCCTAGTGCGAATATACCACAAACACATGCACATATCAAACAAATCCCCAACACATACATATATGTATAACATGTAGTTCACATCAACCATTAATTATCCTATATTTAGTCCCATAAATGGCATAGTATTGGCGACCTAAGACTTGGGACAACACAAGAACTTGATCACACACATATATAATATATACATATACAACGTAGGTACTTCTCAACATCCAAGATCCATGATTACCTAAATCTACCTAGATCATCTCGATATGCAACTCCACACATCCTTTGGGCCCAACCGTGCATAAGTAAAAATCAATTATGAGTCAAATATCATTTAAGTCCATTTTTAATTCTATCCTAACAAACACATTCAATGAACATGGTATAGACATACCTAGATAGGTGGTCTAACTAACTCTTGGATTTCCTAAACTCTAGCACCAAATATAGAACATAAATACACTCATTTAGTATTTATTCAAGTTAAATACAAATTCAAATTCTCTTTTTAATAATTATTTGACCGTTTGCCTAACCTTCTACCTAACTTTTATTCATCTTAACTCTTTATTAACCTTTTGACTAATCATTTGATCATATTTTGTTTAACTCAAACTTCACTACGCCTTTTTAATAACCTTCTGACTATACTTTATTCAACTTAACTTTCTACTACATCTTCTAAGTAGCCCTCTGACTATACTTTATTTAACTTAACCTTCTACTATACCTTATAAGTAACCTTTTAACTAAACTTTGTTTAACCTAACCTTCTACTATACCTTTTGAGTAACCTTCTAACTATACTTTATTTAATTTAACCTTCTACCATACCTTTCTGAGTAACTCTTTGATTAAAATTTGTTTAACTTAACCTTTTATTACACATTTAGAGTAACCTTTAACTAGACCCTGCTCAATCTTCTACTATTTGGAATATGTAATACTGTGGTTTATCAATCCTTTGTACAACCTTCTACAAACAAGAAACCAAACACTTTGTAGTTTCTCTAACACTTTGACTTATTCTCCAAGCACCCGTAACTTATTATTTTGTAATCTGCTTACCCTCTAACTTACTCTTTGAGCATAAGAAACTTATCACCCTAATTTTAGCTTACCCTCTGAGCACTTGCAATGACACCTGCACTTTTTTCTTAATAGAAAATTTTCCTTTCCATCTTCATACAACTTCACCAATCAAAACACATCAAAATACTAACCAAAACCCAACTCAAAATACATGTATTTGCTTTGACTTTAACTATATAAACACATCAAACAACAACCTTTAATTCATAAACAATCAAAGCATAATCAAACACATAAACTTACTTTATTTGTCCTTAATGAACTTGCAGCCTAATGTTAAAACTTCAATAAATATGGGATTTAAGATCTGTAATCACTTGTTATATGTCAACTATCAACAAAGAACAACTTACCAATGTCCAAAATACCTAAGCTTACTGATGTAATTCCTTAAAGTTCGTCTCTCACTACTGCCTTTCTTTAAAAACTCTCTAAAGATTCGAATTCTACTTATTTTAGATGCAAGATTTGTAGAAAAATTTATAGATAACTCAAAATATAGCCACTTAGCTTTGATGCACATGCAAAATTATAAAGAGGATGAGGTAACTGTTAGGATAAGGAGGAGAGTATGAGGAAGGGGAGTGTCGAGTCTAATTTTTTATTTTCCATTCCTAATCCAATCTATACTAGACCCTATGCTCATCTAATGTAGACCCTCGACTTGAGTTAAGAATTTCGTTTTATTTTGGAGTCGCCACCCAACTGTGGTTGGGAAAGATTTAATTAGGACTAATTGAGCGGCTTAATCTTAATTTAGACCACTAGTCAGCGAAATTTCCTCTTTTCATTTTTGTGAAAAGAGGAAAGGAAAAACCAGAGTTTCTGGGTTCGGAGGCTAACCTATTAAAACCCTAAGGTTACCACCCTATTCTCCTAAAATCTAAACCTTTTCCAAATGTCTTTTATTTTATTTTTGTTATCTTTTTATTGTGTTTTTTTGAATAAGTTATTCTAAGAAAATAATTTTTTATTCTTTTTAGGATTGCCCTAAATGAGTGCCTACGTACCTGCTATTCAAGATCAAACGGGCCGTAGTTTGCTTTTCCTGAAAAACTTTAATGTGTTTGTGATTTTTAATTATGAAATTTCTTTTGATTTATGATTTTACCATTTTAGTATTTTTCTAAAAAAATCTAAGCCTAAGCTTGATCATTTGATTTTTTGAAAAATAATAATTATTTAGGAAAAAACCAATTTTGGGTTTATTTAAGAAAAATATTTTTCTAAGTGATAAAAATTTCATTTCCCCATTTTTCAACCCATTTCTACTATTATAAATTTTTATTGATTTTTATTAATTTTTATAATTTTTATTGATTTTTATAATCTTTATTAATTCTTTATAATTTTTTATTAATATTGAAAAATTTTTCTCCTATATTATTTATCTATCCTAAACTAAAACCTAAATTTTTACTATTTTTTAATATATATTATTTTCATTTTCTTTTTATTTTTTTCATATTTTATTATTTATTATTATAATTATTATTTTATTTTTATTATTACTTATCCTAAATTAAACAAAAAAAACTAATCTAAATTCTAATATTTTTTTATTTTTTTTAATTATAAATGATAAGTAAATAAATAAAGGAATTCGAAAAAATAAATAAATAATAATAAAAAATCCGACTTACCTAGATCCGGGTCAGTGCGCGGGTCGGGTCAGTAGGGTTGGATTGGTTCAAAGCAGGTCGATAGGTCATGGTGGCTGGGAGTGCTCGTTAACAGCGTTCCGGCAGCTTTCTATGGCGTTTAAAGGTGACTTCCGAGCTTTTAAGGGATGAGGACCTTGACCGTGGCGATGGTTTTCTTCAAGATCGCCTCCAGGTGGTGGTTTTGAGCTCGATTGGCGGTCGCGGGTTGAAGAATTCTGACGAGGCTTGGATTTCTCTCTTTTTCTCACTTCTGATTCGTGCTTCTGCTTCCTCCCTTCCTCCTCTATTTATAAGCGCAATAAATCGAGCTGGATAAGCTCGAATTTCCTTTGATTGAAGCAAATCGGATTTCGGTTGAAAAACCCATATCCGATTTGTGTAAATCCTTTGATTTGTCGCGATTTGATTCCAATTGGATAATGTTTATCCTATTTCTGTTGAAGATTTGTTGGATTTGTGCAAAAAAATCGAATCAAAACGGCTGAAATTCGATTTTTCTCTTGCTGGTGACGATCTTGGACAAAGGTTGAAGATGATCACGCGCCTGGTGCGTGCGCCCGTTTCAGCCAATCACCTGCTGACACGTATTCCAAGCGAGGAAATTTTTTTTTTGCAAAACACGGAATCTGCCTCCCCCGCGTTTCGAACCTGCGACCGGACCCCCTCCTGCGTGCATAAGGCCGTGGCTCGGACCAGCTGGGCTAGCCCACTTACTCAATTTTTTATTTTCGCAATTTGCATATATGGAATGCGATTTTTTATTATTTTTGTATTTTTTTGAAATTTCAAAAATTTGTAAAAATTATTTAATCCCTTTTATTACTATTTCTGCAATTATTTTCCAAAATTGATGTATTTTTCCTATTTTTGCTAAATTAGAAAAGAAATGTAAAAAATGGAAAAAATTGAAAATTGATTATTGTTGATTATTAGGGCAAAAATGGGGTGTTTACAGGGAGGAGATATGTATGTATCTTTTTTTTTTTAACGAGTGGTTATAAGGATTTTAAAAAAATTACAATACCTCCATTAATATTTTTATTTATTTATTATTATTAACAATTCATTTTTTTCCATGTATTTTACACAAATTGTTTTCTTGAGATGATCAAACTACCCTAAGGAAATTAAATATAAGAAGAAATAATGAACAATGTTGTGATATATATAAAAAGGAAAAATCAGAAATTGAGAAGAAGGAAATATTCAATGAGAAATGAGTGAAAAAAAAAATGGAGATGGAGTACTATAGTATTATCATGTAGTGCTTCTATTTTCTAGTCGATTAGATACAACTACAACTTGTATTACGCATAGCTCTACTCTACTAGTATCATGTCATAACATATGCAAATAAAAATAGCATTGATTGAGCATTAAAATGCCCCTTTTGCATTTCATATGATGTATAATTAGATTTAGAGGTCACCACAAAACTAAAAGCATGTGAAATGCAAGAGAAGGAATGAATGGCTCTATAGTTTGCATAAGCTCGACCATGTTAATTCAACTAACTTAAGAAGCAAATGCGTGAACTCTAGTTATAAAGGTAGTAGTATTTAGTTCTAGAACTAAACATAACTGGAAACTATAAGAAGAATAAGATAATACTATATAAGAAGAACTAAACCATGTTTGGTTTGTGTAATAGAAGGCATGTATTTTTTTTAATAATATTGAGTTATTTTTCGTATCAACATGAAAAATTATTAAAAAAATTTTGATGTTGTCACAAACAGTTGAAAGAATAACGATAATATAGGATTATATTTTGGGTTTTGTGATTAAGCTTATTTTGTTTAATGAAATAATTTTTTATACCATCAAATATATTATACAATTTTTTTAGTTTTCATTTAGCATTGTAAGATTTTTTTTTAATTTTATTCGATGACTTAATCTAATATATAATTCAAATAGAGGACTGAGGATTTTGTCTAATCCAATACCATAAAATAATAGCAACCAAACACTATTTTAAAGATATTATACTAGTAGGATGATCGTGATCACTATTTACAACTTCTCTTATAATAGGTCAATGCCAGATTCATATCACTAACGTCTTTCATCCTTTCATAAAATATTTGATTCTACTATGAGAAATACATGGGCCCCTAAAGTGCAACACCATTAATATCGCGATATAACAAGCTAAATGTACTTTATAGAGTTATCTTTTGATGATGGCACGATTACCCAATAGTCAAGACTAGACATGGGCCTGGTCCAGCCCAACCTCACCAAAACTGTTATGTCATGGGGTCCTAAGTGCCATTCAAGGAATGGCCCATCTTAAACCAATTGTAGGTTGATTCCTTGGACCCACCATTGTAATAGGTTTGATTTATGGTTTGTAAACCTATCAATCGACCTAAATTAAATTTTCTAACATTATATGTTTTAAACTCTCACTTTCAACTCAATAACCAAGTAGTTCTAGCTCAATTTTTAGTAAAATTGAAAAGGATTTATTTACTTTTTTATTTATACAAAACTACACTAAATCTACGTTTTACATTATAACACTAGCAATGTGGAAAAAAAAAACCCTAAAAAGATATAAAAAATCTAACACACGTTATTAAGAAAGAAAAACTCTCTTTTCATGAAAGTTTACATATATCAAACAAGGCTAACACTAAATGCATATTTGATTGCTATGCCATTAATAGTAATATATTAAGGGCTTGTTAGAATGTTTTTCTTTTTTTATTTTTTAATCTATATCTTATCGATATCTATTTAAAATTTAGTGTTTAGAAAACTATCTTATTTGTTTCTATTTTATAATTATAATAAAGGTAGTTATTGGAATAGATAGATTAGAAAGTTAAAATTCATGTAATTTTAAGAGAAAATATTTGTATATTATGCATTGGAAAATGAAATTTTAATTAGTATTTTTATAAAAATGAATAAAGTAAAGGGTAAAAAAGTCTAACTTTATAAGGATTTATTAGGTATTTCCATCTTTTTGGTATATTTTATTATTAGCAAACACATAGTTTGAATGAATGCTAAGAAAATACCAAAAAGATGGAAAAAAGATAAAGTAAAGAGACCTTAAATAGGGTTAGTAATTTGTATTAATAGGTTGTGTTTTGTGTCAACTTCTAAATAGATTCGTGTTTAAAAAACCATAACTCGTGACATAACCCATTTTAGTAATTGTGTGTGAAACCCTTAACCTATGACTCAACATATTTACTAAACATATTTCGTGTTTAAGTTCAACCCATTTATCAATTAAAAAATTCTGAATAAATATATTATAGCTATAGATTCTTTGATTAAGAATTCTGTATCACCTTTAATTTACTTAATACTTGCAAAAGAAATTTTATTGAAAGCTATATTAATGCTTGCAAATATAGTTTTCTATTTTTAAGCTAAACATGTGAATAAGTTTAGTAAAAACATTATAGCTCAAAGTATTATGTGATTAACTTAAATAAAAATTTACAGTATAATAGTTTTGTGAGTTAATCCATAACATTATCTAATCAATTTAAATAAAAACCTATAATTATATTTAGTATAGTTTTATTAAAAATACCTAGTGACTACATTAATGAGTTTGAGACTTAGCAATGTATGTTTAAATGGATATGTATAGAAGTTTTGAATATATTATTGTATACTTTCATTTCTTTTAATGGTAGAAAGTATAATATAAAAGGGAAAAAAAGTTTGGTGGTATTAAAGTAAACTATTAATATTAGAAATCTTAATCTTAAATGGACTCATGGGTCAAACCTAGACATGTTTACTGGACTTATTTATTAAATGGATTCATGCACAACTTAAGATATTAAACAAAAACCTAGACATATTTATAAATCAATCAAACAGGTCTAACTCGTTTATTAATTATGTCAAGTTTTATTCATGTAAACTCATTTATGATCGTATCATATGGTATTGGGTTGGCAGATTAGGTCTCAAATTGCCCATCTAAATGCTAAATATTGAGATTGTAAAAGTTCATCATTCATAATTCACATAATAGTTTAAATTTTTTCTATTCAATTTTATGTTTTATTTTTAAAGGTGTTTAATTTGTTTTTTATTTTTTAATTTTCTAAATAATCTAGACTCATAAAGACCTAGTAGGTTAATGGGCTTTAGGGCACAAAACATACTAGATTTGTTAGGTTACTAGATTGGTGAGTACTGATAGATCATGGGGAAAGAAATTATTTATTGAAGCAAAAGAGATGTTTTTTTTTTTTTTTTGCCACAACTTCTACTACACATCTCTTATTAAAAAATATTATGGGAAAAGGAAATAAATAATATTATTTGTAAAAATATTCCTGCAAATGTATTAACTACGAAAATAATCCCAATAATATATCACTTAAAATTGACACTTGGAGTATCGATTTCATTGCAACTTAAAATTCCACTAGCTCCTTCTTCCTTCTTCCTCCTTCCTCATTTGCATCTCCTTTTACTTTCCCTTTCTCTCTCTATCTCTAAAAATCTCAAAAACCCTAACCCCATATTTCCTCTCATTTATGCTATTTTAAGATGAATTGAAGGCTAATCAAAGGTTTAAGTAGTGGGATTATTCATCTGGTGGTATAGTTTGCATAGAAAATGCATGATTTCACGATGTTTTCAACCCTCTTTCTCTAGAAGTTACAACAAACTCTAAGATAAATACTTTTATGATATTTTGCGGTTTTTATGGTATTGTAGAGATTTAAATGTAGGATAATATGATATTGTGGTGCTACATTGTTTTTATTATGATGTTTAGGTAGTTTTTTATTTTTTTTCAATTTTTTTATTTTTTTTATCCTACAAAGTTAAACTCAATAGTTGAATTGACCATTTTAAGTAGCATATTATGAGGATTACTTTGTCACTTGGTATAAGCAAGGGAATTTTTTGGAAGAAAATGGTAATATGTTTTCTTGTCCCTTGAGGGAAAAATAGAAAAATTGGGTTAATGAGAGATAAGGAACAGTTTTCAAGTAAAATAAAAATAAATGGTAATAGTGCATGAGATATCAATATAAGTATTTGAGACTTTAATATTATTGGTAATTTATATTTATGGTTATATACATTAAATTTTTATTTTTCATGTGGCTTTTTGTTAAATAGTATGTAATATAGTTTCATAAATACATAGATATCATTGTTATATAATTATATAACAAAACAATTATTTGTTAATATAGTAACCTATAAAATTTATATGCAATAGATAAACATGTGGATATAAAAATTACATATAATGTGAACGACATATGTAATATATAATCAAGCTTAAAGTATACACATTTCATCATAATTTAACTTTCCTATAGGTAAATAATAATGCATATTAGCCAATAGGGATGGATGTATATTTATATAATTGGTAAGTTAGATTTACATTATATTTTTTTGGCTAATATTAGATTTATCTAATATGTAATAGGAATGAAACTTTAATTTTTTTTTTTTTTGGGAAGTGGTTAAGGATATTTTGTGTACTTTGTATGAGTTTACAATAATAAACTTTAAACCTTTTTTATAATAACAAAAAAGAAATGTATTTCAAGTTAAATTGATTTATCATATTTTAGATGACAAGGTTATGCTTAGTACAAGGAATACTCATATACGAGTCCAATGACCAAGTCTAATATAAAGAGTTAGAAGATCTTTTCAATTTTTACACGTAAATGGTATATAATGTAAATTGTCATTGAAATGTTTTGAGCCACTAAGTAAGCAAAATGTCTATGGTTAAAGTCATATGCTATGCTCATGGAAATATTTTGGATGGAGTCAATAAGTTCTCTATGATAGACAACTAACAATAGTTATTGGAGTTTCTCTTGATTCAACTTATGAACAGTTGTTTGGTATTATTTGTACTCATCTTTGAATTGATGGTGCAACCAATTGGATTGAATTGATCCATAGGTGTCTAATAATATATGGTAACATCTATTGTTATTGTGCAATGCCCATTACTAATAGTTAAGATGTGTACTAAATGTTGGTAAGACCATTAGTGTAACTTAGGATTTGTGGTACTATTGAGTCATATGTGTAAATAAGCGAAATTGAGTTGCTTGGTCCAATGGGTATTGTTTTAGGATGGGATAATATAAATGATGATCCACTTCTAACTCAAGTACCTGAATCTTAGTATGTTGAAACTACTAAAGTAGTAGGTTATAGTGGCAATTAGCCTTAAATTTATAATATCAGTATAGGTGAACTAATGAGAGAGATGAATGTTGAGAATAACTTAGCTTGTCATACTTCTAGTGAGGTTGAAACTCATGCCATTCTTTACAGTTGACATGGGAAGTGGATATGTTGATTATTAGAATACAAGTGAGGGGAACTAGAGCTTCAACAATGAGTTTAAAATGGGAATGCATTTTAAGACAAAAGAGCACTTGATACAAGCAGTTAAAATACATCACACGGTAAATCATTATAACTACATTTTGGATAAATCATCTCCAAAGTTTTGGATTGTGAGTTGTGCTAGTAGTTGCAGTGGTTGCAAGTGGAGACTTTGTGCATGCTTGAAAAAGCATGCTGAGTGTTTTCAAATAACAAAGTTTGAGGTCCTTACACATGTGTTAACCTTGGAATTAACTAAGATTACCCCCAATTAGACTAGATGTCTTATATTAGAGGTAGAAGTGGACTCAAATGTGAAGATTAAACAACTATAGACCTCCATTTATAAGGAGTTTAGATGTACTGTGCACCCTAAGTGAGTTCGAGAGGCAAAGTGGAATGCCATTGAAGTCATATATGGAAAGTAGGATGATTTATATATTATACTCTTACACCTACTGACTACTATACAAGAGGTAAACTTAAGCACAATCATAGAGTGGAAACGTCTAGACTCCGATAGCTAAAGGCACGTGATATTAGATAGAGTCTTTAAGGCATTTGGAACATGCATTGATGCATTTCCCCATTACAAGTATTGTAGAAAACCAATCTTGTTGTAGGTATATGAAACTTTCAAATTAAATGGAATTACCTAATTAATTTTTCCAATGTTTTTAGTCGACTAATTACAATTAACGAAACTTTCTTGCATGGCAAATATAAGCACAAGTTACTTCTAATGACTAACTTAGATTATGCGAACCACATAGTTCTTTTAGCATTTGCATTGGTGGATGAAGAGTTCGAAGACACTTAGAGCTCATTTTTAAGATGTGTTCTTATGTTTGTTATTAATGATTGGGTCAATATTTGTTTAATCTTCGAACATCACAGAGGTATAAAGGTTGCTATATAGGGTGAGAATGCAGTGTGGCCATAGGGTTAGCCATGGCGATGGTGTTATATCTTCATGCATTAGGTTTCATTACAGTATCCTACTTGCCATTCATTTAGCTGAACCAGCACTTGTTTACAATGTTGGTCAAGCACTAACGACTAGAGACATACACCTTTTATATGCCTTTTGGCGACATAATTGCAATGCTATAAGACATTTCCATACTAGTAAGCTTACTAGTGGATGGGGAGGCTATCATTGGTAGCATACAATTAGATTGGCCAGAAATTTGCCATTAGTTGTTGGGAGTGAGGTCACTAGCAGTAGCTATTCAGGGAAACTGATTGAGATTGACATAGCTGAGGGATAATTGTAGCAATCTACTGCTTGATGCATGTGGCATCAACATCCAACGGTTTGCAAGAGCACTTATTTTACAACTGATGGGAGGTAGGATCTTTGTTGATAGATAACATAATGTGGTGCATCTAATGTTCCTCCCCTTTCTTATCCAACCTTCAGGTAATCTAGCAATACGCATGTGGGGCAACATGCTTAGCCTAACTATACTTTTACCTTTATATTGCCTCGTACATAGAGGTATATAAGATTAGTGGTCCATTGGTTATATTATAAGTTTAGGCATGGGAGAACTTCCCTCCTATCAACTCTTTGTGCTGCAAGGTAATGGCATTGGTTGAGGATCGACCACTCATGTGTAGATGGTATGTTAATTTCGATGTCACACAGTTGTCGACCCATGTAGTGACACAATATTGTGATGCTTTTGACCACCAAGTCCTTGAGCTGGTATTCCTAACCTCCTTTACTTTTTTTTACCTTCCCTTTTAGAACTTTATGATTCAACATCACTCTAACATGTTAGCTTTTAAGTGGTTTAGGTATTGATAAGGGCATATTCTACTCAAATTTATTGTATGAATCATGTTAAATTCTAATTGATTTTATGTGAATTCTAAGGAAATGGTCCTTAATTAGATTTACTATGTTATTTTAGGTTTGTTAAAGCTTATAGTGCAAACATGAGTAAATCGATTTTGAAGATTGGCCTTAAAGCCTAAGCCATTGGCCTAAGCTGCCAGCCTTGAAGCCTAAGCCACTGGCCTTAAAAAGGAAAGCTACCAGCTTTAGTGCCGACTTTGAGAGGAAACTAAAATTCATTCTTGGAGTGTTGATTAATATACTGAAGGGGAAGAAGAAAAGGGCATCTGATATTTTCTTTTTAACTTCAAAAATTAAAAGAGAAGGGGGGCATTGTTTGGTTGTACTTAAAATTATTTTGTTTTATCAATTGAAGAAATTGGAATCATCAAGGAAGGACTTCTTCATTAAGGAATTAGAGGATTATTGTATTGTGATTGTCAATTGAATTGGTGATCTCTAAACTAATACTCTTCTATTCAATTCATAGACTGAATTATTCCTTTCAATTATGAATTCTATTATAGTAATTTCTTTGATTTATGTTTGTGTTTTCAATTCTATAATGTTCTAAGTTTAATTGTAGGAAATCGATGAAACCCTAGAATAACTAAGATGATGATTGTAGCTATATTATAAGATTGTTGGTTATGTGGAAGATTC
The DNA here is from genome assembly GCA_037954665.1 of Laguncularia racemosa. Lineage (NCBI taxonomy): Eukaryota > Viridiplantae > Streptophyta > Magnoliopsida > Myrtales > Combretaceae > Laguncularia > Laguncularia racemosa. The sequence goes on from JBBMOL010000329.1 coordinate 293,250, forward strand.
ATATTGTAATTCCTATACTATAAATTCTAATTTTATGTCTAAATTAGGATTTTAGGAATTTTAATAACTCGGAGGGAGAATTAGGGTTCAATAGGATTTCTTAAGTTAGGTTAAATAAGAAATGTGGAAATGGGATTATTTTAATCTGATTTGAAATTGTTTGAGAGCTTAATGCAATATTCTTGATTAGTTTCTCACTAAGTAATTAGGAGAAATTAGGATAAAATATTAGTCAACTATATAATTGGGAGATTTGTAGTTGAATATAAAATCCCATGTTATTGTTTAGTGGAAGCTAATAAATTAATTTTGGAGTTTTTAGTTTTAATTATTTGGAAAAGAAATAAAGATTTTCACAATTTCATATGAATATCCACATAGCTAAGAATTATTATAATATAATGATAATTTGATTAGTGAAATTAGGGTAGATTTGGTTTTCCTATTTTCCATTGATATATTTTCATAACAATTTCCTTCATATTCGTAGTAAAAATCTAGGTGTAATAGATTAGTTGGTATTTGAGTTATTGATTCTCTCAATTTGATTACCTAAATAATAATAGATTTGATATTGATTTAGTACGTATTTAATCCTCGTGGAATCGACACTCAACTCATTACTATATTACTTAATCTGACCCAATACACTTGCTAGTAAAATTCGCTTGTAAATGTTTTTTTATATTTACAGCAGATTAGGTCCTATACACGCATGCAGACATAGAAATACTACCATCTTATTGTTGGGAAGGCAGTGACATTTAGCTTGCTCGAGTGCCACTTATTTGCTTTCATATGATCGAGTTGTGTTTTCTAAACTTAGTAGTTTTCTAGTTTGGAGGCATTTAGACGGCACCTCAATATATCAATAGATCTACATAGCTCCATGAGCTTGACTTATAGGGTAAGATTGAGACAAATTGGGTCACCACCCACTTGGCTTGGTTAATGTAATGGGTCGATTGTCAACATTGGATCATTCATTTAGCTCCAACCTACGGTTCATCAGATATTACAGCCCTAAGGTTCATTACTTAGTATTGGGAGATCACTCAATGGTACATAGGTTAGACTAGTGCCATGTTAAGTTATATGGTACATATCTAATCTTCCTATTCTATTATTTCTTGTGTTTTGTATTGTGCAAATTAATTACATTGTCTTATTCTTTTCTGTGGGCTGATTTTATTGAAGCTTTAGTGAAGCTTTATTTGAGGCACTGGAAATGGCTATGGTAGTCCATTGATTTAGGGGTGTCACTCTAGATGGTAGACCATTTGCTGCAGATAATACTAGTGAATGGGAGGACTCAACACCATCGTAGCTCCTTTAGAGACAACGCGCTTGAGTTGGAAGCTAGCATAGAGGATGAGTTCGTAGACATGCTAAATTAGAGTTTAGAGACGATTGTGAGGACTCATCTTCCACATTCCCTACTAAGACTACAATATGTCATGACGAGCTAGACTCATCTATAGCAGTGTCTACACCTATTTTCACTCATTTTGTAGAGGGTTTCAGCTTTACGCCGCCACTCCTCTAGCTTCACATAAGGGAAAATCTAGTCATGGTGATGGTGATATAGGTAAGAGTTTTACTCAAGTTGAGCCCACTCTCGTTCCTTTGCACATGCCTCCTCTACATAGTTCGCCTAGTTTAAGTTTAGATAACACTTAGATTACACAAATAGATTTGGATCAGATGATGCAGCCTCAGCCTGACCCTATGCTAGATGATTAAGGTGTGTGTATGTTCAAGCGATGGAGGAGGAGATAGTCTTAGCTTTGTGTTATATTATATGTTTTAAGCCATTACTCAATGGATACTTGGTCTATGCTTAAATATATACTATTGTATGTGTAATTAAAATTTTCAGTTTCTTCATTTAATAGTATTATCTATTATCTTACATAGTATAATGATTTAAAAGTTGCTAAAATTCATTAAATGATGTATTCTTGTTATCGTCTTTAAGAATTTTTGCTATTGGGTTGGTGTTTCTGTACCATTTTTGGCATGTTACTGCAAGTTATCTAAATTTTTTGTCCTTAGAAATTGTAAAGACATTGTTAATTGTGAATAGCAAGAAAAACTTAGCATTTCAAGTGCTAAATTTACTAGATTTGAATTAAAATTAGTACTTACTATTGTTGTATGTATATATTAGGAAAATATAGGCACTTCAAGTGTTTGTTTGAACTAGATGTAGTACTTGGAGTGAGAAAAATGAACAAAGAATTTTTTTAAAATATAAGGACTATTTCATTATGAATTAAAACAAAAGAATTCAAAATTTGATCAATGAAAAAATTAGTTACACGGTCATTATAAGTATGATTTATCTTCTATTACATGATATTGATTAATACAACTAAAATTTCGAAATAAAATTACTTAATGACATATAAATCAAAATCCAAAATTAAACAAAACTTATTTGCCAAAAAAGAATAATTAATTCATAAAAATGAATAAAATTTAATCAAATTCATTATTAAAATAAAAAATATAACTTGATTGGAGTTGCCTAAAATCGAAACTTGGAGTGTCAATTAATTATAGTTGAAATTCAACTAAAATCGACGAGTACCGATTTCAAGTAGTATATTTCTAGGAATATTTTTTCATGATACATTTGCAGAAATATTTTTAAAAATAATATTATTTATTTCCTTTTTCCCAATATATATATATATATATATAGCTAATCATAATTCATAACGGCCCGTAATATACAATATATGTATATGTAAAGCAGAACTCGGTTCTCTACAAACTAATACAAAATCAAAAGTAACAAAGCCTTTGACATATTTCAAATCATTGGCTCAGATGTTTTACAGACCTTAACAACGAAAAACCGGGGAACGTCGAATCTCCTTATTTTAAGCTCTTCACCACCAGACCCCCAAGAGAAACAAGCTCAACTGTTAAGATGTTTGCTGTATGCACGAGGGGTGAAGATCATAGTTGCACACCCCGCAAGATAGCGTCCAAAATCTGCCTGGCCTTTGACAGAAGTTGCATACATATGCCTTAGCCATTTCCAGTCGGAGCGAATGGTTATGCTTCATGTCCATTACCAATGGAGGTAGTGAATTTCCTTCCCTCTTTAATCCTGCTTCAATTTCCGCAATTCTCGTCTCCGTGAATGGGAAAGCATCGGCACCATACAAGGATATCGTGTTCCTCCCATTTCTGGTGATGATCTTTCCATCTGGACCAATAATTATCAAACTTGGAATCTTTTGAATGTTAAAGATTCTACATAGGTCTTTCTGGGCTTTATCCTCGTACGGAATAACAAGCCATGGCATTGTCCTAATGTTAGCCATAAATTCCTCATGATTCCTATCTGTAGACACAAAAACAACCTCAAAAGATTCGCCCGAGCATGTTCTGATCTCCCTGTAAGCTTCAGCAAGCTGCTCAACAAAAGCATGGCAAGGAGGGCACCAATTTGCACCAAAGTAAAGGCCTACCGTCTTATCAATCAAATTTGATACTTGTACCTGCACATTTCATTTCAAGATTTCAATTTCTTTACTCAACTGCATCACTAGCAAGCAATGGACCAGGCTATGACCTCGGCAAGGCTTGTGGGTAGGAACTGGACCGAGGTCAGAAAAACGGAACTTCAGACGCTAAACGTATCCATGAGTAAATTTAATGGCAATTAAGTAACAATTTCGCTTGCATTTATGCTCTTTTGATTACATTTTTCAAAGAGGGAAAGAAAAAAAAATGCAATTGGCTTGGATCGGACCAGCCAATTTAGTCTTGGTGCAGGAAGATGTATCAAAGAGGTAAGTAATAAGATACCTTTGCACCTTGACAACCAACCAAAAAATCCCGCGTTTGATGCACCAGAAGCTGCTCTAGATTTCCGCCTTTGCTCATGGCATCATCAATAGCCCTGAGTTCCACCATTCTCTTGGTTGTGAATGGAAAAGCGTCAACTCCGAAATCTTCTATGAATCTAATCAACTCGTGTGTATTAGGTATAGCATCCGAAGTCAACGGCACCAGTGATGGGATTTGATCGACGTGGTAGCATTGACTCAGCCTCCTAGACAGATTCAGGCCGAATGGAATTGCAAACCATGGCATGGTCTTGAAGTGCTCCTTAAAACCATTTTCATCATGGTCACAGGAAACTAAAATTATCTCTACTTCTTTGCCGTTGGCTTTCAGGACATCATAAAGCTGAACTAGATGGGGAGCGAAATTTCTACAGGGCCTACACCAATTAGCGGAGAAAAGGAGACAGATCAATTTCCCAGCGCACGATGACAGGGGTACCTGATATCATGATCATGCCAACAAAAAGTTTAGTGAATTACACTCACTAGTCGCTCCATAGGTTCCCTTCTATAAGAAACAAATAGTTCTTCTAGTGGGGCAGATTTTGGTAGTGATCAATTCTTTTTCACCAAATTCGTGTGGAAGGCTACCAAAAACCAAAAAAGCTTGAAACAAATTCAAAGTTTGGCTTCATATTAATTATTATCAATAGGTCAAGTACTTCAGTTGGGAATATAGTACCTTTGCTTCACTTGATAACAGATACTGAACCCCTTCAAAATTTAATATGCTCCAGATATCTTCATAAGAAGAACTAAAGCGAACCAGGTTAAGGTCGAGCCCTGACATAGGAAAGAAAACTACAGTCTTTCGATTAAGAAATGAAGAACACAGATATAATTTTTGAGACTCAATTGAAACTTAGTATTTCTGTATTTGTCTCGACGTCGTTGCTAGTAACAATGGCCGTAGCGTAGACTTCGCCTTAAGAATAAATACAGTAGCAAGACGATGTGCCTTGGATCCTTTGATGTAGTGTGTTGTATTATCTGACTTGTTTTAAAAAAGAAAAAATAAAAAAAAAATTGTTTAGAAATGATAAAAATTTCAAAATCGTTACAGTTTCATATTAAGCGTTTGACATGCTTATCAATACTCTGCTTAAAAACCTTCCTTGCCTAGAATTAAGGCAATACGACATGAGGCAAGAAAAGGAACGGAGGAGAATACAACAGGAATTTGGATTAAAAAAGTAGATCCCGGAATCTTATTCTTTTCAATTCCAAAATGCTTGATGCCTGAGTGTTGAGCAAGACGGTCTTGATGGTGACGTGCCCTTCACCGATTCATAGGATTAGAGCATTATCTATCTGTGAAAGGAGGCCACGTCGGCCTCCTCTCATCTATATGTCTGCCCCATGTCTCGCTTACCCTTAGATAGGCTATAATAAAGTATAACAGTGAATAGAATGCTTTCTCCATGTCTGATTTTCCCATCTACATATAATGGAAATATAAACATTGTTGACAGCATTTCATGGAAGTTTGATTGATAGAATGGAATAAAATAGGTATTAAAAAAATCAAATCTTATAAAATAGAGCAAAAAGATAATAATTATTACTTATTTAATTGTATTTAAAATAATATAAATAATAAATTAAGAATCTATCTGGAATACATACATACTTGTATCACAATCCACAACCTGATTGCTGGATTAGTTTCTCACGAGTAGAGAAAGGAAAAGTTTCTCAATTTACATCGTGTCACTCATCTATATTAATATAGTCTATCTATTTTGGCTTTGTTCATTAATACGATTTACTAGGTCTTTACATTCTTTCATTTCAAATTGCCAGTCATATACATTATATCCTAGTATATATAAGAGCATACTTATTTCTATTCTTACTTTATTAATCGAATTATTTATTTTATTAGTACGACACATACTACTAGATGGATATGTACTAGTGATTTGTCTACCTAAAATAAAAGAGATCAAATATAATATATATTAAAAATAGAAAACTTTTCAATTTCCACGCCTAATTAGTTGGAATTCAGTCTTTTACTTAAGATGGAGAATGTGATATATAGAAAAGTAAACACTATCAAAATGAAGAAAATTTTCAAGATTATTGAGTTAACCTTCAACTATTTATAATATAACAAGCATATTTTTAATTTGAATGGAAATTGAAGGAATATATTAATAAAAAGTTATTTTTTTGAATGACTCACACCAGAATCAATGTCTTGTGCTTAAATATTATGTCTTTTTTCTTGAGTGACTAGGGAGGGGAAGGGGCAATAATTGCCCATGGTGAGTCAAAGGCTACATAGTTTACACTTGCTTCCAAGATTTACAAGGAGAGTAATACTTTCTTATTTTGCTCTCATGAGATTTGAACTTAGGTGCTTTAACATTTAGGTCAAAGTGCTTTACTAGTAAGACACACTCTCATGAGTATATATATAGAATGAACTCAACAAATAAGTTTGGATTTGGCCGCAGATTGATTTTACTTGGTTGAGGAGGAAGGATTCTTACAAATATATCTTGGAAAGAAGAGTGTTAATAAGGAGTGTTCTAGGACTTCAAACCAAGTGCTTTACTATTGCGAGACAAGCCTTACAAGTATGTATCAAGATTGAACTTAACAAATGAATTTGACTTTAGTTACTGATCAAACTTTTTTTGAAGTAGCAAACCCTGTCTATAAGAGGATGTTAACCTAATATTTATTAATAGATTAGAAAGATACAAGAAAAGAGGGAACCCATGGCTGGAGTCCTCCAAGATCACATAACACATGTACATGCTTAAAAACTAAACAAGAGAATATTATTCCCTTAACACAAAAGACCTATAGGAAAAAGAAAAATAATGGGAGGACTCTTCCCCATACAAAGCATAAACCCACATAGGATGTTCTAGCAATATAGAATTTAAACCCTAAAACAACACTTCCAATCGAAGACAAATAAAATTATAGATCAATAAGATAATCAAAACTACAATAAGGAAATGATGCATAGATTGCCAAAACCATGCTAGCCTAAAGTTAGTTTGTGTCTTCCTTGCTCTCTTTATAATCTAGTCAATAGCATAAATTTTTTTCTTTCTAAACATGACTTAACTTTCCTTAAATATCTTTTTGCAACGTCCTTACCTAAGAATTATCATCCCAAATATCCCATATGACAATGAGTGAAGAAAGCCATCTTGACATAACCAAGGAATCTATTTCAATCATCACATGTTTATGATTATATAACTTAAAACTTAAGGCCCTTAATTAAAGCAATTAATTCAATAGATTTAATGGACCTATTATGAAAAACAAAATCAAAAGACCATAACATCCTCCCTTTTCCATCCCTAAGAATACCACCCCTTGCACCTTTACCATTATTATAGTTACCATTAACATTAAGTTTTACAAAACCTTGCTCAGAGCATTCCTAAAGCAATGATGAGACATTCTTCTTTTATGCTTTTACAATAGTCCTAAAAAGGTCCTCATCATATAACATTTTTTTCTTAGTAAGTGGATTAGCTTGCCCAAGATTATATGGACCATCCCTAATGTGCATAACATGAATCCTGGGCACCTCTTGTTATTTTTATGCTTTCAGTTGTTTCTTTCAATTCATAGATACCATAAAGTTAAAATTGGAACAAAAACACGAGTATGATTTTTGACGTTTCTAGCCTTGCTTTGCCAAAATTTTATCATGACATCAATGGATGTGATTTTTGATAAATTCAAAATACTAAAGTAGGAAGCAACCAAAATCTAAACATCTAAAGCATACTTACATGATGAAAGAACATGCATAGTTATTTCAATCTTGAAGACACAAAAGATACCTAGAAGCAATAGGTCTATCCTAGGAACACTATTTGTCATTCATCAGAATAAAAGAGCATAAAGCTCACCACATAAAGAAAGAAATTTTAGGTGAAAGAAAATGATTTTAAATGATTCCATATAGTTTAACCTAAATGGATTTGTTTCCAAGTTTATCCTATGCCTTAGATTAAAAAAAAAAAAAAAAAGGAATTTTAAGAGGGAACCATCAAGATAGGACAGTCATTTGCAGCTTGTTAAATTCTTGAAAGAAGAATATCCTCTAGCAAGTCATGGGAACCAATCCAGAAAGTGTATCTATTTCTATACTACAATTCTTCAAAAGGTCATTGACTTTCAAGTAAGGAGAAATAATTAAAGAAAAATTAGATAAGTGACCTTTGGGGTGCTAATTTATCATATTAGAAACTAAGTTTACCCCAACTAGTTTCTAATCAAACTTGATTCATAGGGGAGCATGGAATTCTTATAGATATGTCTAAGATAGGAGAATGCTGATAAGGAGTGATCTAACACTTTAGGTCAAGTCCTTTACCATTGAGGCACACCTTCATAAGTATATATAAAGATTGAACTTAACAAATAACTTTTGACTTAGTTGTTGATCAAATTTCACTCATAGAGTAGCAAGAGATTCTTTATAGATATATCTCATAAAAAAGAGTGTTAATAGGGCTTGTTACTTCACTCATGGAAATTTAGAATTGGTTGTGATGCTATTTTGTTAAGAATAAATATTTTCCTTGTGATAGCAAGGAGGATAAAAAAAAAAATCTCTATCAAAAGAAATCCATAATAAGTGGAATTGTTGTGAGTAGATGATTTAAAAATGATTTACTAAAATTTGAATATATGACAAGACGGAATGCACATAAAAGAATATAATGTGAAAGATAGTGGATCCTAAAATTCACATTCAAATGATGAAGTGGATTGTAGGAGAAAAGAATTTAAAATAAATAAATAAATAAATAATGATGAAAGATGCAAAGAATTAACGGGATAAAAGAAAGGATAAAAAAAAAAGAAGAAGAAGAAAAGACAATGACTCTATTATGAAAAGAAAAGGTAATGGAAAAAGACAATAACTAAAGCTTGGCTTGATATTTACTTGATTTTAACTCAATAATAGTTGAGTTAATCTTGAGCTTAAACTACTCAAGTAATTTATCGATTCAAGCTATACTATCTCACAAGCTTAATTGAGCCCAAGTTAGACTTAAATGTTAGTTAAGTTTAAGTCAATTTTAGATATTGATTTTATTTCGATTAGAATAATAATTTTTTTTTTAGAAAATCAATATTGAATGAGCTTAATTGAGTCAAGATCAAATTCTTTGAATACCTTTTTAAGTTGAATTCCAGCTCAAGCTCAAAATCATAAGTTTGATCAAGTTTAAGTCAAGCTAGAATTTTGAAATTTCAAGTCAAGTTTGGGTTCAAGCTCAATATTATGTCATTTCAACTCAACTCAACTCTATCATTATAGACAAGTCACTTAAGTTGTTATTCATTTAGGTGCATTAGGTAGTAGCATAACTATTGTAGTGACTGAAGTGCTTAAAGCACTTGATGAATGTTCAAGAATACTTTGACTTCATTAAAGAGTTTTCACACAAAAGGCAAAATTCGAAGGTATTGAATTATGAAGTATATTTAGCCTTTTGTTTCATCATTTTTTCATCTTTCTCAATTTAGCGATAAATTTTAGATGATTTAGCCTAAAATTGAGGAGAAATTTACTAGTAAAGGAATCAATATTTAGGATCAAGTCTAAATAGATGATTAAACTTTTAAGTGGTTAAAATAAATTATCAATATTATGTTAAGTTGTTAAAATAGAAAATCAATTTTTCATGTTGTTAAAGTAGATGATCAATATTACAATAAGTGGTTCAAACAATGGATCTCGTCATTAACTTGTAAACATATTTGATGTAAGGCAAGTATACCTATCGATTAAGTGGTACAGTGAATTGAATATGAATGTAGTTTCACAAAAACTATGAATACTAATACTAATTTACACTATGTTATTTAATCAATAAATTTTAATGAGTTAATTAAAATAAAAATCTTAAACTAACTACTAACAAATTAACTAAGAAGCTCAATTAAAATTAGAAGAGCAAGATAATAATAATAAAAAAAAAACTCAAGAATGCAAAACAAGTACCTAGACATTGCTTTCCCTAAGATTACTCATGTGGCATTGGCAAAAATTATCTAATTCCATCTTTACTTTCATTGATCGGAAGAATTCTTAAATAAAATTAATAGCTTTCTCAAGTTTATTAATCGTAATCTCTAGAATACCTATTGGAATCTCTTCTTAATAAAATATATCAAGATCACATTAAAAGATAGTGAATTCTCTCACAATATTAATTTAATTTTGTAAGAATTATGTAACTTATCTCTAAAATTATATAAAATTCCCTTCAATTATGCTTAGACCTAATTACACACTTGATTTCTCAACTATCATGCATAATATCAAATAATTAAATCAATACCCTAGAAATATCAATCTAATCAATTCAAGCACACATAATTGAATCAAGAAAACAAAGATTTCATTGAAATTAAGAGATAAAAACTAGACACATGACAACCCCAGGATCTACAAGTCTAAATACCATAAAATTGGGCTCCAATCACAGTGAACATAAAATCCTTCAATAATGCAAAAGAACACTTCATCAAAAGATCCAAAGTAAAAATCTCAATCTTGAAGTGTAAAAGCTACTCTTCTATGTCTTCTAAGTCTCCAAAATTCATATATAGAAGATATGATCTTGAGTCCCCTCTTTTCTTTATATAGTGGATGTTTAAAACCCTTGATTTAATGCTAACACAACCTACCAACATAGTTGTGCTTTGGGTTGTGTCTGTTTTCAAGCTCTCAAACCTTATCTAGAAAGTGGGAATTAAAATCAGCACAACCTAGACATGATCATGTCTAATAGCTCATGTTTACCAACATAACTTAACCAACATGATCATGTCCAGTAGCTTGTTTAAATCCAAAGTGTACACAACCTTTAAGAGTGGTGGCGTCTAGCCCTTATGTATCTCTCATCTAAGAAGCTCCTTTAAAGTTTAATTTAATAGACTATTAACATGATTATGTTTAACGACTGTATTGACCTCCAAAGCTCATGCTCTAAATTGTGTAAATTTTGATTCATGTTCTTCCTTTTCATCTCAATAACTTATCAAAACTTTGAAATCAAAATATTATTCAACTAATTATTAAATTCTTTCAAAGTACACTAAAATTCAAGGGAAGTACTATAAAACTTCCTAAATAAACATGACCAATTAAACACCTATCAATGGTAAATTAGTTTATTTTAAGGATGTTATAACAATGCTACTCTATTTGAATCATGTAGCATAATATTGATCATCTAATATAGATCAAAATCCATATATAAGTTTATACATAATGAAGCCTTGAGTCCTGATAAGTGTTAAAAGACCCTTAATTTTAGTGATTAAATTTTAATTTCAAGCATCAATAAAGACAAAAGAAAGGTTTAAGGATGATATAAGCAAAGGTGAGGTGAAATTTGGCGAAAAATGAAGAAAATCAATTCTTAATTCATCACAACCCATGCAAACGCTAGTGCTGGATGCAAAAAATGACCAGTAGCTATATCAAGGTGTGCCCCAGGTTCTGCACAAGCCGTGCTGGAGACTGTGCTGAACTAGGTAGTGAAAATGACGTGTTTCGAAATCAGCACGGCCTCAAGCATGGACGTGTTGATGCCCATGCTGAACCATGTTTTCATAGGACTATAAATAGACACTTTTTTATTTTTGGGGATTTTTTTTTCTGGCTTTGTTTAAAAACCCTAGGAGAGCATTATTACAAACTTGAAGAGGAGAAATTTCCGAGCATCATTAGAGATTACAAAACAACACAAGGGATTACTCTTTCTATTATGAATCAATTTTACTTCTCTAGATTCTTTGTTTTTATTGAAAACTTGATGGAGGAGTAATTCTTTATATCTTTCATTTTGTGAAACCCTAATTCATGTGCTAAAACAATGATTGATTAATGAATTGTTTATTTCTTTATATCTATTCATGTGTTTTCATTGTTCTTGTGATTAATTTAAGCGTGTGAATTGATTGCATGTTTGATTTTTATTAGATTAAAAAAGGTTTTGTCTAGTAAATTAGATCTTCATGAATAGAGAGATTACATGTTTTGCCTAAAGGTAGGAAAACATTGATTTTCTATAATTAATCAGAATTTGTGAACTTAACGAGATCTTGCATGACGATAGTGAGGGAGATGTTTCCATTATCTTATGCATGATTAAGAATTGATTAACTCGAAGGAGTAATTGATTTTACTTGAGAATTCCTACAGTGCAAAGTGTAAACTGATTTGTCAATCGATGTTTTATTTTAAGAATTTAAGGGTTATATTGGAACAAGATGAGGGGTATATTTTGTGATTGAATACATTTTTAAGACAATATCATTTAATTCTAGGATTATTAGGATTTGTTAATTGTTAATTTAATTCATAATTTCCACATCATAAATTAGGCTAGATAGTAAAGAAAGGTAATACTAATACTTGTTTTCTAGATCCTAGAGACAACACCTATTAAATCTATACTATAGTCGATAGGTATACTACCTAGCTCGATAGTAGATTTTATTGGTTATAAATTTAAAACTTAACGATCAGTTAGATTTGAGCGCACCAAGTCCTTAAATAGATGTTGATAAATTTAATATTTTTGGTGTTTTTAGGTTTTGTAATTTTTATGGGTTTTAGGGTTATTAAATAGAATGACAAAAAAGAAAGGACAATTTAATTAAGGATATGACACATTGAAATTAAATTGAATTGGGGTTTGTTTAATTCTTTATTGTTATGATGCAAAACTAAGTGCTAAACGGGGTCTCGCATTATTTATTGATTTGATGCATAATTGATTAAAATGAAGGGTTTTAATTCAATCAATTGATATTATGCACAATTGATCAAATTAAAGGTTGTCATTACAATTCAAAGAGAATTGATAAGACAAAGGAAATACAAAGAAACTCCCGTATGTTTCCATTCATGAATTGTTATAAATTAATTGGACAAATTATGTCTTACAAAGTATTTATATTGAAACCATAACAACCCTAGAGCAATCAAGTAATTAACCACCAATAAAAGGATTGAAATGTAAAGTTCAAATAAATTAATCAATAAAGTAATAAAATAATAAAATAACATAAAATACCAAAAAGTCTAAAATGCTAAAAAAATAAATAAATCTTTGAGAAAAAGTTCCATGCATAAATCTTCTAAAACTTAATGTAGGAAAACCATCCCTATCATCCTCTAATTTTAATCACTTAAAAGTTATATCCTCTATTTAAACTTGACTCTAAATATTGATTCATTCACCTATAATTTTCTATGAAATTGGGTGATTTAGAGGGATGTGGACTAGTATGCTTAAACAAGACTCATTAAGGTTGTTCTGATAGGTCTTAACTTATCCTAGTATGCATATGTGTTAAACTAAGTTCTTTGCTAATTTATGTGCTTCATTTTGTATCTCTTCCATAAGACATTATTAAGACAAATAAGTCTTGGGACAATATCACATTCGTTACCTAAACATTGTCATAAGCAACATCCTTGAAATAAAACCTTTAGAACACTCATACAACAATAATATATATAGCCGAAAGAGTCAACTAGTGCTTTAGCTAAACATTCTCTCTCTCTCTCTCTCTCTCTATATATATATATATATATATTCCCCACTCAACATATATGTACATCCTTTTACTTGTTCATAAACATAACACAACATAACCCTATACAAAAGTTCAACTCCATCTAGTACACTCTCAAAAGATTCCTTAGTCATGGTGGCCCCTCCTTTTATGCTTCATTTTGAGCTAAGGATAAAACACACGTCTTTTCAACTAGCTAATGAGCCAAGAAAGTGGGAACATATCCAACAACATGCATATAACATATAACATAGAACATATCTAACAACATGCATAAGTATCAATGAATATGTAAAAGGGACATAAGGTAGTTAAATCCAAAATCAAACCAATCATGTGTAAATGCATACCATGTTAACACATGTGATATGTAATGTTACTAGTACTTAATCATCATCTAATTAGTTAATATCTTCAACATCTAGATAAACAATATGAGGAATTAGGGCTACAATGAGTATTTTAGAGAAAGACCCCTAAAAATCCAACCTAATTGACCACGTGAGTTGCCAAAAATGATTTAGCAATACAAATCTATATGCTCAAAATCCAACATAGCAAGATCTTTTTTTTTTTTTTGGGGGGGGGGGGGGGGGGGGGGGTTTAAGAGAGAGAGAGGTTTGGGATGGTGGCAGGCTTGTGGGTAAACTCAAGATCTTAGTTTTAGAAAGCCTAACCTATGGTTTCTTTTTGTGCCATGCCATGGATGTACCAAACCACATATTAACCAACTAGTAGACATAAGTCTCATGTTGCAAGTTAAATAAAATTTTTGTAAAATCTAACCTTAACCAAGAATTCCATCATTCTAACTCATAGCTTAGTTTAAAATTTCACTTGAGTGAAATCCTATAAAGTTAATCAACTTCCTAGAATTTTCCTACTCATAAACATATCATGGATAGCCATCACATATTTAGTAAAAGAGCATATCTTAAACTATAATACTTGAAAATTTTATTTATTGATTTATTTAATATATATATTATCACAAAGAGGTAAGGACGAGGATGGAATTTTAAAAAAATTAGAAAGGCAATTTAGACATTTTGCAATGGGGAGTATTTAATCCCAAATGACCTAACGTTCCTCCTTTTCACTCCCTCATAGTAAAATAACAGACAGAAACACTCTCTAAACAAACCCTAAGATGACAAAAGGAGACGGCATGATCTAATTCCCACTACGAGAGGTAAGGGTTTTTATACAAGAATTTTCATGGTGAATGGGTAATCTGAGTTGGTTACATCGCTTTGTTCATACAGAACTCAAAGTTTGAGAAAGGACAATAGGAGAACGGGAATCAACAGCTCAAGGATACGACTTGTATAATTTTGATGTAATTGCGAAGATTCCTGTAATTTATATGCATTTACAAGTTTTAGAGATATAATTAAGCTTAGGAATAGAGAGGATTGGATTTAGGAGAATTCAAAGTAAAAGAATTAGGGTTTGTGTAAATTGCTAAAGGTAACACAGCTCACCAACATGTTCGTGTTTCGACTATGTTGAATTCAAAAGGTACACTAAGAGATACATGGCCTCTTAACACGGTCGTGTTTTGACTGTGTTAAAGGTAACATGACTTCCCAACATGGTTGTGTTTAGACCGTGTTGAATTAAGAAGAACACGACCTCCCAACATAGTTATGTTCCAACCATATTGAAACCAAATTTTACACCGAAAGATACACGAGCTCTAATACGGTCGTGCTCTAGTCTGTGTTAAGCAATACGGTCCCCAACATGGCCGTGTTGAATAAAGTACAACTTAATTATATATTTATTTATTTAACTTCAAATTAAACTAATTTCTACGCACCCTAGATAACTATTAAGGCCTTATAAAGAGATTAAATGAATAGGATTAAGAAATTTAAGAATTAATATTGATCTTAGATTAGGTACTAAAAAGAACTTATTGTTTGTACAGATTCCCATTTAAATTAAGTCTAAGACCGGGAAGTAATTAAGGCTAAGATCCAATGTATGTGTAACTTGTGTGTTGAGTTGTGCTTGTTTAAGTTAGTCATGCATTGAAATTGATTAAGTTAAATGATTTGAGTTAAGTGTTTAAGTTATAGGTTGTATATATATGGCTCGGCCTAAGGGCCCGTGGTGGCAAATCCCTAGGGGGCACGCCAATAATCCTTATGTGATGTTGTCCCTAGTGAAGTCGTGCTTGGAAATGATATAGGCTGAATGTTGGTTAAAGGTTTAAGTGGACATGGGTGTGGGGCCTGTAGTGGTAGCTCCCATCACCAGGATTAAGTGGTTTAAATGTACATAGGTGTGGGGCTCGTAGTAGTAGTTCCTATCACTAGGTTTAAGTGTACATGGGTATAGGGCCCGTAGTGGCAGTTCCCATCACCAAGTTTAAGGATTAAAGGTTCATAGGTGTGGGCTTATAGTGGCAATTCCCATCACCAAATTATGCTCCAATGTATAAAGTGAGTTAAGGGAGTTATGAGTACCCTATTGATGTTTGTGGACATAAATTGTATTAAGAAATGTTTGTCTGTGTTTAAGTACTACATGATATGTGTGATACTTGTTCATGTTTGTTAATGTGTGTGTGCTTGTGTTTGGGGAACATTTTTTAGATGTAGGTGTCAAGGGAGATGAGAACCCAAAAGATAATTTGGGTTTGGGTGAACCACAGAGAGAGGAAGATGAAGATTACCATTACTATTATGGTGATTAGGATTTATGAAGATTATGTTATTTGATTGTATTAGATAATACCTTTTTAAGGGATGTTATTTTTATGTTTAAAGACTTCCTGTACATTAGATAAGTGATATGGTTTATGAAATTATTTGAATTTTAAAGATGTATGAAATGTTTTTATATAAAAGTTACAGGTTAAAATATATCAAAGTTGTTTTAGAGCCATAGCATGTTCTTGTGAGATAAGGACATGTAGTGGGCAATGGCGTGGCTCGGATTTCGAGGCGTTACAACTTAGGTGGTATTAGAGCTTTAGGTTTATAATCTTTAGAGGTTTAAGTTTGAATCTATAGAGAATAGGTTCATGATCCTTATGACCTAAGTTTTGATCTATGGAGCATAGGTTATTGATCTTAAAGAGCTTAGGTAGTGATTCTTAGAATTAATTGATGATTAATAGACATAAGTTTTAAACAATAGAGCTTAAGATATGATCTTTAGAGTTAAACACTAGGTCCGTAAGATAGTGAGACATGAAGAGAGTGAGTAAAATATAGGATGTTTAATTAATTATGTAATTATTTTTTTGTATTATTATTTTACTTACATTCTTCTAACGGCTAAAGTTATATATATATGTGTAGACCCATATGTAGTGTTATATGTGTATACACTTATAAACTATGAAACTGACCATGACTGATATTAACATAAGTAGATTTGGTTGTCTCTTTTTAAACAGAATGCCTCCAAGAAGAATTACCAGATTAGGAGTCGGAAGGGGTGCTAAGCTTGATAACCCTAATGAGATGGAAGCTCAGAACCTACAACCATAAGGGGAAAGAAGTCAAATGGCTGAAGAAACAGTTCAGCTACTACATACTGTAAACCACCTGATGGAACTATTGGCACAATAACACCAAGCCCCCATTGTCTCACAACACAGAAATGCCAATGAACCCATCAGCTTTAATAGGTTCATAAGAGTAGCTAAGGAATTTAACCCCATAGTAGATGACTCAATTGGGGCTAAGGATTAGGTACAAGAAATTGAGAAGACATTTGCTACCTTCCAGTTTCTAGAAGATAGGAAGGTAAATTATGCCACATTCATGCTGAAGGGAACTGTAACAAAATGGTGGGCTTCGGTTCCTAGGCTTAGAGGGGATATTTCAAAGATATTTCCCCAGCAACTCTAGAGACAGAATAGAGAATGAATAATACAATAGTGAACAAGAGAACTGAATAGTTGAAGAGTATGAGGTAAAGATGAATCGTCTCATTCAATTCCTTCCTGAAAATGTGTGTAATGATGATAGGTCCCAAGCCAAAAGGTTCCTAAGAGAATTAGAATTGGACCTACAACTTGTAGTAGAGGCCTTTCAGCTAAATACATATGCTATAATTGTTGGTAAGGCGAAGTACCTTGAGTAGAATAAGATTATTATAGAAGAACAGAGGAGCTGCAAAGCACCAATAGCTTTGGAAAAAAGGCCTGCCTCTAGTGGGATGGGATAAGATAGGAGTAAAAGTCATCACATGCTGCAAAACAGAACACCAAGAGCTATAGCCCCTCCTTTCCAAATCAAACAAGTGCCTTTGGCATTCACGACAATGGGCACAAATGCTAAATGTCCCAAATGTTACGAACCCTATGACTTAAGAGAGTGTAGATGGCCAAATGGAGCATGTTTCTCTTATGGGAAGATAGGGCACATTAGCAGACATTGCACTGAAAGGTCAGTTCCCTTAATCTTCTGTCCTGTGTGCAACCAAAGGGGACACAAGGCAATCAATTGTCTTCAAGGACAAATAAGAAATCAGGCAGCACCAGTTCAATAGGCAACTAGACCTCTAGTGAGAGGATAAGGAGGTAGACCACAGGTAGGAGGTCCTAAACAAAGAGTTCTTACTAAGGTGTTTACCATTCATCAGCAACAGCACTAGGATATTCCGGATGTGGACAACATTGCAAGTATGCTTCCAGTGCACTCCTGTAATGCATATGTGCTATTCAATACCGGTGTGTCTGTATCCTATGTGTTTAAGAATTTTGTCTGTACATGTGCTTTGGATGTTGAAAATATGAATGATTGCCTAGATATTAGTACTCTTTTGGGAGTAGGAGGAAGAATAAGTAGGATATATAGAGGAATGAGAATAGAAATACATGATAAGGTAATGCAAGCAGACCTCTTAGTATTAAAAATGATAGAGTTTAGCGTTATTTTTTGTGTCAATTGGCTATCAAAATATCATGTCACCATTGACTGTTACAACATGGTGGTGCAATTTAATATACTAGGGAATGTATATTTTGAATACAAGTTAGAAGTGAGGAGACCCACTAGATTGCCTACCTATAAGATGTAGGGAAAAAGTGTACTAGCAACCATATTTGTTAAAGCCAGTAAAGAAGTTAGGATGGAAGGAGTACTAATAGTGAGGGAATTTCTTGATGTGTTTCTAGAAAATCTTGCTATTTTACCCCCAACCAGGGAAATAGAATTTAATATCGACTTGGTAAAAGGTATAGTACCCATATAAAAACCAGTCTATAGGATGGCACTAGTGGAATTGGAAGAATTAAGAGGAGCTACAAGATAACAGTTTTATAAGACCCAGTGTCTTTCCTTGGGGTACACCAGTTCTATTTGTGAAGAAGAAGGATGGAAACATGAGATTTTGTATAGACTACAGGAAGTTAAATAAGGTCACAATCAAGAACAAACATCATCTTCCCATGATAGATGACATGTTTAACCAATTGTAGGGAGCTTAGGTGTTCTCCAAAGTAGACCTAAGATTAGGCTACCACCAATTAAGAATCAAAGAAGAAGACATTCAAAAAACAACATTCACTAGATATGGGCACTATAAGTTTCTAGTAATGCCCTTTGGACTAACGAATGCACTAGCTGCATTCATGGA
Organism: Laguncularia racemosa; assembly: GCA_037954665.1. Taxonomy (NCBI): domain Eukaryota; kingdom Viridiplantae; phylum Streptophyta; class Magnoliopsida; order Myrtales; family Combretaceae; genus Laguncularia; species Laguncularia racemosa. Next base: position 312,308 of record JBBMOL010000329.1, read on the forward strand.
GTTAATGAATAGAGTACTCAGGGATTTCTTAGATAAGTTTGTAATCGTCTTTATAGTCGACATCTTGATATACTCTAAAAGCACTAAAAAGCATGAAGAACACTTGAGACTGGTATTGGGCAGGTTACAAGATGAGAAGTTGTATGCTAAATTTAGTAAATGTGAATTCTAGCTGGAACAAGTAGTCTTCTTGGGTAATGTGGTTAATAGGGATGGGATATTTGTAGACCTAGAAAAGGTGAGAGCGATAGTAAGCTGGCATAGACCAAAAATAGTTATAGAGGTAAGAAGCTTCCTTAGTATAACAGGTTATTATAGGAGATTTGTGGAAGGGTTTTCCAAGATTGACAAAGAGGAATGCAAAATTCAAATGGGATGACAGATGTGAAGCTAGTTTTCAGATGCTTAAAGAGAAACTAGTGTCGACACTAATTTTAACTTTACCCAAGAGTGGAGAAGAATTTAAGGTTTATAATGATGCCCCAATTCGAGGGTTGGGGTGTGTATTGATGCAAGGTGGTCAAGTAATAGCCTATGCATCTCAGCAACTAAAGCCATATAAAAAGAACTACCCAACTCATGACTTAGAATTAGCAATTGTAGTACTAGCTTTAAAGCTATAGAGGCATTACATATATGGAGAAAGTTGCAAAATCTTCACTGACCATAGAAGCCTAAAGTACATATTTACATAGAAAGAGCTGAATATGAGACAGAAGAGATGGTTAGAGTTAGTTAAAGATTACGACCTAAAGATACAATATCATCCAGGAAAAGCCAATGTGGTGGCAAACGCCCTTAGTAGAAAGAAACGAGGCAATGTAGCTACTGTAATCACTTCGAAGAAGAATTTATTGGAGGACATGCGTAAATTAGAGCTAGAAAATTTAACACAAGAAGTGGGAGCAAAAATGGCTACCTTAAGGATTCAACCAACCATAATGGATAGAATTAAATTGGGTTAAATGGAATATAAGGATATTCAAGAGATCAAGAGCAAAATGGAACAAAGCAAGGCATTAGAATTTAACTTAGATGCAAAAGGGACCTTAAGGTATAAAATAAGACTATGTGTGTCAAAGGACACAAAATTGAAGAGAGAAATAATGAAAGAGGCTCATCACTCTGCCTATACAATACATCTCAGAATAACTAAAATGTACAAAGACGTGAGAAGCTATTATTGGTGAAGAAACATGAAGAGAGAAATAGCATAATATGTAGCTAGATGCCTTACAAGCCAGTAGATTAGAATAAAATATCAGAGACCAATTGGAGAATTACAGCTTATTCCAGTACCAGTGTGAAAATGGGAGCATGTGAAAATAGACTTTGTTACAGCCCTCCCAAACACTAAGGAGAAGTAAGATGTAGTTTAGGTTATAGTGGACAAATTGACCAAGTCTATTCATTTTATACCTATCAAAGTATGATACAAATTAGAGAAACTAGCTCAAATATACATGTAAGAGATAATCAGACTACATGGGGTGCCAGTGACAATCACTTCTGATAGAGATACAAGATTTGTGAGTTGATTCTGAAACAGCCTATATAAAGCATTAGGCACCAAACTGCAATTCAGTTCGACATTCTACCCATAGACTAATGGTTAGTCTGAAAGAACCATACAAATATTGGAAGATTTGCTCAGGGCATGTACATTAGATTTTGGAGGAAACTAGAATGAGCATATACCTCTTGTGGAGTTTGCTTATAATAACAATTACTAGGCAACCATCCAGATGGCACCATATGAAGCTCTTTATAGAAGAAGATGCAAATCCCCACTATATTGAGATGAAGTGGGAGAAAGATAGATGATGGGCCGGAATTAGTATAAGAAGCAATAGACAAGGTAAAGCTAATTAGGCATAGAATACAAACAGCACAATCTCAATAAAAGAGCTATGCAGACAAGAGAAGATGTCCTTTAGAATTCCAAGTGGGAGATAAAGTATTATTGAAGATTTTTCCAATGAAAGGAGTGATTAGATTCAGGTTGAGAGAAAAGCTAAACCTAAGGTATATAGGCCCATTTGAGATCTCGAAAAGGATAGGCACATTGGCTTATAGGTTAGCTCTTCCACCGAATTTGGCCAAGGTATATGATGTATTCCATGTATCTATGCTAAGGAAATATGTACTCGACCTGAATCAGATAATGGCTTTAAAAACACTGAATGTACAGCCAAATCTGACATCTTTGGAAAGGTTAATCAAAATTCTGAACACTTAAAAACGGTTACTAAGATGGAAAACAATCCCTTATGTTAAAGTGCAATGGACAGACCAAACAGAATGTTAAGCGACATGGGAACTAGAAGCAAAAATGAGGAAGAAGTATGCAGAACTCTTCCAGAATCAGGTACTTTCGAGGATGAAAGTTTTTATAAGGCAAGGAGAATGTAATACCTAAAAATTTTATTTATTGATTTATTTAATATATATATTATCACAAAGAGTTGAGGACAAGGATGGATTTTTAGAAAATTAGAAGGGCAATTTGGACATTTTTCAACGGGGAGTATTTAATCCCAGATAACCTAACGTTCCTCCTTTTCACTCCTTCACTTTAAAATAGCAGACGGAAACGCTCTCTAAACAAACCCTAAGATGACAAAAGGAGATAGTGTGACCTAATTCCAAGTACGAGAGGTAAGGGTTTTATATAAGAATTTTTGTGGTGAATGGGTAATCTGAGTTACTTACATCGCTTTGTTCATACAGAACTCGAAGTTTGAGAAAGGACGATAGGAGAATGGGAATCAACGACTCAAGGATATGACTTGTGTAATTTTGATGTAAGTACGAAGATTCATGTAATTTAGATGCATTTACATGTTTTAGAGATATAATTGAGCTTAGAAATAGAGAGGATTAGATTTAGGAGAACTTAAAGTAAAAGAATTAGGGTTCATGGAAATTGCCGAGGGTAATAAGGCCCACCAACATCGTCACGTTTCGACCATGTTAAATTCGAAAGGTACACCAAAAGATACACGACCTCTTAACACGGTCATGTTTCGACCGTGTTGAGTCAAAGATAACATGACCTCCCAACACGGTTGTATTTAGACCATGTTGAATTAAGAAAAACATGGCTTCCCAATACAGTCGTGTTCCAACCATGTTGAAACCAAATTTTACACCGAAAGATACATGACCTTTAACACAGTCATGCTCCAGCCTGTGTTAAGCAACACGGTCCCTAACATAGCCGAATTGAATAAAATACAACTTAATTATATATTTATTTATCTTAAAATTAAACTAATTTCCACACACCCTAGCTAGCTATTAAGGCATTATAGAGAGATTAAATGAATAAGATTAAGAAAGTTAAGAATTAATATTTATCTTAGATTAGGTATTAAGAAGAACTTATTGCTTGTACAAATTCCCATTTAGATTAAGTTCAAGACTTGGATGTGCTTAAGGCTAAGATCTAAGGTATGTGTAACTTGTGTGTTGAGTTATGCTTGTTTAAGTTAGTCATGCATTGAAATTGACTAAGTTAAATTATTTGAGTTAAGTGTTTAAGTTGTACGTTATATGTGCTTAGCTCAGCCTAGGGGCCTATAGTGGTGAATCCCTAAGGGGCACCTTAATGATCCTTGTGTGATGTTACCCTTAGTGGAGTCATGCTTGGAAATTATCTAGGTTAAATGTTGGTTAAAGGTTGTAAGTAGAAATGGGTGTAAGGCTCGTAGTGGCAATTCCCATCACCAGGTTTAAGTGTACATGGGTGTGAGGTCCGTAGTGGCAGTTCCCATCACCAAGTTTAAGGATTAATGGTTCATGGGTGTGGGGGCCATAGTGGTAGTTCCCATCACCAAATCATGCTTTAGTGTGCAAAGTGTGTTAAGGGCATTATGAGTACCCTATTGATGCTTGTGGACATAAATTGTATTAAGAAATGGTTATATGTGTTTAAGTACTGCATGATGTGTGTGATACTTGTTCATATTTGTTCATGCGTGTGTATTTGTGTTATATATACTGGGCATTAGCTCACCCTTCGAGGAACATTTTTTAGATGCAAGTGTCAAAGGAGATGAGAACCCATAAGATAATTTAAGTTTAGGCGAACTATAGAGAGAGGAAGATGAAGATTACCATTACTATTATTGTGATTAGAATTTAGGAAGATTATGTTATTTGACTGTATTAGACAATACCTTTTTAAGGGATGTTAATTTTATGTTCAAAGACTTTTGTTGCATTAGATAAGTGATATGGTTTATGAAATTATTTAAATTTTAAGGATATATGAAATTTTTTTATACAAGAGTTATAGGCTAAAATGTATCAGAGTTGTTTTAAAGCCTTAGAGTGTTCTTGTAAGATAAGGACACATGGCGGGCAGTAGCGTAGCCCGAGTTTCGGGGTGTTACATAAACAATCAAACACATGTCCATAAACAATTATAAACAAGCAATATTTTAAGTAGACATAAGTCTACAGTTAGAAACGTAAAATCCACTTACCAAGGTTTGGCAATAGTTTAGCCTTGCTTCTTAAAACCTAGGTCTTTCTCACTAAGCTTACCTACTACTATATATAGAACATTATAGTCAACTTATGTCTAAAATATATTCATGTTACCTACCTATCATATGTTTTATCAATTGTATATTCTTAATCCTTAAATGATCATAAGTTCTTCATTTCTTATTAGATTTTAGCATTCTTCATATCATTGCAATCGCTACTCAGAGTATTATTTAAATGTAATAAGATACCAAACCATCCAAATTTACCTAATTCCAAAATTACCCTTTTATATTACTATTTCGATTATACTCTATCATAAGTGTGTAATTATTTTGAATCAGTTGAAATAGTCAATTAATTACACCAATGTGGTATGATACAAATCTGACCAGCAATTCATCTCTATTTAAACATCAATTTGAAGCATGTAATCAACACTAATATCATTATACTAATTACTAATTATCAATTTAAGCTAATTTATGTATAAATACTAGGTATTTACATAATAATTGCCATAACAACTTGATTAATTCCACAAAAATTATAATAGGTTCATAAAATCATATATTTTTAGCATGGCCCCTTATAAATACCAAACTAATCCATCACTTATATTTGCTATAATTACATTTTAGCCTTAGATTTAGGATTAACTACATAATTAATCAATTTGTATACACATTCAATATCAAATATTTCCTACATCATATTTAGGCTTCCAATATCATAATATACTAGATTGACCCATATTTTAAATAAAAAGCTATTTAGTTCAACGGTTATAAAAAACTAGCAATTTATTCACATATATTATAGTAAATATTAAACTTATAATTTTTCAAAACTTCTTTTTCCTCTAACTAAGTTTAAGTATAAAAAGATTCATATATAAAAATCAAGTTCAAAACCACAGCATTTAGTATTTCAAAAATTATTTGAAATTTCTATATAAAAAGTAATTTCAAAGAAGGAAATACTAAAATTAATTTAATTTTCTAGAATTAATTTTTTTTTCTAGAAATTAATCTTGCTAATTTAATATTTTTAGAAATTGATGAAACTTATTAGTGGAAAATAGAACATGCTTGTTCATCCACTTGGAGCCAACACTCAATGTTGGTAAAGCTTTCTCACCGTTAGACTTCAAACCCTAAACAACCACAATAATCTCCTTTTAATTATTTTCCCCTAATTTTTGTAGCCAACTCTTGTATAATGCTAATTCCATGGTATGATGATAATTCTCTAGTTTTAGCAAAATATCTCAAATTATAGTAAAAATAAAACTAATTAACAATAAAAGTGGTTGTTGATAGTCTTCTAGAAGTTGTCAACAACTAACTTTATGGGAGTTATTGACTGCTTTATTGAGTTAATGAAAAATTTTATTTTTAATAGTAAATCAACTGGAATTATAGTAAAAAAGTGACTATATCATACGGTCACTTTTAAATAATTACACTATAGAATTGTTTTTATATTTGGTTAGTGACCACTTGAAGTTCCCAAAGTCGATGAATCATAATCTCCCTTAATCTTTTATTTCCACTAAAATTGAAAAACCCTAAATTACTAAGGTCAATTGAATTAAAAAGGAAAAATTATGAATTTCAATTAACAAGGAAATTACAAAGTTTAGGGCCAAATTTTCCAAAAATTACTTTCTACTCTTAAACTTGATTTGATCTAAAATAGTGCAAATTAGCTTAGTGATCCTAAATAAAGATCTAAGACCTTAATTAGGTGAATAAAATAACTAAAGAGATATTTCGAGCCAATTCGAAAAGAGAAATTAAAGTTTAAAGATTAATTTTACAAAATGACCAAAATACCCTTAAGCTCAACTCCACTAAGAGATGATTTAATTTTTTGAATTAGTAAATTTGATTTGGAAGCCTATAATGAAATATTTTCAACCAAAATAAAGTGGAAATAAAATGGAAGAGAATGTTTTACAAGCCAACAAATGAGTGACACTAGGCAACCTTTGTAATTAGGCATACCCAAGTGGTCCCCTCTTATATTCCTTAAAACCTAGGGTTTTAGAACCCTTAAACCTCACCCACAATTAAGTCTAAGCCTTAATCCCCTTTAATCTTGTTACTAATTAAGCAAATTTTCCTCGATTTTCTTAGGTTTAAATTAAAGTGAAGATTAATAGAGGGACTCTCAAAGTATGGGACTTGGCACTATTGAAGTGGGTAAGTGAAACTTGTTGAGTTCAAGTAGGATTAAGTACTCTAATCTTGAATTTAGGTACTAATCAACACTCTTGATTATAGAAACTTAATAAAGTTGCAAGGAAAACTTCATTTGGAAGCTAGAAAGGGGCAGCATCATCTTCTTGGAGGAGCTCAAGTGAACATTTAAGGTGATACACTCATCCTTACCTAAATGTGATTGATTTGGGGTGTTTAAAGAGGGTTAAATGTGGTATTTGATCATTTAATGAACTTTTGACTTAGAATGAATAAAAACCATGCTTAATATGAAGGTTAGACATGAACTGAGATGATAAGAATTGATTTGAGAGCTTGAGTTGCAATATCAATGTACCCCCATGATTGCCACCACATATGTAGAGTAATTGGGAGTAATTTTCTCATTTTGAATTTGATTTAGATGTTAAAATATGGTGAATTGATAATTGGCATGATAATTTGTGGGTTAAGAAGTAAACTAAGTTATGATTATTGAGTATGTAATGGCTTGTATGTTGAAATGGATGACATTGGTAAATTGACAAGTAAATGAGTAAATTGAGATAATGAACTAGAATTTTCAACAAGTATAATATAAGTTTGAAGTGGAAATTGAAGTTAATTTGGAGTTGATTGAGATGACAAACTAGAATTTTCAACAAGTATAATATAAGTCTGAAGTGGAAACTGAAGTAATATAAGTTTGAAGTGGAAATTGAAAATACTTTAGAGTTGATTTGATAAAATAAGGCCTAACTAAAGTTTAGTAGATTAAAAGAAGGTTTAAGGTAGAAATTAGCATGTTAAATCTTGATATATTACAATCACTAGTTTCATTGTGATTCTCATGGATAAATTGAGTAAATTGTGATAAATTTAAGTTGATTAGAGCTATAATAGATTAATTTAATGTTTGGGTGTTGATTGAATGTCAAATGATGCCTAAAAACTAAATTCAAGTTGAATCAATTATGTGAATGGATGTAATTTACAAATCTAGAACATTTTGGGCTGATTTGATTATTTATGTGTGTTTATGGTGCTTAAATTGTGGTTTTAAACAATTTAGGGAGTAAAAATGACTAGGAAGAAAGAGCTTTGGTATGGATTGATTTGGAGTTAAATTAAGTAAGTTATAGGCCATTAAGTGAGAAATTCATAACTAAATTGATCTAGAAATTTTGGGAAGCCTAAAATGATTAAACTAAGGATTTTATGATAAATTAGGTAAATGTGATTAGGAGTAAAATGGATTTGGTTTGACACAATTTGGAGCTAAAATGAAAAAAGTTATGGACATTTGAATTTAGTAGGCATAAAAAATTGAATTAGATAAATTGGCATTAGTGGGCATAAAAAAAATGATTTGGATAAATTGGCGTTATTTAAGAAAGTTGAACCAAGTCTAACACAATTTCAAGCCAGCCCACTCAAATGGGCCAACGAAGCAACCTAATACCCTTTCACATGGGTGATCCACATGATTATTTATAACTGAAATAATTGAGTCTAATTAGCTAGATTAAACAATTTGAAACAAATTGGGAATTAAGTGAGCAAATGAATTTTAATTAATCTAAAGTGGACTTAAATAGACTCAACAAGCCCAAATCTCAAAATTAAATCAGGTCTATTTCTCCTTAAGGCCTATACTCTAAATAAGCCTTATCAAGACCAAAATTAACTAAATAACCTAAATGGGCTTCATACATAATAAGACCCAAAATCAATTCAAGACCTATAATAAACTAGACTTAAGTATGATAATTTAAATGAGCCTAAGAATAATAAGTATAAATCACTAAATCATAATGAGACTTATGACTAATAAAGCCCAAGGCTAATTAGAAACTTAAAATAGACTTGATAAATTGGATTGGGATTAGACACACTAAGACTGTAATGGGCTTAAATTAAACATAATATTACATAATAGGCTAAAATAGGTTAATTAGATTTAATTAGGCCTAAATAATTAATTAGAACTAAAATAGGCCTAAGTAAATTAATTGGACATAGATTAATCAAATTGGACTTAGACACATAAATTAGGTCCCTATACACCTGATTAGATAAATTAATTAGAATTAAAGTAATTAGGTCCCAATTGATAAAATTACATCAATTAATAAGGTAATCAACTTAATTAAGACTAGTGGGCTCAATTCCAAAAATATTTGGACTCACTTCTCTTTAAGGCATAAAATCCTAATTGGGCCTCAATAGAAAATACATAATAATGGATTTTAATAAGATAATGTAGACATATCAATCTTAATGGTCCTAACTTGGATAAAATGAGATATAATAGACTTAGGTTAGATAAGATAGGCATAATGGGATCTTAATAGACTTACAATAAGCATAATAGCTTTTATAGGTCTAAATGATGAGTATCAAAGCCTAGTAGGTCTAAAATAGTTAATTAGGTTTATATTAAATAAATTGGACCTTGAAAACTTAAATGGGCTTAGATTAATACTTTACACCTAAATAAATTAACATAGGTAATAAGTAAATTGAATTAGGTAATAAATCATAATGGACTTAATCCTATCCAAAATGGTTAGGCCCATTTTTTTTTTTTTTTGAACCCATAACTCATATGGGTCTATGTTAAAAATAACAAGATATGGGTTTTAAATAATATGGTGAATCTATTGAATCTAAAGTGACTGAATAATTAACTTAAGTAGTTAGGTTAGTTAATTGGCTTGATTTCCTTAATTAATTGGTTTAATAAGTTAATTTATAACTTAATTAATAATTATCTTTGTAGGTTCAATTCAAAAGTTTATTAGGTTCACTTTCCTTTAAGGCTTGACATTCCAATTGGGCCTTCATAAAACATATAGACAAAGACTTAGAAATTGATACGAGACTTAAAATCAAAATGGGCTTAACCTTAAAAGTTTAAGCAAAACCTAATCAGGTAACTAAAGGATAAGCAAAACCTAATTAAGTAACTGAATGAATACTTAACAAATAATATGAATATGCTAAACTAATAAACCTTATATCATGTAAGGGCCAAATATAGCCAAAGGCTGATTAGGCCCTTCAACTACTTAGTTAAGTTTGGCTTTAGGATGCCTTCAACTTTCCAAGTACACAGTGGTGTGTTAATTGTTAAAATAGAAAAAATAACTAAGCTAATAATCAAACGTGGCTAAGTAACTAGATACTACTTGTGCATGATCTTTTTAAGTTAGCGAGTGACACCTTAGGCATGGATTAGGGCTACGGTCTTAGTTTAGTAACCTGGAAAATTAGGCCATTAGGCCATTGAGGAATGGCTCACAAGTAGTTGATAGGTGAAATCACGTTAGATAACAAGCATTGAAAATAGAAAGAAGATATATTAGGAGTCGTCTGAGGTTACAAGTTTTGATGGACAATACGATATAGCTGAACCATGATAAGTGAGAATTGCACAACAATGATGACACTTAGACGTGGTTATTTAGTTTCAGTTTTGTGGTGTAGAATTTGATTGCTCCCATTGACCCCTAATTACCATTATGGTGGTATCAAACCTTAGGTCCTTGATCAATTGTCCGAAGTCATGACTACTTTTGTATTGTTTGTTTATATTAATAAAGATAATTATAAATTGAATGACCATTTTTTACATTAGAATTTTAAGTCTACTTAACATTTGCTTGTACTTGCATTAATGTTTTACTAGGCCTTTATGGCTCACTCTTTTTTCCTTGGGAAAGATACAAACTTAGTCTTCAATGTTTTTTACCTTTTATATTTTAGTTAAAAATGTTTGATTTTTTACATTTGAGTAATTAACATTTGCAAACAATTTCTTTTAGTAATGGCATTAATTTTTCCTTTAGCAAATGAAAAGTGGCATAATCTGATTAGTTCAAATAAATTATTTTGATCAATTAGATCATAACACGTGTTAATCATAACAAAAAAATTAATGGTAAACTTTAGCGAACTTGTTTGCAAAATTTTGCAAACATTGAGAATTGAAATAGAAAAAAATAAACATTTAGGACCAAAATAGAAAAGGTGGCAAACAGTGAAGACTAAATTTGTGCTTTTCCTTTTTTTTCTTTTCAAGTGGTTGCAATGTATTAATTGAAGCAATCATGTAGTGGGATCCAAGATGGTGTTAGCTGGAGAGTAGCATGCTGGTGTTATGTAGGAATTTATAAATAATTGTAATCAAAGTTTCTAAATGAACTTTTATATAATTTATCACTATTTGAAAATGTTTTATATGAATTGAAACTTTAATAAGTACTTTCTTGTCAACATGAATTGGACAATTCAAGTAGGTTAAATGGATAAGTATTATTCTTTTAAAATTAATGAATGATTTTAGAATTTTAAAATCGGCCTAGAAAATAGTATAAGTTATAGGAAGTCTTATATGTTTTACTCAAGTGAAACATGTGGTGAATTGTTATTGCTTTTTAAGTTTCAGGATATGACATAAACTCCTTGCTATTAGTGGGGCAATTTATTTAATTAATTTGTTAATTTTATAACTACAAGTATATTTTAACTATTTTCAAGTAGTTTTAATAATATACATGCATACATATTATTTATTATGTGTACTCATTGAACTCACATTCTTTATATGCACTTTTATTCCAAAGTAGTAACTTTATAAGGTAAACAATTTTTCTCTAAGGCCTTGTTATATCCTAGAACCAAATTGCATTTTTTCAATAAATAACGAGTTATGTCGCTAAATTTATACTTATATCAAAATAAAACTTTTATAAACTTTATAAGAGAAACAAGTTTTACGAGGTCAATTTATTTAACCTTTGTGGTTTCATCATAATGTTTGAACTAATATGGAGTACACTTATGAAAGCTTTAAATATGGCAATTCAAAAAAGCAAGGGTATCACAACTTTATCACTTTTTCTCAATTTTATATATAAATTTTCAACTTGTCAAATTATAAATCCAATCAAGACTTTGTTTACTATCTTTCTATCCCCATGTAATTTCGTTATTATTGTCGTTATAGTGAGCTTATTCAGTCATATTAACCTTATGCCACATGATTTGAACCAAAATAAATATTGATATTAGCCTAAATAGTATCAAAGGAAAAATTATAACTGAGGAGATTAACGCTTGGGATCAAGTTCAAATAGAGTATCATTCTTTCAAATGGTTAATTAAAGGATTAATGTTATATTAAGTATTTCAAACAAGGAATCCCATTATGACATTGTTATAGACAATATTGGATCTTCTTTTTGAACTATTTAGTATGTTTACAAGATAATAATGGATAGTCTATATGAATCACTTAATATAATATTGATCTTTTATTTTAATTACTTAAAAGTTTAATCTTTTATTTTAAACACTTAGTATAATGTTGATCTTCTATTTTAATTACTTAAAAGTTTGATCTTTTATTTAAATTTGGCCTCAAATTTTTATCCCCTCGCTTGTAATTTTATCTAATATCATATTAGACATCCACATGTGCATTTAGGTGCTCAACGCAACAAATAAAAAAGTTCTACTTTCCTTGATATATATATATATATAAGCTATTCACACACTCTATGCTCAAAATTGAAAAGGGGTAAAAGGAATGCTAGATCACAAATTGGTTAATGGGGAATAAAACTAGAAGAACACATTGAGCCAATGCATTCTACTTTCAAAAGAATTTAATATTTTTATTCATAACAATCGTATACTCATTAAATAGTTTTAATTCATAAATGGGTGGATTGAAGTTTAAACCATTGAGCATTCTAATATTAACATGTTCCATGATATAGTTATAAATGGAAGGTATAGTGGTGGTTATAGGGCAAAATCGCCTCGAACCTCACGAGTTTCGTTCCTTGAAATGGGGAACCATCCTCTAAGTCATGACCCTTAATTCTAGACCAGATTTGGTTTTGGACAATTGAAACAACCTCAATTCCTTTTTTTTTAATTTTTTAATTTAAAAAATTATTCAAAAATTAAAAAAAAAAATTACAAATCCAAAACTTTTACAAGTTTTTAACCCATTTTGTGAAAAATTAAAAAAGGATTTTTATTTATTTATATAAAATAATACTTAAGTAGAATTACTATTCTAATAATGTGGGACAAAAGTCTAGAATAGAAAGTTAAAAGACAAAAAATGGGTTTTAGTCCCACATTGCTAATGAATGAAAATTCTTTCTTAATGAAGTATATAAATATCTAACAAGGCATGTTTATATAGTGCATTATTTTTTATATTTAATAACAATAACACATTAAATGTTGAGAATGTGAATTAATTTATTTCATTTCACATGAAAGTAGTTTAAATTTTTAATATTATTTTAACTTTATTTTTTTTAATTTTTTATTTTGCCCAAATGGTGGACCTAATGAGTCCCACTAGTCTGGTGGTTGAACTACTGGGTCCCTTCGTGGTTTTAGAAACAAGCTATATAGGGTTAGTTTTGAGGTTAAACCTGTCGATCCGATTCTTAGGCCGAGTTTGGTTCAAAATTGGCTCATGACAGTTTCTAAAAAGTTAAAATATAGTTAATGAATCAATTGGTTCATCATTAATCTACAAGGAAACATGGAACTTATATCTGCATTTAGACATGGAAGATCTCAAAAACTTTACAGTGAAAGTATATTTTATAATTCTCACTTCCCAAAAATTATTTAATTCTCTTGATGAGTAGCTGCAATATTTTTTTTTTCCTTTTGAGTTCCCTCCTTATAATTGTTTGTGTTTTCTTTTTTCTTTTTTATTTAAATTTTCACCTTTAAGTATAAGATTTCTATGAACAAATATATTGTGATTTTTTTGGAAGTAGATTGCATATGCCTTAATTTTGTGATGTGCCTAAAACTATGATCGGATCAAAAGATTCCAATTCTGAGGCGACAATCGATAGTAGTTGATTTCAATAGTCAAATAACGAACGATAACATAAAATAAAACCCCTAAACCCTTACCAGATATGACGTACTAGCAAGAGAGTAGTCCTAATACGAATTTGTTGATATAACGCAAAACAATTCAATACTATCACTCACCACAATCCCACGGATTGATAAGAGTAAATTGAAGAATAAACTTCACAAAGTGTTTTCTCAAATGTTCAAAATTCTCCAAATTCTTACAAAACAACAAATATATAGCAAAGGGAAAACAAATGTGAAAAGTCACAACATTTTGTCCAAATCACCTATATAAGCCACCGGCCTTACATGATAAGCCGCCGACCTTGAATGGCCAATCTAAGATGAAAGTCGTCGGCCTTTATGGCAGGCCTAAGGGTGTCCACCTCCAATTCTTGCACTTTGCGTCCTACATTGAATAACTTTGTAAGAACCGTGATTTGATTCATCTCCTCAAACTTATGAAAGATTTGTCCTCAAATCTGATGGTTCCTCTATTTTTGTTGCGCACTTCTGAGAATCCCCTAGACTGAAAATTTTAGTCTACAAGTGTCAGTTATCGTAAAGTCGTGGTTGTCTTAAAGGCTTTTGAATCACCTATATCTGATTCACTCTATTTAGGTCGTCCCCCATTCCCTTCCTCTTTATTATCAAGGGCTTTTTGTTGGTGGTTTTATTGGTCTACTCTTGGACTTCATGTACCTCAGTTGGTTTCGTACGATTTAAAACAACCCGTTTACCATCCTTTTGAAACACAAAGGTGTTTCTAAACCCATCATGCAGCAATCTCCTGTTAGATAACCAAGGTCTACCCAGTAATATATGTGATGCGCACATAGGGAGAACATTGCAATCAATTACATCCTGGTACTTTTTCCCTATGTTGATTGGAACCTTAACCCTCTAAGTGACATGCAGACTGTCTCGCTTACTCAACCAATATAATTCATAAGGCCTAGGATGAGGTGCAGTGACTAATTGCAGTTTATTCACTAATGCAACAGCTATAGCATTGGTGCAACTACCACCATCAATAAAAAGGGTACAAAGATTACCTTGGACCTTACAGGGAATATGGAATAGGTTTTCTCTTTACACATCCTCAATATCTGGAGATGTAGTCATTACCTCACACAATACATTAATAGCCAGATATTGGTCATTGCCCTTATCCTCGTGTACCTTGGCATTTGGATCCTCATAGTATTCTTTTAGCATTGCTGATAAATCTTTAAGCTCAAGTATGTCTTCCTTGTTACCCTCATTTTCTACCTCCATAGCAGTCATCACCCTTTTGTTGGGACACTGAGCAGCCATGTGTTCAAAGCCCATGCATTTGAAGCATTGGGTTTAACAAATCTTTCCACTTGATGACCCTGGTACTGTTTGTCGGATATCAGCCCCTGCAACTGCTTTGCCTTTTCCAGAACTATCCATCTCCCTATCAGTAATAGTTGCATTTGATTCCATAGCCCTATCAATTTCCCCCTTTCTAACCTGTTGATTATCTGATCCATATAATGGAGTAGTGGGATCCATACCTGTTACTCGATGCTTTGTATGGATTAAAGTGCCTCTACCTCTCAATTTTTAAAGCCAACTGAATGGCCTTATCAAGAGTGTCATACCTCTGCAACTCGATAATACATGCAATCTCATATTTCAACCCGGACACAAATCATGCCATGGTCTGTTCAGGAGGTTCAACTATCCCATATCGGATCCTTAGTGTCTCAAACTCCTAGACATACTCATCCACCATTTTGCCTTCCTATCTCAATGTTTGGAGACACATGAAGAACTCCTGCCTATAATGTTCTGGTATAAACATCTTCCTCATCACCCTTTTCACTTCCTGCCAAGTATGAACCTCAACATTACCATCTCTCCTCCTGTTGGCCATAAGGTTCTTCCACCACAAGGCGGCATTCCTTGTAAATTCAACTACTACTAGACAAACTCTCATATGGTTATTAATCTCATAGCACTCAAAGAGTCCTTCTATATTATCCTCCCAGTCAAGGTACTGCTCTACAGGCCCCTTTCTAACAAATGAAGGCATCTTCAATTTTACATACTCTAAACCCTTAGGTGGTTTGAAGTCATGGTTAGGATAAAGTTCACCCCTAAAATTGTCATCCCTCTTCTCTCTGTAAGCATGGTATTGTCTTCCAATCTATCTGCCCATGTTTCCTCCTACTACTGCTTCTCTACCCATAACATTAAGGGCTACCCTATGTGGGGGTGCTTGTAGATTTGCCACTAGTTGTTGGGGTAAGGTCATCTACCGTGTTGCTAGATTAGTAAAAATGGTAATCAGGTCCTACAATTGCTCTTCTACTGTTCTTCTTCCACTTGTAACACAACAACCCTATACTCCTCCACCAACCTAGTTGTTGGCCTCATTCTTGAATCCTCCATTGACACTACCGTTCAACATACTCAATAGAATTGCCACTCAACATAGGAATTTCACAATCACAATCACACACTTCAATAATCCCCAACCGGCACAATCCCAATTACCACCTTCGTTCAATCTTCAACTTAAACCCAGCACAACAATAATACAACAAGGATACTCAACAACAACAACAACCCTAATTCTATAATCAATCTAACAATGAAATTCACAACCCATGACAACAAAATTGCACAACCCACAACAACAACAACAAAGAACCCTAATTTTAATTGATATGAATTCCACAAACAAACCCGAATTGAATTGCACAGTAACAACACAACCCAATTGACAACCAACGTTTAACCCTAATTCAATAACAATCTATCACAACTCAAATTCACAATATCAAAACCCTAATTTATCATAGGAATTCCAATAGATACAATCCTTAACCTCAATCTGAGCTCTTATACCAAAAGATGATGTGCTTAAAACTATGATCGGATTAAATGATTCCAATTCTAAGGTGACAATCAATAGTAATCAATTTCAATAGTAAAAAACGATAACATAAAATAAAACCCCTAAACCCTTACTGGATATGACACACCAGTAAGAGAGTAGTCCTAATACAGATTTGTTGATATGACACATAACAATCCAATACCGTCACTCGCCACAATCCCATAGATTGATAAGAGTAAATTGAAGAATGAACTTCACAAAGTGTTTTCTCAAATGTTCAAAAGTCCCTAAATTCTTACAAAACAACAAATATATAGCAAAGGGAAAAAAATGTGAAAAGTTACAATATTTTGTCCGAATCGCCTACATAAGTCGCCGGTTAGCAATGCCTCCGGACTTGGAGGTTAAGTTACTGACCTTTATGGCTGGTCTAAGATGAAAGTCGTTGGCCTTTATGGCCGACCTAAGGGCATCCACCTCTAGTTCTTACGCTTTGTGTCCCATGTTGAATAACTTTGTAAGAACTGTGATTTGATTCCCATCATTTTGTTCTTATAATTTTGTTTTTAAGTAGCAAATTTGCAATCCAGGAATCCACTTACCTTCCTTAGTTTTAAGCATAGATGGCTAATGGCTTACTTATATTAGAAAAGGTAAAACATCCTACTTGTCACACTAAATACCTAAATGTACACATAAACATTCGACATTCATTACTTAAACTAATGCTTCCATTGAATTTAGTTTATTACATATGGCATAGGGTTATGGCTAGACAAGCTAATGGTAAGAAAATAAATATGTAGAATTGCATGGCGTAGTAATGTATCAAACAAAGTTTTGATTACATATATAATTTGGCAAGTTTTAAGTCAGGTAAAAAATTGGAAAAAGTGATAAAGTTCAATAGTAGATGTGACATTATCCTAGCAAGCTTTTACATTCTATTGATAGTGCTTTCTAGACTTAGGCCTCTTAAGCCCAATCTAACCTGTCTAAGCCATGGCTAAGCTATACAAACTAGAGTTTGAGCTCCCAAATCCTAGTCTAAGAATGAAGATCGATCTAAGCTCCAGTATATAGCTCATACCGAGCTTGAGCTCAAGTCGGCCATGCTAGCCTAATAGACGAGAGGATTTAGGGAAGATGCAACTTGCATGGGAAAACAACATAAACATAAGACATGAGACAAATCCACCTACCATGCCATTACTCCACTTACTAAGTTGACTTAATCCCAATGCCTACAAATAGGGTTGACATCACTTAGATCCAGGTTTGAAATTTTAAGCCTTAATATTCTCTTTAGCCTATTGGTTTCATAAACATACTTGTACTAACCTAAGCATCAGAGTAGCCTTGCAAAAACTACCCCTAACATCCTTTAAGCCTTACTTGTTAGTTGTTTCTAGTGATTTCTACCCACAAAAACTTCAAGCACAACATTTAATGCCATCTTTATAATCTTACTCATAACCATGAAACAACAATGGCACCCAAATCGAAAACCACAAAGTCTAAGGAAACCTTCAACATGTTAGTAGTTGACCAAAGTTTCTAAGCCACGACATGCTAAAACCTAAACACAAACCAAATTCATGCCCTACGTTTCCTTGAGTTAGAAAACATATACAAAACGTAGGCTGCATAAAATGAAGTCATAAGAATTGACAACACCAAACTGCAAGTTTAAGTTGTAGAGCTAGAGTAACTCAACAACATGCCCAAATTGGTAAACTTGTCAATACTCTCTCAAAGAAATGGCCATAACAATCTATCGCCACTAGTCACAAATGTGCTACCATAAAATTAGCAAGCTCATTTTGTAAAACGCCACAACTGAGTTCTTACTAAACAAGCTTTGCCAATAGTTAGAAACTAAAATCGAGTCCCCAATGCCATCATCAACACCATCATCGGGGCCCCCCTTAGAGGAGATCTTGAGACTAGATTTGAGAAAAAGCTAGAATCTAAGGGAGAACAAGCTAAAGAAATAGAGGAAATACAACTTGAGACTATGTAGGTAAGGAATTCCATGCCCGTTGAGCCCAAACAATAGCTTATTGACTTTCTCAGGACCAATGTCAACATGTTCACTTCGTCGCTCTCTAACATGCCAAGCATCTCTCTATAGCTTATGATGCACTATCTAAACATTGATAGCAATGTTAAAGTCGTCAAATAGAAAAGAAGGCACATTACCCTAAAACGATAGGCTGTTATCGAGGAAGAGGTCCAAAAGTTGCTTAAGTTTGGCTTTATTAAGGAGGAACATTATTTGACATGGCTATCTAATTATGTGCTAGTGAAGAAGTCGAATAAGAAGTGGCATGTGTATCAATTATACCAATCTCAACAAAGCTAGCCCAAAAGGCTACTTTCCCCTCCTTATAATAGATCAACTTGTAGATTTTACCTTTAGTCATATGCTTCTCAATTTCATAGATGCCTTCTTTAGCTACAACTAGATTAAGATGGAGCTGGAAGACTAGGTGCATACATCTTTTGTTATAAGTTTTGGGATGTACTACTACAAGGTTATGCCCTTTGGCCTCAAGGATGTCGGAGCAACCTACCAATGACTTGTGATGAAGATGTCTATGCCATAACTTGGGCGAAACATTGAAGTCTATGTAGACAACGTAATCTCTAATTGTTATGAGTAAACACTTTGAAGACTACCTTAAAGACTTGTAAGAGATATTTGACACACTAACACAGTACAATATGAAGCTTGACCCCTAAAAGTGCATCTTTTAGGTGGTTTCAGGCAAGTTCTTGGGGTAAATGGTCACTCAATGCAACATCAAGGAAAATCCAAAGAAAGTTCAATTTTTTTTGGAAATATAACCCCCCAAAACAATAAAGGAGGTTCGATGGCTCAAAGGAATAATTATCATGCTGAATAGGTTTCTATACAAGAGTGGTGATAAGTGCTCAAAACTTTTTAAAGTACTGAGAAACCCTACAAAATTTCTAATAGACCGAGCAATGTCAAGCTACCTTTAACAAATTGAAGCAATTCCTTAAAAATTCACAAATTCTCTCTAAGCTCGTCCCTAGAGAAGGCTTTTACCTCTACTTGTCAATTAGTGATAGGGCTCTCTCCTTCATATTGGCCTAAGCTAAAGGAAGGGAGCACAAACTAGTGTATTAAATTAGCCACATCCTCTAGGGGATAGAAGTAAGATACATAAAGGTGGAAAAATTCTCCCTTGCAATGGTGGTCTCACCAAATGACTCCATCCTTACTTTGAAGCTAACTAAGTGATAATTCTAACTGACTAACCACTACACAATATCTTACATGACCCTAACACATTGGGATGGATGGTGAAGTATGTGCTTAAGCTCAACACCTATAGAGTCTAGTACTAACCTCACAAAGTGATCAAGGCATAAGTCTCGGTAGACTTCATTGTTGAGAACACTATGAAAGAGGAAACATTAATCAACAATAATAAATAGGTGTAGACTCTCCACATTAACAACTTGTCCACTTGAGAAGGAGTAAAGTAGAACTTGTTTTATACAAACCACATGGGACTAAGGTATCATATGCCCTCAAGTTCAGATTCACGGCTTGCAACAATGAATTGGAATATGAAGCCTTAATAGCTAACCTCAAATTGGCAAAAGAGATTAGTGAAGAGAAGCTTGAGATCTTTTCAAATTCCTAACTCATGGTTGAGTAAGTTGAAGGGCAATATATGGTTAAGAATGAGGATATAACCAAATATCTCCAGGTCATAAATACCTTTACCTCGAAGTTTCTCTCTTGGAACATCACTAAAATTCCTTAAGCTAAGAACTTTGAAGTGGATAGGTTATCGAAGCTCACATCCACCAACATTCATAACTTAGACAAACAAGATAGAAAGTCTTTATTGAGTACCACCTCGATAAGAGCATCAATAAGAGGTAAGCTTAAGTCATGAAGATACAACCTATGCTAGCCAAGCTATGTTAGATGGATCCAATACTTGAGTATTTGAAGGATGGCACTACCCCCATCAAAGAAAAAAGAAGTAAGGAAGCTCATGTATAAGATAGCAAATTATACAGTTATTAATGACCTCCTTCATAAGCAAGCTTCGAGCTCTTCTTTGATGTGTCTAACCTAATGAAGGCCAGTGGATACCTACATAGCTATATGCAAGGGTATGTAGCAACTACATCAAAAGCCAAGTATTATATATTCAAGTTTTTTCAACTTTACTAATATTAGCCTATTGTGAGGGAAAACTTTGAGCAACTTATCTAAAGATGTGTCTAATGTCAAAAGCATGCACCACTAAAGCATATGTCAAGCAACTATTTATAGTCCTTTACCAATCCATGGCCCTTAACCTAGTGGAGGATCAACATCCTATGTCATTTTCCTTAAGCTTCTAACTACTAACAATATATTATTATAGTTGTCGATTATTTCAATAAGTGGGTGAAAGTTAAAGCCTTAGCTAAGATAACCAAAAAGAGCATCAAAGCCTTTATCTTCAACTATATTCTCAACATATACAGTCTTTTACATACTTATAATGGACAACGAAAATAAGTTCAATAACCAAAGTTCAGAGACTTCTGTGATAAGCACAAGATCAAGCTCCACTATACCACAATCACACATCCCTAATCCAATGGGTAAGTCGAGGTTTTAAATAAGATCATACTTAGCAATCTCAAGAAGAGGGTAGACCAAGCCAAAGGCAAATAGGTTGATGAGCTCCTAATAATTTTGTGAAGGTTACGAAACTATACATAGGACCTCTACAAGAGAAACCTCATTTAGACTTGCATTTGGCTTCGAAGTAGTCCTCCTCATCGAGCTAGAGCTTCCTTACCATTAAGACTCAAAACTTAGACTTGATGGCCAACTAGATCGAACTTTAAGCCATCCTTGACATGATCAAAGAGATTTGAGACATTGCTAAAGTTCAAGTAGTAGTGTACTAGCATTGAGTTGCCCATTACTATGAAAAGAAGTTTAGGCACAAAGTCTTTTAACTAGGGGACCTAGTTGCAAAAAGCTAGAGGCCACCGAATCTTGAGAGGGGTAAGGGAAGCTCATGCTAAACTAAGACTTAGTTTGGGTTATCGAAGACTTAAGCATTGGAGCATATAGACTAGATAGACTTGATGGTCAACTCGTACCCCGAACTTGGAATGCTAACAATCTTAAGTTATACTTTGATTAAGTGTAAAATGAGCTCATGTAACATAGATGTTTGTAATGAAAATTATTTTTCACTTTTCAAAATTACAAGCTTCTACTACACCTTATTATAAATTTTTGCTCAAGTCCTAATCTCCATTCAAGGTCAATAGACTCTTAATAACCTAGTACTTCAAGTTTACACTAGCACTTAGGTACATAGATCCACATGTCTACGTCAGTGTGTCAACAAACAAACACTTGACAACATTAAGTCCATGCTTTCACTTTGGTAAATAGAGCTTTAAGTCTATGCCAATGCCTTGGCAAATGGACTTCTGATTTTTCCTAAGTCAACACTTATACAAAAGTGAACAGATCTCGTGCTCTTTAACTACCCTAAAGTCTAAGCACTCAATCTCCTCGGGTTTTGTTGGAGGAGTGACACCCTTTGACTAAGTTGGTAGCTCATTGATAGGACTTAGGTCCAAATTTTTGAGTACCCCTAAACCCATGCTCCTTGACTACCTTAAAGTCTAAGCACTCGACCTCCTTAAGTTACATTGGAGGAATGACACCCTTCGACTACACTAGTAACTACTCAATAGGATTTAAGTCCAAACATCTGAGCACCTTAAAGAACACAAAATAAGGAGAAAGAGAGTAGAGAGGAGAACAACACATAAGTAAAGAAAGAAGCATAACACAAACAAACACTTAAAGAAATTTCTTCATTTATTAAAAGATAGTTACACTATATAACCAACTAGGCTAACATCTTGACTTAGATAAAAGAAATGAAATACAATTGAGACGAAAGGAAGAGTACAAAAAAATAGAAACAAAAACTCCTTAATCCTCCAGACTAACTTCCATCAAGCGCTTAAAGACTTTATCAACACGTAAAGCGATGGCTCGCTCATAGGAGTCGACTTAATTAGGATTAGGGAATCGATAGGAGGATCTTTAACATCTTAATCTTGCTCTTGCTCTTGAGTTACATGACCCTACTCTTCAACATGGGACCTTCCCTTAATGTCTTGACCTTGACCATTGAGCAACACCTCAATCTCATAGCCAACCTCAACAGCTTTGTTACCTTCAACCACCTTAGATGCCTTGACCTTCTTATCATCACAAAAGGCCAAGTAGTTGAGGTTGTAATCAAGATGGCACTCTGAACCTTCAACTTGGTTATCTTAATGCCCTTTGCGAACTTTTTCTCCTAGAGGATTGTTTATTCATTACTCATCATTATCTTATCAAAATGGTCCTTCTCCATGGCCACCTTGCTTAACTTAAAGGTAGCTTTGATCTAATCAACCTTAACTTGGAGTTGCTTAATCTCCTCTTAACAACTTTTTCTCTACTACAGTATGGCTAGCCTCCCAAGCTTACAATTGCTTTTGTGTTTCAACCAACTAAATGGAAAGATGTTGATTACACTCCTCTAATTAGCTGACCTTAGCATTCAACTCCACATTGGTTTAGGCTTTACACTCCACTTGAGCCTTTAAGTCTTTACCTTAGCTTTAGCTTTCAACCAGAGCTCATTAACAGTAACAACCTTCATTGCACTAAAATTTATGTGCCCATGACAAATTTAACTAAGATTTTTTAAGACACTACTCAAACCTTAGATTGAAGGATTTCAAGGGATTTTTAGAGCGCTTAGTCTAGCAAAGAGCCATGTCCTGTCCAACTTGTTTTAGAGGCGAAAAAAGCATAATATAACTTGATATATTGCCTACTTGACATCATTCCTTCATATGCCAACTTGAGAAAATCTCCTTACTAAGTTACCAACATGAGTGGAGCTTAGCTAACCACTAATCTACTCAAACAATCTACAAGGGTTATCACTAGTTCAGCATAACCTGTGGGGTAAGACACAATGGCTTAACGACTCTTGAACTGCTAACTTAAGACTAGCCCCTCTTTACCAGTTTTGCTAGTTGAGTAAAGCTTAGCCTAGCCACCTATCTACTCGGTCACTATATGCACATTGCAACAAAAACACGCTAAGTTAGAAGCTAAGTCGATAACCTCAACCAAGAGCTTGTCTCAATCATCAACTCATCTTAAGGATCTCAAAAGCCTAATTGATTGCCTACTCTCCCTACTAACTAAGTCACCATTAAGAGTAGGCAAGGGGGGAAAATGTTGATAGTGTTTTTTAGACTTGGGCCCCCTAAGCCTTATTTAACCTACATAAACTTACGGTTGATCTCTAAGGACCAAAATTTAAGCTTCTAAATCCTAATCAAAGAATGGAGATTGGTCTAAGCTTTAGTGTACAGCTTGGACTAAGCATGAGCTCAAGTCAACTACACTCGCTTGATAAATTAAAGGATCTAAGAGGATGCAACTTACATAGGGAAATAACATAGCCACAAGATACGAGACAAATCCACCTACTACGCCATTACTCCACTTATTAAGTTGTCTCAATCTCAATGCCTATAAATAAGGGTTGACACCTCTTGAATTTGAGTTCAAAATCTTTACCCCTAACTCTTTTTAGTTTATTGGTTTCATAAACACACTTGTATTGACATAGGCATCATAATAGCCACACTAAAACTATCCTCGATGTCTCTTTGAGCCTTACTTATCCTCTATTACAAGTGATTTCCACCCATGAGAATTTCAGGCGCAATACATTCTTATATGTTGTTTATTATTAAAATCTATTGGTGGTTTTAAACTACGAATTTCCATAAGTATCTCTAAACTTATCTCATTAAGGTGTGTTTGGTACATGGGAATAAACCCTAAATGGAATTGCAATTGTGGATTTTGCTCCATTTTCAATATTTGATGCTTTAAGAGGGAATTCAATTATGCTTTTGAGATGGTGGAATCACAATTCCATTCCAATTTTTTTAATGATCATTAATTAAAATTACTTGTTTAACCTTAAATCTTATTATGGCATTTGATAATTAAGAGTATTTTAGACAAATATGACTTTACATGCATTCTATTCATTATGTGTTTCCAATTGAAAATGTATTTATCCTTCCGATCACAATCTTAATCTATTTCATTTCATAACATTCCTACATACCAAATGTAATATTAGAGAATGACTATTAAGTCCCTGGATTCACATTATTACCAACTCTCCACTTGCGATAATATGTTGAAATACTCTAGTTGACTTATTGAAATCGACTATTCCTTCTCTCTAAATCTATTTATATTTCATACTATCTAAAACATAACACTTATTTTTTACACAAAGTGTAAGACTCTGGCTACTTTCTAATGATACATATTTAATGAACTACTGCATTTATAATTATCATTTTTATAAAATCAATTATCAAAGCATTACTCTTTGAGTTTCACAATTAAATATAGAAAATAAAAATAACTAAAACAAAAAGGGGGGAATAAGAAAACAAAACCTTCATTTAACAAGGAGCAAGATTGTTTTGTCATATTTGTCAATGCATGAATTGCATGCAGATGGCCATACATTATTGTGTATTTAAATGATAACTATATAAGATATAATTGTATCTATAAGGGATGTGTTATTTGCTATACATATGCATATATATTGTGTATATTTAAATATTTATTTGGATTTTTTTATTTATATCATATCTATATCTATTTTATATTTGATCCATATTTGTTTAAAATTTAGCTTTTTGAAACAATCTTATATATATTATGTTTCATAATTATGATGAATATAAGAATTGGGGAATGAAAATAAAAAAATAACAATTTGCATACTTTTAATAGAAAAGGTTTTTAAAATATATTTTATGCATTAGAAAATGAATTTTTAATTGGTATTTTTATAAAAATGCATAAAGTAAATGATAGATAAGTCTAAATTTGTTATATATTTAATTTTGTACATGGGTATATATATATATATGTATATTTCTATTTTTTGTATCTTATTCTAGGTAAATACATTGTTTGAACAAATGCAAACAAGACACCAAAAGGATAGAAAAAGATGAAACATATGGCCCCTTTATGTAACTAGACATGATTTATATGGTATCATGAATGCTAAACACTAACGTGATGTTTTATGCTGTCATAGATGGATGCATAACCATATAATTGGTCGATGGTAAAATTATTCATTAATAAAACTATGATTATTGCAATTATAGTATATTTTATATATTTAAAGGAATTTTGTTATCATGTGCAATTGCAACACTTGTAACACTAAATCATAAGGAAAGATTAAATTTTTTACGAAAATGATTACAAGGCTCAATGCATTTAGTAAGAGGCAAAGAAGAAACTTCTTAGCTTTTCATTATGGAATACATATCAATAGAAATTTATACAAAAATCAAAATCAATATATAATTTGTGTAAGTTTTATTATCAATAAATATCATTAAATATATTTATATAGAAAATTACAAATAGAACAAAAGGACTAATATGATATAAAGATAAGCATATACAATCTTTTTATGATGAATTTACAAAATCATTCTATTAGCAATGCTACAAAAAGCATCATCATCATCAATTTAAGTAATTAGACAATTAGTTGTTCAATAATCTAGATTCATTTTTATAATATTTAATGTAAAAGAAAAGGTTAGTACATTAAGTAATATGACCATCATTATTTACTAATACTTTATCTTGTAAGACCAAAATAT
Source organism: Laguncularia racemosa (assembly GCA_037954665.1). Classification (NCBI taxonomy): domain Eukaryota; kingdom Viridiplantae; phylum Streptophyta; class Magnoliopsida; order Myrtales; family Combretaceae; genus Laguncularia; species Laguncularia racemosa. The sequence continues at coordinate 338,591 of JBBMOL010000329.1, forward strand.
TTATAGTATAAATAATATAATAATTATTTACGGTATATAAATATTAGTAAATAAATAATAGCGCCTTAATTGACTTTATTTAACTATAATTTCCTAATGATTCAAATTTAACCTTTTTAGCTACTTTGAAAATAAAAGGAAAGAAAGAAAACAAATATAGCGATACATGCAAATTGAAAAAACAAATTCTAATTGGTTTTTGAGCTATGGCCTCTTGTTTGTAAGGTTAAGGTAATGTAACCAACTAAGGACCTCATATTTCATGTTTATTAGATGCACCAATTGCATGCACATAGTCATCTAATATCCAGGAATGGTAATTAGCATCTAACTTCCTAATTCAAATACGATATGATATGATAATTATTATTTTACTTTTTTTCTATATATCATAAATGGAATTATGTAAGAAAAACTTAACATGATCAATAAATGGGTTACACTCATTTGAATTCATTTATAAATGTGTTCAAGGTTCAGGTTTAGCATCTAAACACATGAATGAAAGTATGTTATAGGACTGGCAATTTGTGTTATTGTGTCGTGTTTTATATTTGTATCTAACTAAGTTTATATTCAAAAAACCTTAACTCATGACACAACCTATTTATTAATAATGTATGAAAGTCTAAACATGTAATCTAACTCACTTGTCTCATGTTTGGGTTTGACTTGTTTATTGATTAAAAAGTTATAAATAAACTTATAAATCATGTACATATTTAATGTGAAAAAGGCAACAATAAAATCTTAAAGATTAACTTTTACAAATACTTTTCATATGCATTGCACATTTGTTTGTTTAAACCTCAAGCTTTTGGCTTCTCATAAAGCATTACTTAAACATCCCATTTACCAAAAAGAGAAACTTATTTCAAAAGTAGCTCTATTACATATATATATATATATAATAAATTTAAAGAGTAAATATAAAGTTAGAACTATTAGATGTACTAACTAAATGCTTTTCCAATAACATAGAAACATTTACAATGAGAAATAGTACTTTGCCATTTACAAGGTGCACTTAATAAAATTAAAAGGACGAAGATAATAGGCTTTTAAAAGAAAGAATTGATAGCATATTTTATAGTGTTCTAAATTTCTTCTAGAGTCGTTTTAAACATGCTTTTTACTTGAAAAGTGAAACAATTTGAGAGAGAATAAGTAACAGAGTTATATGAAAATGAGTCGACAAGAAAATAAATAAAATTAAGAAATTTATTTTTACTCAAAAAGTGAAACGATTTGACTACTTTTACTTGTGTTGTGTTGCTACCAAGAGAAATAAAGGAAGAGATAGATGAAAAGAAGAGTAAAAAGGATAGAATGAAACCTTAGACTTTATGGTAAAACTGTAAAACTTGAAAGTGTATTGTGAAATGAAATGAACTATTAAAGAAAAAAAATATAAATATTATAATATTATATTAACATTAAACAGGCTTGTAAGTTGAATTTAGGATGATCTATTTATGAGATCTATTTAATAAATGGGTTCACAAATGGGTCTACAGGTCAAACTTAAACTTAAATATGAATTTTAAAGTGTTATTTTTTAGTTTAACCTGTTTATTATTTATGTTAGTTTTTGCCAACTTGAATCTGTTTATAATTGTATTATGTCATATTTGGTTCATGAGTCGAGTCCTAAATTATCAACCCTACCATTTAATAAATAAGTCCCATACACTTGTCTAAGACTAACTTGTGAAATCGTTTGAAATTAAGATTTCTAATATTAATTTAATTTTATACTCTATTATCTTATTACTTTAATATCTTCTTTTGTTTTCGTTTGTGCACATCTCTCTCTCACATTCACACATCCATCTTTACCACCACTTTGGCTCTCCAATTTTTTAAGAGTAACACTTTTGACTTTTTTATTTCATTTTATATTTTAATTTTTAACATTTTTCAAAATATAGTACTATAGATCTCAAGCTTAACTTAATGCATGCACATCGATTTAGGCATATCTTATTAAGTCCTAGCTTCATTAGTGAACCACTTGGTATTTTTAATAAAAACTAAATTGAATGTATTAGTTATTTTTATTTAAATAATTACATAATGTTGTGATTAACCCACATAAGACTTATCCATGCATTTGGTCTATAAGTAAAAAGGTATTTTTTACTAGTATTAGGATAGTTTTCAATATAACTACTGTAAGCATTAAGCAAATTAAAGAAGATATTGAAAATATATTTTTCAAATAAAGAATCAATAGTTATGATATATTCATTTTAAGATTTTTTAATCAATAAATGGGTTCAACTTATATATGAAAATACGTTTATTCAATGAGTCGAATTATGAGTTTAAGTTTTCAAATATAATTAACAAATGGGTTGTATTATTGGCTAACATTTTTAGATATGAATACAATACAAATTGGCTACATTATAATGAATTTATATTAAATACTAGTTTGATGTTTTTATGCCATTGGTAGTTAAGATGATGAAGCTTCTTTATTTATTTATTTATTTTTATTCAAAATATATAAAACATTAAGTACAGCACACGTCTTCGTCTCCCTTTTTTTTTTTTTTTTTTCATGCAGGAGACAGTTATATGTACTGGCATTCATTGTCGTACGTAAGAGAGTCATTTCTCATGAATCTAGCCGAGAAGATATAGAGGAAACATTGGATTTGGATGATATGAAGCGAAAGTAGTACTTAGTGGAAAGGCGCAGTACAAGGCGAAATATTTGGGACGGGAAGGCCAGTCTACTATCAATATCATTGCAGGCTGTCCAGGAGCAAAAGATACACCTTCTATAATTAGCCTTTTAAGCTTTTTTAGAACATTAGAAAGACCAAGTGCAACCCCCCACCCCTATTCCTTATTTATTTATGGGCATTGCAACCGTTGTTATTAGCACGTATACAAACACACACACACACACATGCTCAACCTTCTCCCGGTTAAATTCTTTGGTTGTTGTTGTGATTTCTCCGGGGTAGGGGAGGAGTAAGGGGGGTTGTGCGCCGCAGAGGATTCTACATCTCATAATATTCTCAGGTTTCTTCTTCCATCTATCATATTATTTGCGTCTTAATTTAACCCTAATAGTTCAATTAGAATAACAAATGGATATATATGGTATGATTTTATTTGGCTGCTTTCAATTGGAAATAGGATGGCCGCTACAGTGAAGCAAATTTCTTGGATTGTTGCCATTTTGGGTGTAATTTCTTTCGTTTTTGGAGTCATAGCCGAGAATAAGAAGGTGAATAAAATTTATTCGATCCATTCTCATCAGTTTCTCAATATGCCCATCCATGAGCCTTCTCTTCGTGTTACTTCATTTATACATGATGATATAATGTGTCTTGTTGCATTTTCTGTTGTTACTGTTTAAATTTATTCATAACGTCTCGTTTTATGTCCTCCGCTCCGTAAATGGAGTTTGTTACTTTCTGAAGGTAATCATTACATGGTAATAATCAGCTTTATCAATATATACATATATATATATATATATAAAGAAAATAGAAGTATGAAGCAGGGGTTTTGACTTTTGAGTTATATAATGGTAGTGTTGGATTAGATTGATTTTGGTATTGGTTTGCTATTATATTTATTATTATTGCGATTTGCAGCCACCTGCGGGCACACCGATTGCTGGAAAAGATGTGGTGATATGCAAATACCCTGAGGATCCAACAGTTGCCTATGGGTTTCTGTCCCTTGCATTTCTGGTTGCAAGTACCGTCGCCGGCTATCTGTCTCTCTTTTCTCCTTACAAGGGGAAGCCTGTGCCCCAATCCGTGTTGTTTAAAAGCTCATGCTTCACTGTCTTCTTCAACATTGCTTTGTAAGTGTCCGATAAGACAAGACAAGACAAGACAAAGAGTACCCTTTCTCAATTTTTTTTTCAATTTTTATTATTAGATATGGTTTTGTTGTTTGTTGGTCATGTATATTATTCTTTTGACCATAGTAATGCATAATAGGTTCACCACGGGACTAGCAGCAGCGCTGCTACTATGGCCAACCATAACGGAGCAACTACATCTGAGCCGCAACGTTCACCACAATATGGAAATGGATTGCCCCACCGCTAAGACGGGACTTCTGGGTGGTGGAGCTTTCGCATCTCTGGATTCTTCATTGTTCTGGTTGGTCGCACTCATGCTGGCTAACAATGCTAGAGAAGACTACTTTGAAGAAGTGGAAGCCGACCTCAACCTCAAGGGTACAAGTAGTCATAATCACGAGGTCCTTGCAACCCAAATATGATTAGTAATGTGTATTTGTATGTGTGTATATAATTATACTAATGTACAATATGAATATTATTAACTGGAGCGTTGATGCTTTGTGTACATGTACATGTCACCTTGTCATATATCTCCCTTATCAGATTAAACTTCATTTTTAACTTATAATCGTTCCGTTTGTGTATATTCTTCAACTCAAAAAAAAAGAAAAAAAGAATTTAGTGTACATCCTCTTTATTATTTTGCATTTGTTAAATTTTTTATGCTTTTTTTTTTCTCGAATTCATCTTTCTATGTTTTCGTTATATATACTTAGATTTGCATACATGAACGTGATACTAAAATTTGCAGCATAGAGAGAAGATTATTAACTGCTGAAGACAGAATCTTTTAGTTGAATTTTTCTCATTTAAACATAATTTATTTTGTTTCTTTTTCATGCTGAAGTGGGATAGGGATTCAAACTCCATTCACAACTTGGTCATATGGAGGCATTAATGTATAGTTAAACTCAATTATTTAGTTTATTATTATTAATTTATTTCATTATCTTTAAAAGATTAATATTTTTTTCAAGTTTATAGTTTAATTAGAGCCTTGGTAGGAAACCTTTATTTTTCATTTACGAAAACTCGAGGAATCTTAGGGGGCAATGAGAATATGTTACTTATAAAAAATCATGATTTTTTTTTTTTTGTGTTTTATCTTATAATATACAGAAAAAAATTAATGCCGCTACATTTGTTTTTCAATTTTAAAGGGTTATAACATTTTACTCGTATGCAATTACAAAATCTATTAATATAAAAAAAATTATTTGAGTTTACTATACTGAGGCTAAATACGTTATTATTTGGTAAAATTACTATATTTTCATGAAGGTGAAATTACTATATTTTCATAATTTATTATGTTTTCGCAATATTTTTGGAATAATTTTTTTAGACATATCATTTCATAATTAAAAAAAAAATACATTATTTAAATATATTCCTCAATAAAGTCTGCGATTTGTTTTGAGATCCATGCATTAGATTATCCATTCAATTAACTGAGTTGATGACATTCGATCAGACAATCGGCATGATAAGATTTACATGCAGCAAGAAGAGGTTGAAAGGGTGGGTTGATAAACTCTGTGTCTTGCGAAGGACTGAGTAACTAAAATGCTGTGCTCGAATGATTTTTGCTTCTAATAAAACCCACAATAGGATGCTTTCAGTTGGAATCCAAAAAGGCCGTTAAGCCTTTAGTTAATCGCAGTACCAGTAGGATGGTCTTGAGCCTCAACCTAAAAAAAGTAATCGATCTTTTGCTATGGTTTGGATATAGCAACTTTCAACTCAATCCACAAACCCATACTCCTGTCTCAAGCAAATTTTTTATTCTTTTTTTTTTTTTTAAATTGTTCTAAGCTAAAATTCATGGAGAGGTCTAAATTTGGTTTGAAACTATTTTTTTTTTCCTGAAATTTAAGTGATGTATGCAGCCAAGGTTATGGGGAGCCACTTTATTTGTAAACAGAGTGAGATGCTCTATTTTCCCATATCCTTTGAATATTTGGACTGAATTTCCTATGTTTTGTGTGTGAGGAGTTTGATCAAATCTCATTTCAGGAAATTTAACCAAAGTTTCTCATCATAAGATTCAAACAAGCGTGAAGTGTAGGTGATGCCGATGTAATTTCAATTTTAAAGTAAAAAGAATTAATTAATGTAATTTATCTTAATATATTTTATATAATTATATATTTGTATAATATGAATAATTAAATGTATATACATAGATTATATTGAAAGTGATTTCAAGTTTAGCTACAAACTTATTTACTACACAATTTTATGATTTTTAATATAATTATATATTAAGTAAATTGTAAATAATATTAGGAATATATTTATTTTTTTGATAGGCTTTTATAGATAAATCGTGGATTTATTTTGATATTTTAATAATGGACAAGCAGATTTCATCTAAATACAGAAATATGTTTATTGGGTCGAACACAAGCAGACAAGGATAAGGTTTCCCCCGTTCCTGTTTGTCGGTTCCCTTCTCTTCTTGCTGGCTGGTATTGGTAGAGGTAGTGGTAGTGGTAGTGGTGACCGTCACAGACACATTCACATATCCATACTCAGTCCCAGAAAGAAAGAAAGAAAATGGGTTTATTGTCTCTAGAACTAGCCAAAGAAGAAGTAGAGGATTATTAAGATATTTCTGTTGAATTCATTACATGAGAAAATGACGTCTTTATCCGTGAGAGTGTGTGGAAGCCGAAGTCCATCCTCCTGCTCCTACTACGCTCAGTTTGGAATTGCAGCATCTAATTCAAGGTCTTAAAATTCTTATCATAACATTCTTCCTCCTAATCCATTCACACGAGAACGAACATGACCATGCTTGCTTGCTTCTCTAACTCTAAGAGACAAAGACTAAGAATAAGTTGTTTTTGTGGTTTTTTTTTTCAATTATTTAATTATTTTTTATTATTTATTTATTATTATTATTTTTTTTTTGGCAGAAGAAAAAGGAGATTAGATATAGTAGTGGTTTCCTCCAAGACAGCGAATTTGTGCGCTTCAACGCAGCAATCTATTCAGTTACCCACCTACGAAGATGATAGATTGGATATAGCCAAATTTCTAAACCATCCATCCGGCGTTGAAGCCATGCTCAATACACGTGCTCTCCAGAGTTTTCAGTCCCTCCGTCCTAATATCTACAGGTTGCGCCTCATTTCCCCTTTCTTTTATCAACATAAATACTAATTCTTTCAATGGTTCTCCTTGCTATGCTCTTTAATCCCATTTTGTTTGTGCTTTTATGGTCATAGTATATTCTACTTGAATTATGATAATCCTAATGTTGTTCCTTAAAGTTCTACTGATAGTACTTTAGAAGATATTCAAACTTCAGATATATTTGCTGTTCCTCCTTGCTTGAATATTAAACTTCAGAGTTGCTTAGTTTTTCCTTAGCAAGTTTTCATTAAGACATCATCATCCATTTTGATGCTAACCATCTTCCCGTGGAATTATGTTTTTTGTACTGAAGTACCCGAAAAAGTGAGTTGGTAATAGTACCTGCTATTGTTGATAGGTTAACTTCACTGAGTTCCTCAGCTAACACTTTCATTCTCAAATTTAAATAGGCATTATAATGCATTATCAACTAAATATGTTAAATGAGAGTATAAATTGCTTTCAGTTAAGGAAAGTTAATAATTGAGAACAGAGGCCATAGGCAAGTAAATCTAAGAAAAGGAGAAGAATGATAAAAGCATGTACAGTGTCATTTCCACTGAGCTCATTGCAGATTTTACTTAACTGGACTGCTCTTTTTCTTAACTGGAATTACCACTAAGCTCTCACTACGGCATTACTACTCAGCCCAACCTTTATCTTTTGTCCAGGATAGGCTAGATTGTGAATAGGTAACCTTAAACATTGGCGGCATGTTTTTCCTTTTATTTTTTAACCTTTGTTCAGTGAATATAGGTAGAGTTGATCTATCAATTTCTATGTTAAAAAAGTATTCACCTTGGACAATATTTCTTAGTATACTTGAACTAACTTCAAAATCTAGAACTATGCTTCATGTGCTAGCATTTTAGATTTAATTGTCAATAATAAGGGACTGAAAATACAAATCTCAATGTAAGTATATGTTAAGTTACGATATATCTATTAACTGCAGTTGGTTTAAGAGCAAATTTAGTGAAATAATCTGATGGTTGCAACTTGCAAGTGTATGTAGAAAGTTTGCATTTACTATATTATAAGACAGTGGGGTTACTCCAATTATAAATAAGATTAGATGAAGCATCAACTTTATATGGAATATGTATACTTAAATAGAGGCTAGTTGTGGGATAGGATTTCATTAATAGGCTGTAATGTTATGGAAATTTATGATATTCTCATAGAAAACTTTTGATTGATCTTTCATATGTGAATATCATAAAGATTACAATGTGGTTGCACAGCTGGCAACAATTGAGGGATTCAAGTTTAATAATACTTTGCAAAAGATTCATTATTTTTTTATTTTGTGACTTGGTTTGGCACCATTACTATGACGTTTCCTTTTGCATGTCCTTAGCTCTGATCTAATTCATGTGAGTGGCTTCTCTTTAATAATTGTGACAATAACTTGGGAAGTGATAATGCTCCTGACATCAATTTGATGATGAACTTTTTCCTTTATGTAGATGTACACTCCCGAAAATCCAACTTCTAAGCTTTGAAGCAACTCCTGTGATGGACTTACAAGTAGCTACGACAGATAAAGATTGTAAAGTTAAGATGTTGTATTGCAAGGTGAGTTTTGACTTTGGGATGGCATCCTTGTATAAGTAATATATGTGATGCAAGACGACATTGAAACGAAAAGGCAGTCTAAATGTAGGAAGATACATTAGTAGTCTTGATAATTATATGAGGAATTTCATTAAATAATCATGTAGACATACTATATTGTGTCAAACGTCCAATAAATTGACTTAAGTTGCTACAGTTGCATTGCTATCTATTAATAATTCTTTATAAAGGGTTAGAGATACTACAATTGTATAGCAATCAAGTCAATGCATGCACACAAAATGCTTGTTTAGAGAAATGGCAATTGTAGATATTGCCACCTTTGTGGCTTAAACTCTCAAAGAGTAAGAGGATAGCTCTAGTGGTAATTACATATCTCTACAGCAATTTGGATGACCAACCATGTATCAGGTAATTTGAACTCACCTAGGATTGCCTTCAAAATCAATGTGGGGCATGAGCTTGTAATTCCACAATGGAGGATGTAGAAGATTGTTGCCAATGCTAAGCTCGATGACATACTGCTTGTGGGTCTTCAATACTTGGCATAACAAAATGGTGAACAACCTGATTTTGTGGAAAGTGAATTGAGTGCTATCCTATTAAAGGCTCTTTGTTTTCTTGCTAGTGAGAATATTTGATTGCTTGCTTTTTGTGGTGATGTTGATCCTTTGATTTTTGGACTAAACATCATAACTTTGAGGATATGTTATCTAATGCTTGGTGAACCTTGGTAGATGGCCCCCCTCTTTATGGAGTTTATATGGAATCATGCATTCTGAATAGTGAATATAATGAACATTGTAAAAATATTATTCATTGAAAATGTATTGAATTGATACAATGATTAAGATACAAGCTTTTATAATAATATAACCCTAGGGAAACTAGTATTACATGGAAAGACCAAAGTAACCCTATATGATATAGAACACAATATATACAATAATACACTTCCGCAATCTCAAGGTGTGAGAGTCAATATGAGATTGGTGCAATGATTAAGGAATGCTGCAGTGGAGAGGTTTTTGGTGAGTATGTTTGCATGCTAATGGTGTGTAGGTCTTCTTACTTCTGCAAACACCTCCTTTAGATTGGGAAATGGCTGTTTGCCAATTAATCTCCCTTTGACCTCATCTAACTCAAGGTTTAGCCCATACAAAAAAATCAAATACACAATCCTTCTTCAACAGTGAATTATACTTTTGACTATCTTCTATACTTTTTCACTCAATCTCATAAAATAAATCCATTTCCTACAACTGTATATGTCGTCTAAGGCCAAGGTTAGGTGGATAGAGGTTTGCAAATCGATCAAATGTGGGGGTTTAGGGATCCGCAATTTCCATCTCTAAAGCAAAGCTATATAGATCAAACACATATGGCACTTGTGCAACACAACCTTTGAAGTTTATGGCCTGATTGGGTGCACTCTACTCTACTGAAGGGTAGAAGCTTCTGGTCATCATGAGCACTAGCCATATGCTCCTAGTCTTGGAAGAAGCAATTGAAATTAAGGTGCTTGGTCCGTAACAACTTTCAACGGGAGCCAGGTGACGGCTTATCCATCTCAATTTGGATAGACTACTGGCTCCCAGTAAGCCCTTTGGATACAATATATAGTGCATGGGAAATCAGGAGTTTAGGCCTCTCTATACTGACTAAGCTTTTCTCTTTATTGGAGAACAACACGTGGCGGCTACCTGCTAATCCATTTTGGTCGAACATTCACATTTCATCCTACCTCCAACCGAATGTCTCAACTTTTGATTGACTTTACCGCATCCACACCATATTAGGAGATTACTCCATTAGGAGTGGATACACCTTTCTTAACCCGCCAAGGGTCACCGTTCCTTGGCATAAAGTCATTTGGAATAAGTCAACCCTACCTAGACACTCTTTCATCTTATGGCTTGCTTGGTTAGGAAAATTATTTATCCTTGACAAACTAGTCTCCTAAGGAGTCGCTACTTCCATTACTTGTTTTTTCTATCAGCAAGGATTGGAATATCACTCCCATTTATTCTTTAATTGAGGGTTTACATCCTAAGTTTAGGGATTGGTGTGTGATGCTATACAATGCCCACCATCTTTCAAAAATTGGCAAAGTGCTACAACTTCATTGATTGCAATAGCTCAATCATCTTCCCCTATTCACCAAACATGGAGGGCGAGTCTTGCACCACAATCTACTGCATTTGGAGATCTTGAAACAAGGTCCGCCTAGGGAGTAGTCTTCCTAGCGCTAGCTTTTTAGCCAATCAAATTAGAGCTTATGTTACTCTTCTATAATCTGGAAGGATTTTCTTTATATCAGCACATGTGATTCTCGTATCTTTACTTGCGATGTAACTTTACCTGTCCTTTTTGACAGTTGTCTACCTTCATTTAGATTAATAAACTATGAATTATCCAAAAAATAGTCCATTTCCTACCATAACTCAACCAAAATGTTGTAATACTCAGTTACACTCATACTTTCTTGGATGGTAGTCGAATCTTTGACCGAAGCTCAAATCATTGTGATGAGTTAGCCAAGTTGAAATAAATTTCTTGTACACATTGTCCTGGATTTCTTTTGCAGTTGCACAAAATAGATATGTCCATCTAATCCTTAGCTCCATCGAATTAATTAGCCATGCCATCACCATGGAATTCTCAGCCTCCCATCCTGTATACTCATTGGAATCTTGGTGGGCATAGCAATAGTTCTAGTCAAATATTCTAGTTTCCCTTTTCCTCGAAGAACTAGCTTCATGGATTGAAACCACTCACAGAAATTTACCCCATTCAACTTATGTTGTGTGATTTGGAGTGAATGGGAATATCTCACGATAGCAAATAAAGAAGATTGGTTTGATGGTGATGCATTTGGATCACCCAACGAACTAAACCGCACCTTGCTTGCAAGTGTGGTTTCAGGGTTGCAACTCATGATGAATTAATCAGGCCAATTTTTTGAATTACTTGTAGCTCTGATAGCATGAAGAATTTTTTTATAGAAATATCTCTCTTATTTATCACATTATGAGGTGAACAAAAATATATACAGCATGTGTTACACCTTGGATAAGTCTATCCCTCAATTCTAGCTAACTACGATGATATAAACTCATCCAAAAAAACTACCCTATCCATTCATCACTTATCTAAGTGTTTTATGTACATAACAGACTTGACTAGGATGACAACACATCTGGAACAAGGAAAAATAATAAAAAACAGAAATAAAAATAAACACTACTAAAAATAATTTATTTTCTTCAGTAGTGACAGTAAATCAACACTGAACATTGTTAAGAATCTAGTTCAACACGAGCGCATGAAGCATGTGAGGATGGATCGTCATTTTATCAAATTTGAAATTGAAGAGTGTGGACTTAAACTGCAATATGTTCATTTTCTCCAACAAGAAGTTGATATTTTTACAAAGTGCATATCAAAGCAAATGTTTTTAGAAAGTTCAAGCAAGCTAGGAATGATAGATATCGCTTTTGTAGCCTGCTGAGGGGGGAGTGTAGGAAATTAGATATGTTTTGAATAGTTAATTATTTCTGGTAGTATTTATTGTTTTTTCTTAGTAGAATAAATACTGTTACGTAGTATGGGTTGGCGTAGTAATGTTTGTTGTGCCAACCATCTTAATACTATCTTTAAGTAGGTCATCTTATGTAGAAATTATTAGGACTTCAAATGTATAATTGAGAATAGATCTTCTTTATTTTCCTTCAAGAAGCATATAAGCGCTTAAGACAACCATTAGCGCGTGTTTCTTGGTTTCGGCCGGTATGGTTTAAGGGGCTAATCCCTAGCCATTCATTCATCCTATGGTTAGTTGCTCAAGAGAGGTTAGTTACATTGGACAAGTTGATGCAATGGGGCATTATAGCCCAAATCAGCTGCTATCTTTGTAATATGGAAGAAGGAAGCCATTGTCATCTCTTTATAAAATGTTCTTTTGTGAAAGGTATTTGGAACAGTTTGAAGGCATGGTGTTCAGCTGCAATCTTAGCTTCCTCAACTTCATCTGACATTAGAGATTTTTTTGATTCATTGGGTCCCAAGCTACCACCTGATGGGAAATTTTTGTTGTGTTGTTGTTTTCACAGTTTGGAAAGAAAGGAATGAGAAGAGGCTGGGGCTGATTACTCGATCTTATGAGGATGTTTCTCACCAAATCTTGTCTTTTTTTTTTTTCTTTTTGTTAAGAACTTCTTACAGTGTTGTATGTAAGATAGCTCTTTAGTGAGATAGTGCCAGGAGCTCAAGCATAATACCCTTTTGTTTTATCAAAATCTGACATTTTACCCAAAAAGGGACTAGAAACAGTAGACAGAGCCCTAGATATCACTGTAAATAAGATGGAAAGGAATAGAACTTCTCTTATTGCTAATTGGAAAGGTTGTCGCTTGTGTGTAGCAAATTCACATGCCTCACAATGAAAATTTTCATCGAGATTTGTAAACAAAGAGGGAAACATAATCTTTACAATCTTGAATGGTGGATGTCCTAATCAATAATGATGAAGTAGAATTTTTTCTTTATTAGAAGCAACAGAATTTGATATGAAAGAATGGGTCTACCCTTGGTTATGTTCAATCGACATGGTGCTTCAAGATAGTAGAGGTTGTCTTGTTCTCTAGCATGCCCAATCATCTTCCTTGAATTCTTATCTTAAAGTACACAATAACTACTATGAAAAACCATATTACACTGTAAATCTTGGGTGAGTTTCTATACAGAGACAAGGTTGGTAGTTAGTTTAGGATCATGAAGGACATTTCTTAGGGTCACTAATGGGTTTATTTTGACATCTTCCACACCAGCTATAGTTGTTAGGGATCCATTGGCTATGGCTATTTTCCTATTACTTGGACATGGAGTGTAGGTTGAAAAACATGTGGATGAACGGGTCATATGGTCAGTAGCTCTCGAGTCCATGACCTAGGCATTGGTAAAGGTGGCACTTGAGGTGTTTAATTCAAAGGAAAATGGAAACTTACCCTAACAAGCAGAAGAACAAGTACCTGAATCCTGATGGCCCTTCAAGGCTGTTAATAATCGATGTCACCTTCTCAACTTCCTCTGTAGTTGTAGCGATTATCCATGTAGCACTTGATGCTTCGGTTTTTGACATTTTATGCCTTCTGTAAAGTAAAACTAAGAGGCTAGTTCTTAAACAATTCCAGCAATAAAGGCTAGAATAAAAGACCTATTGTAAGTTATTAAAAGAAATGCTTTTCTCTAGGGAAATTCTAGTAATTAGGACTGGAAATAAAGGCTGTGATAATTCTAACAATAAAGGCTAGAATTTTTTTCCCTTCAATTTCTTTTAGCAATGAAGGCTAGAAACAAAATTGTTCAGAGGAGAACAAACTAAACTAATAAGCAATGAAGGTTGAAATAAAAAGAAGAAAATAAATTCAGTAACAAAGGCCGAAAACAATTTGAAGGAGGAGATTGTTGACGTGTTAGTGAGAGAAAATGCTCTCTCCTCTCTCTACTTTCCATTCCCAACCCCCCTAAAAGATCACTTCTTTAAGGCAAACCACAAACTTCCCTACAACACCATTTCTTTTCCTTCCTTTTCTTTCTTTGTACACTCCGTTCACCCTTTTTCACATTGTCTCCAATGAGGGGTGGACTAACCAGAAATATGGACATGGCCAAGAAGGCTAGTGGTGCACGTTGAGCAACCATGGGAGACCATTTTCCACTAGACTTCTTTGGCAATCAAGAAAGTAGCTTGCCTGGCAGGACCCTAGAGGTGGTTTTCAAGGACAACCCAAAAGGTGGAAAAGTTAAAGCAACTTTTGCCAACCTAGGAAGCAACCAACTGAACAAAGCTAAAAGGGGTAATTTGGAGTAAAGTGCCCACATGGATATGTCAACTCAGGGTAATAGCCAGCAAGGAAACGTCAGGCCAATAGACTTTCCCAAAGCTAACAACATACTATTGACCCCTTCCCTAGGTGCTCCCTCTTTTGGAAAAATTACCTTGGAGGAAGTCAATGGTCTGTTGGAGAAAATTGAGGGCCAAAACCAGACAACAAAACCACCCGTCCAAGCAAATACAACCATCAGGAACTCAGCTAGTACCGAGTCGTATGCCAACGCTTGTACTCCTAGGAGTGAAGCGAACGCCCAGGAATTTGGCCTTTGCTTCATCCCTTTGGCCACCAAAGGAGCCTTACCTTGTGTGAAGATACCTAAAGTTGTGGAAGATATAGGAGCGGAATACTAGGGCTCCATGCTTGTGGGCTACTTCCTAGTCCGTAAGATGCTGTATTCGCTGGTTCAAGCATCTCTTGACATTCACCTATGGAAAGAGTTCGATATTTTAGATATAGGAGCGGAATACAACCTCCCATCCTGCATCCACCTATGGAAAGAGTTCGATATTTTAGATGTTCTAGGAAGCAAAGATGGTTTTTTCTACTTTAGGTTTGCACTAGGGAGTGACTTAACACCTATCATTGAAAAAACCTGGTATTTTGCACAAAGTTTCCTAATCTTGCAAAATTGGAGGAAAGGCATAACTCTTGACATGCTCGAACCAACTAATGTGCCAGTATGGGCACTAATTAATTGCATCTCTTGCGAATTCCTATCTATTGAGGGGATCAGCTACATTGCGAGTGGCGTAGGCATCCCCTTCAATGCTTATGCGTTGACATCATCTAGACAAAGGGCAAATCATGCTAGGGTCCTAGTGAAAATAGACACATGCGAGGAGCTCATCACTTAGGTGGAAATGGAAGGGCGGATGGGGCTGTTGCTTTGATCCATGTTGAATATCAGTGGTTGCAATCCTAGTGTGTTGCTTGCAAAATTTTTGGACACACGTGTAGTAAGTTAAAAAGAGAATCCTTGGGTTGCTTCTAGTAACTCCAAGGCCAGCAGGGAACAGTGGATACTGGTCAATCGCATAGGGAAAGGGAAGAAGAAAATGCACAAAGAGGAAGATGGAATGGGCAAACCACCTAAGACCCCATGTCGTCAAGACAAAGGGGAGGCTAGTGAGGAGGTCCAGTCACCACTTAAATAGAAAAATGAAGAGGTTGGAGGAAATAAAGTGGAGGCTGAGGTGGAGGAAATGAACAAAAATAAGGTTGTATCAGAACATGGAGAAGTAAGTACTATTGGGGACATGGAGGTTGAGGGAATGGAAGAGGAAAATATGTCTAGACCGCAAACCAACATAGCACCAGAACTAAACCCCTTCACCCCAACTACCACCGTTGTTCTAGAGTCTCCTGCCCACAAGGAGGATGACCAACAAGACCATCAAGGGAGTGATAGGGAGGATGAGATTGAGGAATTTGAGAATACTCAATAAGTTGCTGGTTCAGATAAACCAAGTGTCGAGAAGTCATCCTAAGAATAGCAAAAGCTCTAGCTCCTCTAGCTGCAGAAAGAAGAAACAACGTAAGAGGAGGAGAACTTTTACTTAGCCATGAAGCTCCCACCTGTCTACTCTCATGTATATCGCAGCTTGAAATATACGGGGGTTTAATGACCCCATCAGGGTGGCGGAAGTCAAAAGAATATGTGAATCTTAAAAAATAAACTTCATAGGCCTCTTCAAAACAAAGGTCAATTCTTTGAATGAAGACAATTAAGAATGTGTTGGGACCTTGATGGCAAGTGTGGATCAACACTATTGCAACAAAACGTATTTCGATAGCATGGAACTCGAGAGATTGGAGTGTTAGGGTTGAGACGGAACATGCACAATTCTTACACTTTGTAGCCACCAACTTGAGAACAAACATGGTTTTGGCTATAACATTCGTTTATGGATCTAATAGCAATAGGGAAAGAAAATCCTTGTGGCAGAACCTAGAGGATCTAACGCTAGCTTTGAGTTAGCGTCCTTGGGTGGTACTTGGCGACTTCAATTCCATAAGGATTCCATTGGAGGAGGTAGGTGGGAGAGCACGAGTAATAGAGGTGATGGTAGAATTCCAGAATTGAATTGCTAATACGGAGTTGGAGGACCTAAGATGCACAAGGGATTTCTTTACTTGGTCAAATAGACAAGAACAAAGGCCAATACTTAGGAAGCTAGACGGGATTATGGTTAACCACTACTGGCTCAACAACCCTCCTAGAATGTCAGCTAAATTCCTTTCACTAATCCTCTTGGACCATTCACTTGGTAATAGGAAAATCCCTTTCAAGTTCTTCAATTTCTAGGCTGACCATAAGAACAAAGGTTAACCACTACTGGCTCAACAACCCTCCTAGAATGTCAGCTAAATTCCTTTCACTAATCCTGTTGGACCATTCACTTGGTAATAGGAAAATCCCTTTCAAGTTCTTCAATTTCTAGGCTGACCATAAGAGATTCAAGGAAACCGTAATAAATTCTTGGAAAAAGGAAGTGAAGGGGTCCAGGATGTTCCTAGTCGTGAAGAAACTCAAGCGTCTCAAGGAAGAATTTAGAAGGTTGAATTAGTTAGAATTTTCCAACCTGCCCAGTTGAGTTCACATGGTGAAGAATAACTTAGTTCAGCTGCAAGCACATATACATAGTATAGGGGACACCTCACGTATGGAAGAGGAAAGGGCTACCTATAAGGAATATTACCTTCTCCATGGAGCTGATGAGAGTTTTTACAAGAAAAAATGTAGGGCCAAGTGGCTAAGGTTAGGAGATAAAAACACTGCCTATTTCCATAAGGCCATGAAGAGCTTACACAATCGGAGCTCCTTATACCGGTTGACTAGAGAAGATGGTAGTGAGGCAACTGGAGAAACTGAGGTCAAACAGTGGGTAGTAGGTTCCTTTCAGCATCTCTATGATAATCCCATAAATCACAGTAGCTTGGATGAAGTTGGCAATTTGGTGACTTGGGAATTGAACGAGCAACAAAGACTTGATCTTGATGCTCCATTCACGGACGATGAGATCAGATAGGGCTTTATGTCACAAGCAAATGAGAAGGCTCTTGGGCTTGATGGGTACTCGACCTGATTTTTCAAAGAAGCTTAGGAAATTATAGGCGATGATATGATTATTGCAACAAAAGAGTTTTTGATGATAGGCCATCTGCTCAAGGAGATTGATGCTACAATCATCTCCCTAGTGCCTAAGGTAGCTAATCCTTCCAAGTTGGGGGACTTCTATCTTATAGCATGTTGCAATGTACTATACAAGGCTATCTTCAAAGTTCTTGCTGCACGAATTAAAATGGTTTTACCATCTTTGGTTGATATGGAACAGTTTGCTTTTATACCTAGACGAAGGATAACTGATGATATCTTTATTGCGCAAGAGTTGATGGTAGGTTACCATTTACAAATAGGAGCACCACGAGATGGGATTTCCTCCTGAAGGTCCTTAAGGCCATGAAATTTTCCTTACATATTTGTACACTCATAGACCAATGCATCTCTATCTCTAAGTTCTCCATTAACCTCAATGGGGAACTGGTGGGTTTTTTTGCAAATAAAAGAGGATTGAGACAAAGGGACTCTATTTCCCCTTATTTATTTGTATTGGGTATGGAAGTGCTTTCCATACTATTGAGGAGGCTGACTTTGAACCCTCAATTCTCTCTTCATTGGAGATGTAAGTCTGAAAGGCTAACCTATCTTTGTTTTGTAGACGATTTCCTCATCTTTACAAAAGGAAATGTTGATTTTGTATCCTTGGTCAAGGAAACTTTGCAGTACTTTCACACTATATCGGGATTGGAGGCCAATAATAACAAGAGCAATATATTTTTCTCGTATGTCCCTATGGGCACCAAAGAGGACATCCTTCGTGCCACTCAATTTTGTGAAAGCAAGTTGCTAATGCACTACTTGGGGGTTCCACTTATCTCTTCAAAGCTTAAGGAGGATTGTGAGGTTCTTCCAAAGAGGACCTTAGCCTGCATCAACTCCTGGACAGCTAAATACTTATCTTATGTAAGTAGACTACAGTTGGTAAAATTAGTTCTATTCTCAATACAGGTCTACTAGTGCTCAAGTGTTTTTCCTTCCTAAGTTTATCATTACAAGAATTGAACAATTGCTTAGGAATTTCCTTTGGAATCGTAAATCGAACACTTTCACTAAGGCTAAGGTTCGATGGGCAGATGTTTGCAAACCTCTAAAATGTGGGGGTTTAGAGATCCCAAATGTTCACCATTGGAACAAGGCCATCCAACTTAAACATGTATGGCAACTATGTAAGTAAGGACCGAAGAGCTTATGGCCAAAATGGGTAAATTCCATCTTACTAAAAGGTCAAAACTTCTAGTCATCTAAAGCACCCATCATATGCTCATGGTCCTAGAAGAAACTATTAGAACTTAGGATCGCTGTAAGAGCTTACTTCCAATGAGAGCCTAATAATGGTCTATAGATCTCACTATAGGCGGCTTATTGGCTTCCAGTAAAACCCTTGGACACACTATATAGTGCTCGAGCAATGGGCAGCACTGGATTCCCCTCTACTACAAACTTTGCTCCATCATGAGTGAGAATAAATGGTGTATTTCAGATGGCCTGTTTTGGACAAATATCCATATCTTGTCCTCCATTCATCCTAATGCCTCTCTCGGACCAACTCTATTGGATACATTCTAGCTCAAGAGAGTATACAATCAAGAGTGGTTATGGCTTCCTAAGCTTGCCAAGTATTATAATGCCATGGTGTAAAGTTATTTGGAACAATATCTCCTTATCGAGGCACTCTTTTATCTTATGGTTAGCTTGGTTAGGCAAACTTTCCATTCTTGATAGAATGATCAATCGAGGGCTTTCAATGTCTACAACTTGTTTTCTCTACCATCAAAGTCCAAAAAATCATGACTGGTTATTTTTCAATTGTAGCTACACTTCACAAATCTAGAGCTTGGTTTGTGACTACTTACAATGTCATGCCTCATTTAGCAATTGGTAAGGGACCACAAATTTCTTGGTGGCAACAGCTACTTCCTCATCCTCGACATTCAAAACTTAGAGGGCAACCCTAGCTACATTAGTTTACTACATATGGAGATTACGTAACAAAGTGTGACTAGGAGATGTTCTCCCCACTGTAGGTTTCGTTGCAAACCAGTTTAGAGCTTATGCTACTCTATTGTAATCTAGGGTTATACTTTAGCCATTTGTACTTTGCATTATGTTTTTTGCACCTTGATGTAATATCTACTCATCTTTGACGATTGTACAACTTTTTGGATTAATAAAATTCATTTGTCCAAAAAAGCAACTTGAAGGAGTAACCTAACTTGGTTCTGATGCTATGTTAGAACATCATAAATCTTAAATTCATTTATTGAAGTAACACATAATTTGTACATAAGAAGCTTATTTATAGGCAATCCTAATATGATTGGTAGTAAGTATTAATATTGCACCAACCCAACTACCCTACTATATTAATTATACCAAACTACTAACTGATTTTCCTAAGTAATAATGAGAAAAATAAAAACAAAGCCTAATTTCAAGATTACAACAAATTATGAAAATATCTAACCTAATATAGACAATTTTCCCACATACTTATCATCAAATGCTGAAGAAAAATCAAGAATCTAATGACTTAAGAGTAAGCGATTGTATTGCAGATCACTAACATAAGACTCTAAACTACTGGCGTTGACATAATGATGGATGGTTTAGGGAGCAAATGAAGCTTGAGGCTAAGATATACTTTTAGAATGTGTTCCCTCAAAGGGTAAATCAAATGGATTAAGCAGTTCAGAGTCTCATTAGCAATTGACTATATGTGCCACTACTGCAACAATAGATCTTAGCTACTCCATTCTCCTTGGATGAAATAAACATTGCATGGTATCGCTGCCTAGTCAAAAGGCATACAGAATAAATGGTCACAATACATTATTTTTCATTAAGACTTGGGATGAAGTCAGTGTAAAGGTAATGCTTTGTGATATAGGATGTGAAGAAAATTATGAGAGAAAATTATAATCTTCCTTATTGAAAAATGTATATACATTCTAATATATATCCTAAGATGGCTGGCATATCAGTCCACAAAAAAGGAAAACAGATTTCCTTTTAATTAGGAATCTCAACAAAATAGGAAAACAGAAAATATATAATATCTGACAAATCTAATCTAAATAAAGAAAAATATCTAATATAAATAAAGAAACAATAACACAAGGGCCGGAAGGGCTGAAGTCCTTTCTACACTCCCCCTCAAGCTGTGTTGTATATATTATACAAGCCTAGCCTGGAATTCAATTCATCAAAACTAACCCTTGGTAGTGCTTTGGTAAGAATATTAGCAATCTGAAGTTTTGTTGGAACATAACTCAGCTGAACAATCCCGTTGTTGACCTTCTCTGACATAAAATGTTGATCAATTTCAATTTGTTTTGTTCTGTCGTCGTGCACAGGATTTTTGGCTATACTAATGGCTACTTGACTGTCACTAAACATCTTGAGTGTCTTTTATCTCCACCTTAAGTTCCCTTAATAGTCTTTGAAGCCACATTCCCTCACATATTCCTAGTGTAAGAGCATGATACTCTGATTCTGTACTACTTCGTGAAACAACAACTTGCTTTTTGCTTCTCCAAGTGACGAGGTTACCCTAGACATATGAACAGTAACCAATAGTCAACCTCCTGTCAGTTAACTCTCCTGCCCAACTAGCATCCATGTAGATCTCTACTTCACGGTTTTCAAATTTTTTAAACAGTAGTCCATATCCTGGAGTTATCTTCAGATATCTCAAAATTCTATTTACTGCTTCGAAATGATCCTCACTCGGATTGTTCATGTGCTAACTCACCATACATACTGAGTATGCAATGTCTGGTCTTGTGTTTAATAGATAGATAAGTTTGCCAACAAGTCTGATATCTTCCCTTGTCAACTGGAATGCTTTCTTCACTTCTATTCGGTCTTTTATTGGGATCCATGAGTGTGTTAGCAGGTTTGCATCCAAGTAGGCCAGTTTCATCTAACAGATCCAAGATATACATTATTTGGGATATGACAATTCCTTCTTTAGATCGAGCCACCTCCATTCCTAAAAAAATACCTGAGTCTCAAGATCCTTAATCTCAAATTTTGTTGCCAGCATCTTTTTGAGATTGATAATTTACTTTGAATCATCACCTGTCAAGATGATATCATCTACATATAGAGAATAGCAATCTTGCCTCCTATTTTGTTCTTGACAAACAGTGCATGATCAGTTTGACACTGATGATATCCACTTGTAATCACAGTTTTAGTAAATCTGTCAAACCATGTGCGAGGGGACTGCTTCAAGCCATATAAGGACTTTTTTAACTTGCAAACTAACCTGCTGTTTGAACTGTTTTCATATCCTGGTGGTATTGTCATGTAGACCTTTTCTTCAAGTTCCCCATTCAAGAAGGCATTTTTAACATCAAGTTGGTATAGAGGCCAATCTTGATTCACTAAAAGAGAGAGTAGAACCTGAATAGTATTGAGTTTGGCAACTAGTGCAAAAGTCTCTTGGTAGTCAATCTCATATAACTGTGTGAAATCCTTTGCTACAAGCTTGGCTTTAAATCTCTTGACACTTCCATCTGCTTTATATTTGATAGTGAATATCCACTTGCAACCTATAAGATTTTTGTTGTGAGGGAGTTCAGTAAGTGTCTATATATCATTACTTTTTAAAGCCCGAATTTCTTGCTCAACTGCTTGTTTCCATGCTGGAATCTTTAGCGCCTCTTGGATAGAATTAGGAACCTGCACACTATCAAGATTTGACACAAAAGCCTTGTAAGAAGGTAGCAATTTCCCATATGCTACATATCTTTCGATTGGATGACCAGTGCACCCTCGAACACCTTTCCTATGTGCAATTGGTTGATTAGAGTCATCAACCATTGGTACCAAAGAGTCATGAGAGGAGAAATCCATACCATTATGATTGTCAGATGCAGGAGGACTTTGTTCCGATTCTTGACATTCCTGGGTTTACATAGTGGCCTCTATATGCTCAGTTGGTCCTCTCCTTCTATAGACACAAAGTTCAAGATTATTAGTATCAAGTTGAGGTTGATTTGAGACTATTGGGATAACTTGAGTAGTAGGAACCGAAGTGACAGCATTTGGTTCAAATGAAATTAAGGCAGAGTTTGGTTGAGTGTCTTGAATGAGATCCCAAATTTGATATTCCCTTGAATTCTCCCTTGAATGTCGGATTTGGGAAAGTAAGATTGGTCTTCAAAGAAGGTGACATCTATGGAGTTATAAACTTTTCGAGTGATTGGAGAGTAACACTTGTATCCTTTTTTATTAGAAGAATAACCAAGGAAGATGCATTTGAGGGATTTGGGATCAAGTTTGGTATGGTGCTGCTGGTGGATGTGGACAAAGGAAGAGCAACCAAAAACCTTCAATGGTAGGTCAGAAGAAAAAGAACGGATATGTGGGTATGCTTGCATGAGGACATGACAAGGATTTTGGAATTTTAGGACATGACTAGGCATCTTATTGATGAGATATGTGGTTGTGAGAATGGCTTCCCCCCAAAAGTGTTTAGGCACATGATTAGAGAACATAATAGCATGAGCCACTTCAAGTAAATGTTTGTTTTTCCTCTCGGCGATACCATTTTGTTAAGGTGTGTCAACACATGAGCTTATATGAATGATCCCATGCTTGGAAAGATAAGAACCAAGGACAGAATTAAAATACTCCTTGGCATTATCTGTTTTAAGAACTTGAATGTTGCTTTGGAATTGAGTGGAGACCATGGAATGAAAGGATTGAAATATGGTTGCTGTTTCGGATTTTTCCTTCATAAGAAATGTCCAAGTAGTTCTTGTATGATCATCTATGAATGTTACAAACCACTGAGCCCCATTTATATTTTTTACTCGTGAGAGTTCCCAAATGTCACTGTGTATTATAGAAAAAGGAGTTGAAGGATTGTATTTTAGACTGGAATATATCTAGTATGTTTTGCAAGTTGGAAAATTTCACATTGATAAGAATTGGAATTTTTATTGAAAAACAAATGAGGAAAAAACTTTTCAATGTATTTTAAGTTTGGATGACCAAGGCGATAATGCCATAACATAACTTGACTCTCAATTGAATTGGACTTTGTAATAGACACAGAATTACAACCGAACTTGACTGATTTTAAACTAGACTCAGAAACACAACTTGATGGATGAACTTATCTACTGAGGAGATCATTATCTTTGAGTAAATATAGGTCACCACGCATCTCAGCACTGCCAATCACCTTCCCCGAATCCATTGCCTGAAAATCACAAAGATTTGAGTATAACTTAGTCACACATTTCAAGTCACAATTAATTTTACTAATTGAGAGTAGATTGAAATTTAGTTTAGGAACATAAAGGATAGAGAAAAGGTGAAGATCCTTTGTCAATTGGACCGATCCAAGCCCTACCACTGGTGAGAATGAACCATCAGCTATTCGTATAGTAGAGTGACTAGTGCATAGGCGGTAGTCTTTAAGGATGTTGATGTCTCCAGTCATGTGATCCGAGGCTCCCGAGTCAATTATCCAAGGTTTTGGAGTACTATTTTGGGTAATATGATTTTAGGATAGAATACCTTGGTGTGTTAAAAGGTTGGTATGTTGCTCAGCAGAAGATTGAGATGCTTGACTAGAACCGGAGATGTGACCAAGCATTTTCTGAAGTGCCTTAATTTGCTCCTTGGTGAATGGAATGGCTTCTACATTATCATCAGCTGTAATAGCAACATTTGCACGAATCTCCTTGTCATATCGATTATTAGATGGCTTCCAATCTGCAGGTTTTCCATGCAATTTCCAGCATGTTTTCTTTATATGACCAAGCTTCTTACAATGTTCGCACCATGGTCATCCTTTCTGGGGCTTATTATTCTAAGAGGAATTATGAGTGTACAATGTTGATCCTTCTATAGCAGGTGTGTTAGTTGTCATCATCAATTTCCTTCTACTCTCCTCTCCATACTTCTGCAAACGCTTCCTGAAGGGTAAGAAGGGGTTTAATTCCCATGATTCTCCCCCTGACCTCGTCTAGGTCTTTATTGAGACCAAGAAGAAATATGATTATCCTTTTTTGCTCAACAATTTTCCTATATAATGCAAAGTCTTCAGTACATTTCCAAGAATGAGTCTCGTACATATCTAATTGCAGCCAACAGCGAGTGAGAGTGTTAAAATATTAAGTAACACTCAAGTCTCCTTGACGTAGATCATATAATCTGGTCTCAATCTCAAACAATTCCGAGGAATTTTCAGTACTAGAATATATTTCACGTGCTGCCTCCCATATCTCCTTAGCTATCCTAAAAAGTAAGAAGTTTTCTCCAACCTTTGTGGTCATTGAATTGATTAGCCATGACATGACCGGGTGATCATCAGTTTTCCACACTCTATATTTAGGAGCTGTAGCTTCTGGAACCGGGATTTCGCCGGTGAGATGTCCATCCTTTCCTCTACCGCAAATATACATGAAGACAGATTGTGACCATTGGAGAAAATTATGGCCATGGAGTTTATGATTTGTCATAAGATCAGAGGAAGTATCGGGAACAGTGGTGGTTTCTGAGGAGGAAGATTGTGAGGCTATGCCATATTTGGTCATAATTAGAGAGATGGCAAGTAAAATTTTTGAGGATGATTAGGGTTTAGAGACTAGGCTCTGATACCATGAAGAAAATTATGAGAGAGAATTATATTCTTCCTTATTGAAAAATCTATATACATTCTAATATATATATCCTAAGATGACTAGCATACCAGTCCACAAAAAAGGAAAATAGATTTCTTTTTAATTAAGAATCTCAACAAAATAGGAAAATAGAAAATATACAATATTTGACAAATCTAATCTAAATAAAGAAAAATATCTAATCTAAATAAAGAAACAATAACACAAGGGCCAGAAGGGCTAAAGTCCTTTCTACAGGATGCATCAAGGATATGTTATGGATTTGGGCTCTAATAACATTTCATCAAGCTAATAATGGAATGTGTTTGTAGTCCTAAGTCCTAACTTCTCCAACATCAATTGTGAGATTGTTGGGTTCTTTTGAAAGCAAAATTGTGCTGATGTATTGGATTTTTAATTTAGTTTCTTTACAATTGGCTAATTAGGGTAGCCCCTAGCATCCACAAAGTTACAAAGTGATGGTTGTAAGTGCCACTTGGATTTACATGTTGAATGTGTCTTTGAATTGGTTGATCCTGTATGCTGGTCTTCTGCAATTAGTGAATTCAGTTCTCTTTGCTTTACAAATCTATTGAGCAATATCCATCATTTTGCCAAAGCAGATTATTAAACAACTTGAGGCCAAGATACGAGACCTTCTATAGTCATGTCAGGAGCATTATCTGAAAATTTTGATGCCAGTTTCAGCTGCGAGTTTGAAGTTCTTGCCAATGCACGTTTCTGCTCCATTATTACAGATAGCACTTAGGATCTCCTAACCCAAGCTATCTGACAAATAATTCAAATAATAATTTCACATGGCATCTCCCCTTCAACTGTTGCCTCACCTGTGGACACCAGCTTCCATCAGTAGATTTTCAATCCATTGGCCTTGTACAATCTTAGGGAACTTCATTCACAACTCCCTTTGACAAGGTTGGCCTGGTTTGTGAAGGCCATTTCTATGCATGCAAGTTCAGTGGATGGCTATGCAAAACAAACTACTCACCATGAATAGAATTATTGCATGGGGTGTTATCTTCTAATGCCTGCTATCTATGCCAAAATTAATCTGAGACCTATTGATGCATGTTTTTCTAGTGCACTCTCTCCAACCAAGTCCATTTGAGGTTGGCTAAGGAAGTAGACTGGCCCTAGTTTTTCCACCTGAAAGTCCATTGTTCAAGGGCTGACTGTAACTCCTAATCTACCAGGAGCTTTCAGTAAAACTTTCACCACGAGTCCAACTCCGCCTATGATACTATTGTATGGGCTACATTGTACGTGATCTGATTCCGCATGGTCCCTAGGCTCATCACTGCATTTCTTTTGTTATTGTGCAGCAGGTCTTTATGTTAGGTTTATAGTTAAGGTTTCTTTTGTTTGTACAAAGCAAAGCTTACTTTGTCACTCTCTAGATACAAATGTTTCTAGATGTATTTGAAACCATCTCATTTCCTTTGTACTTGAAAACGCTTGGTTTGTGCTTGTTTATGTACAAAAAGATAGAGTTATCATAATCATTTTTTTTGTTAAAAAAAATAAATAAATAATTCTTCATATAGTGTAGATACATCATATTCCTTTGGATGAATGCACCTATATTCATGTTTTTATCAATCGATGCAGTTTAAGGGTTCGGAGTTTGTGGAACGCCAAAACAACCACTTTTCAGGTTCGAGATCCTACCACATGACCTTGAATTTTGTGACATAGGCAGAATTCATCTATATAATATGTTGTTGGTGTAAATTTTTGCATGCCACATGCAGTTATTGTTATAAGCTCCTTTGAGAGAGGTAAAATGAAAGGTTCTAGTACTTAGAGGCAAATTTGGTCTTAGTAACAAAGCCATATATATCCTGATGGAAAGCCATATATATCCTGATGGATATAAATTGTTTTAATGGTGTCTTGACCTCATCATGGGTGCAAGAGTACAATCACTTTTTCTCTCTTATATGGCAGCATTCATGACCAATCACATGACATGGGGCGCAAATGGTTCTGGTAATGTATTGGAGATTGATGTGAAGCTGAGTCTTACTCTTGAGGTTTGCCATCCCATTCTGTAACTTGGAATATGTCTCATGGCATAAGGAGTTATTCATATTGCTATATCTACAATATTTCCTAGAGTACAGTGCTTTGTTTCACAGAATACCGCATGTGATAAAATTGAGAAGTATACACCTAAAGTTAAAAGAGCTGATTTACTTTGCCAAATTGGAGACACATTTATATGCAAAATATTCTATTCTGTGGCATCATATATTTAGCTTTGAAATTAGACATTTAGTGGACTAAATTTGTTGTGTGATGGTTGTCTTTTTCTTAAATGTACACAAGGACTAGCTTGATCCAATCTAGTTGGCAAATTGGTATTAAGTTGTAGTAGTTATCATGGTCAGTAGGTTCCTTGCTTTGTACACGTGAACATTCTCATCTCTAGATAACTGGTTGAGAAAGCTGTATGGATGAATTTTTCTTCTTAAAAACTATTTCATTGAAAGTAACTTATGAAATTTCAGTGGTAAACTTATTTAAAAAAAGAAAAAAGAAATGCCTTAAGTAAATGGCAGCTAAGAGATTTATTATTTCATAACTGGGATTCAGAAGCTTTTTCAATATAAAGTGCAAACTAACAATGCATGTCTCAAAATTGCAAGATGCAAGAGCGTTTTTACTAGGGCTTTCTACGAGCTGGTATTTTGTCCATTTTGTTAATTCTAGTACCCACTAGTAATACTTTTTACTATAGGGAAAAAAAAAATTCCTACTCTGTTCAAATTCTTAGTAAATATTTGATCTTTCCATGATTGAGTTGGTGGAAAAGTTCAAAATTATAATCTTTGAGCATTTTGATGGGTAATGAAAGAAAATTAAGAGTCAAGACTACCTAGTATCACACCAAAATGACTCAACAACTAAAATGAAACCGAGCAATTTCCATTGAGAAATTGAGATTCTAATGAAGTGTTATATTGAAGATTGATATGAGTCACAATCTCATAAATAATCAGAAACTAATATTGTGCATGGATTCTTCATGTGTACTACAATTTGTGAGATTGGTAAAAATGAAATTTAGAGAGAGCAGGAATGGTCTTTGAAAGGGAAAAAAGAGAATCAAGAATGCATTGAAAAATGCTCTCTCCTCTCTCCTCTCTCCTCCCCTGCCCACGCCCCGCCCCCACCCTAAAGGACCACTTCCTTTAGGTGCCTAAATTTCCCCTATACACTACTCTACCCCACCCAAACTCTGCCCAAGTAAACACCCAAATTGGAAATACCACAAAACCCACAAACCAGACCCCACTGCCCTTCCCCCAAGGTGGATTACAAAGCCTGCCTTTATGAGGAAAAAACAAAAGACACTTTTATTTCCTCTTCCATCCACCTGGCAAATAATGATGGAAATGGCAATCTTGAGTCTTGTGCCACGTCAATCTGCCCCCCTTTGCAGTTTGGTCAGCCTCACGCGTCAGAGCTCTTCTCCAGCCTGCCAACCCCTACCACGACCGCTACTCAAACCACCTCGGGGGACACCACAACCACCCATAGCCACCCAACAGCCGGCAACCACCGCTCGCCGGCCACCTCGACTGTGCCCCCTACTAGCTCCCCGAAGTCATACACTGCTGCTTGTGTCTCCGACCAGCCTAAGCCCACCCCTTCTGGCTCCCCTCCTGACGCCAATACCTTTCCTCTTAGGTTCATCCCCCCGGCGAACAAAGGTGCTACCACTAAAGTCGCCATCCCACTTGTCGTGGAGAACCAGGGTGCTAACTATTGGGAGGCAACCCTTGTTGGTTTTTTCCTAGGCCGTAGGCTGCCCTTTCAATTAGTCAAGACAATTGCATTTAGACTATGGAAGGACTTAGGCCTTGTTGAGGTCCTCGGAAACAAGGAGGGAGTCTTCTACTTCCGATTCCGCCACGAGACAGACCTCACGCCCATAATGGAGAAGCATTGGCATTTTGCTCAAAGATTCCTCTTGCTTCACAAATGGAGGAGGGGGCTGCCACTTGATAAGCCACAACCAACCAAGCTGCCGGTCTGGGCGCAGCTCAATGGCGTCCCATGCGAATTCCTAAGTCCGGAAGGGATCAGCTACATCGCTAGCACAGTGGGTGTCCCCCTCAAAGCTGATACCCTCACCATGGCACGCCAACGGGCAAACCATGCCCGAGTCCTTGTGGAAATTGATGCGAGGGACCCCTTAGTATCCACCGTCGAGGTGGAAAACGTAGAAGGAGGCATTGTGCTGGTCCATGTAGACTATCAATGGCTACCCCCTCGTTGTGGAGAGTGCCTCGTCTTTGGACATAAATGTAGCCAAGCACCTCCACCACAGCAGCAACATAAGCAGCCGCAACAGCAACAATCGCAACAGCAACGGCCAGCTGCCCAACATCCAGACAACAGCGAGGAATGGAAACAGTACCAACGGCCTGGTAAGGATAGGCGGAAAGGGAAGGAGCCCGTGGAGGGAGAGCCAAGCAGCGAGGTGTCTGCACAGCAGGGTAGGGAAAATTATGTGGAGAGTAAGAAGAGAGGTGAACAAGAAATTGGAGCACAAGAACCAGGTGTGCCAAGAGCTAACAAGCAGGGGGATGAAGTGAACAAGAAGATGCCAGAAAAGCAAATCATGACCGTGGTCAGCTCCAATGAGGAAACTACCATCCCGCAGGAGCCAGAGGGGTCGGGGAAACCTGTCTCAGACTCTTCACAATCACAAACCACCAAGGAGGCACCTGCATCATGTGGGGACTTGACTCGACGGGGCAAACGGGATGAAATGGACAGCACGCCAGAACTGGCCATATCAGATAACGCTCCCAACTTGGCTGACCTTGCAGTGGATGACTACGATCACACTCCACTTTGCAAACTCATCACCTGCAGAAGTCAGAAGGATACTACCTCTTCCAATAGACGCAAGAAGAAGGCGCGGAAGAGGAGAAGATCCTTCACTTAGTCGCCTTCATACACTTCCCAATGCATATTGCCGCTTGGAATGTTAGAGGCTTTAACGATCCCATCAAGGTTTCTGATATCAAACGGATTTGCAACGATCACAAGATAAGCTGCATTGGCTTACTTGAGACCAAGGTTAATCCGAGGAATGAAGCATCTATCAAGAATGCATTGGGCACATCATGGCAAGTTAGAATAAACACATCGGACGGAAAACGATTGTGGTTAGCATGGAGGCATATTGAATGGACCGTCAATGTTGAATCAGAGAGCCCCCAATTCATGCATTGCAAATTAGTAAACAGAAGATCTAATTTCATCTTCTTAGCTACCTTCATCTACGCCTCCAATAACAGTAGCGAGCGAAGAGGCCTATGGAGCAACATTGTAAATATAGCTCCCACCACCCACCCCCTTCCATGGATAGTTCTAGGGGATTTCAACACCACACTATCCCCATCCGAGAAACTAGGCGGGAGAGCACATCTCTCGGATGCAATGGTTGAATTGCAAAATTGCATCTCGCAAGCGGAGTTGGAAGACTTGAGCTACGTGGGTGATTTCTTCACTTGGTCCAACCGTCAAGTGAGCAACCCCATCTTACGCAAATTGGATAGAATCATGGTAAACCAACAATGGCTCCACCTACTGCCGAGAACTCATGCACAATTCACTCCCCCAACCCTTTCGGACCACTCCCTTACCATTGCCCACATTGACACTTCACCTGCCGCCAAGAAGACTCCCTTCAAGTTCTTCAACTTCTAGATTGACCACAAACACTTCTTTCACATAGTGAGCAACACATGGGGGTTAGACATTGCTGGGTGCAAAATGTTCTAGGTCACCCGTAAACTCAAAATACTAAAGCACGAGCTCCGCAAACTCAACAGGAATGCCTTCGGACACCTCCCACTTCAGGTTGAGTTGGCGCAATCCAAGCTACAAGCCCTCCAAGGTGCTGCCCACGGTCATGGAGACACTTCCTGATGGAACAGGAAAAGGAAGCCTATAAAACCTACTACCTCCTACGAGCAGTTGAGGAAAGTCTCTATAAACAGAAGTCCAGGGCACTCTGGTTAAAACTTGGAGATAGGAACACCTCCTCCTTCCATAAATCTATGAAGAACTTACACAACCGCAGCCACATACGTCACCTATTTGGAAGTGACGGGAGGGAAGTCATTGGTGACACGGAGATTAAAGAACTTGCGGTGCAACACTTTCGGAAGCTCTATGAATGTCCCCCTTCCTCTTCTAACTTAGCCGATGTCAGAGAAATGGTCTCACGGAAGCTAAGCCACCAACAATGTATGGAGTTATCTCTCCCTTTCACAGATGACGAGATCAAATGGGGGTTCTTCTCCCAAGCAAATGACAAAGTACCGGGGCCTGATGGCTACACCGCCAAGTTCTTCAAAGCCAACTGGGGGATTATTGTTTAAGACCTCTTGGAAGCCTCAAAGGAATTCTTGGTATCTGGACACCTACTCAAAGAGATAAACTCTTCCATCATCTCTTTGGTTCCTAAGGTTGCCAATCCATCCACACTTGGAGAGTTCCGTCCTATAGCCTGCTGTAATGTCATCTACAAAGCCATATCTAAAGTCATAGCAGAGCGCATCAAAAGAGTCCTTCCATCCTTAGTAGGCAACGAGCAAGCGGCGTTCATCCCTGATAGACGTATCTCGGATAACATCTTCCTCGCACAAGAACTACTAGCAGGTTATTGTACTCAAACCACCTCACTTAGATGTACCCTCAAGGTAGACCTCCAGAAAGCCTTCGACACGATCAAATGGGACTTTTTGATGTCTACCCTCCACGCTATGGGCTTCCCTCCCCACCTAAGTTCCCTGATTTACCAATGCATCTCCACCCCGATGTTCTCCATCAACATTAATGGTGAGCTTACGGGTTACTTCCCTAGTATGAGGGGACTCAGACAAGGTGATCCACTATCACTCTATCTATTTGTGTTGGGAATGGAAATCCTATCTTCCCAACTGAGGAGGCTAGCTGCGCACCCCCAATTCTCCCTGCACTGGAGATGCAGGAAAGAGAAACTCACCCATTTATGCTTTGCTGATGACCTTCTCATCTTCTCCAAAGGTAACCTCCAGTCAGTCTCCTTGATTAAATTAACCCTCCAGCAATTTCATTCAATGTCAGGATTGGACGTTAACAACAACAAGAGCAATATCTTCTTCTCTCATGTTCCCACTGCAGTTAAGGAGGCCATCCTTACCCTCACCCAATACCAGGAAGGCTCACTGCCAGTACGCTACCTGGGAATACCCCTCTCCTCTTCCAAACTACGCAAAGACGATTATGATGCCTTGTTAGAGCGAATGCTATCTCGGGTCTCTTCCCGGACATCCAGACACCTCTCCTACGCAGGGAGACTGCAACTCATCAAATCAGTACTCGTCTCTCTTCAAATCCACTGGAGTAGTATATTCATGCTTCCCAAGTATGTCATAAAGAAGATGGACAGCTTGCTCAGGAACTTTCTCTGGAGTGGAAACCCCCACATGAACACTAAAGCCAAGGTCAGATGGAATGAAGTTTGCAAACCACTTAAGTGTGGGGGCCTCGGCATCCCTGACCTCCATCTTTGGAACAAAGCCATCTAGATAAAGCACATTTGGCGCCTCTGCAGGGAAGGACCTAAAACCCTTTGGCCTGAATGGGTACATTCCACTCTCCTGAAGGGGCGAAGCTTCTGGACTCAAAAACCGCCAGCAACATGCTCCTGGACATGGAAGAAACTGTTGAAACTCAGATAATTAGTCCGGCCTTGCTTCCAATGGATCCCCAACAATGGTCTCACCATCTCCCTCTGGACTGACTTCTGGCTCCCAATAGGACCCTTGGATCAGGTCTTCAGTGCTCGGGCAATGGGTAATACCGGCCTCCCACCTACCACCAAGCTTTGTTCCCTCATGGAAGGTAATAACTGGCGCATCCCAGAGGCAGTGCTCAATATGAACATCCAGATACCTGCCTCCCTTCTTCCCAATGCAACTGCTAATGACCACCTTCGATGGATCCATTCCAGCACGGGCGACTACACAACCAAGAGTGGGTATGCATTCCTCTCCCCTTCACCTAGGCTAGCCCCTTGGACGAAGGTTATATGGAATAAATACTCAATTCCTAGACACTCGTTTATTTTGTGGCTAGCCTGGCTCCACAAGCTAACCACCCTTGACAAATTGGAATCATGGGGCATGACTACTTCCACCATGTGCTTCCTATGTCAGCAGGGCCCAGAAGATCACCCTCACCTCTTCTTCAATTGCAGTTACTCTCGCTCCATATGGACAGCGGTTTGTGATCACCTTCATTGCCCACCACACTTCCACAATTGGCAAGGGGCTACATCGTTACTATTGACCTCAAATGGCTCCACCTCTACAGACTTCAATAGAAGATGTGCTGCACTAGCTGCTTCGGTATATTGCATATGGAGAGTGCGTAACAATGCACGTCTAGGGAATCACATCCCCAACTGGGGTTCAGTTGTAAACCAAATTAGAGCTTACACCTCTGTATTGTAATGCTTCCTTGTAGCTCTTTAGCTTCGTTTACTTCATGATATCCTATGACTATATTGTAAATTTCCCAGCTCACGATTGTATACGTTTGGATATCAATAAAATTCACCTTATCCAAAAAAAAAAATTTAGAGAGAGCAAGTCTCTTCTATCTTTAATATTGATAATAATTCAAAGATGTCTACAAATTGCAACTAAACAACTATCTAATAACCCCTAAACTCGGTTCATTACGGACAGTGGTTAATGATTAAAGTAAAAATAACTAGAGTAAGATTCCTATTTAGAGGGACTATGTCTGGAATGTCTCGAAGAAGCTTTCAAACGAAGTTTTTCACTAGCAAACTTCTTCAGATTGCCAGGAATTGGCTCGAATGTCCTTGGAGATTCGGATGAAGTCCCCTAGGAGGCACTTTGTCATTCCTTCTCTTTTTGGCAGCTAGCACAAGCTGCTGCTTCTTATGTCCTCTTCATTTCCTGCTTGATGGAGGAAGTCTCGAGTTCTGATGCCTATGATCAAAGAACGTTAGTGATACTTATTTGTCAATAGACATCATGTGAGATAGCGTAATAAGTCCAATAAAATGTAGATATACTTATTTTGTCTTATCAAAATTATAATTCAACCCTTTAAGTTCATCAAAAAGTTTGAATGTGACAATTGACTTTCTTAATTCTGTCGATCCTCCCAAATTTTCCTTGAAGTTAAAACATATGCACTATAGTTTTTGAAGTTGACCTAGACATCTTCTTGCACCATTAAATGTTCACCTTTTTGTTTTCTTTAACGTTTTTGAATATGGTATTCTAAATGATGTTATGATGATCTTATTTTTTGTAGGTGTTCGCTCAACCATTCTCTACTCTTCCTATATCTGCTGTTGAAGTTCCTGGGAATGTGTAAGTCATGAACCATGTACCTAAACTTTGAAGGCAATTTAAGTATATAGTATTACGTTAGTCGTTACAACTAAGTATTTAGTGGCTAATTGGGTTTATTTGCATTTCCACTTCATTTACATTGAAGTTTATAATGAAGTGGTCTGCAGTTAATTATCTTAGCTCCTCTCTTCATCATAACAGATATAGTATATGGAAATTTTTTATGACTCAAAAGCTCTTATAATTTGTTCATAAGAAGACTGCATGTATACATGAGTGTGCAAGAAAGGAGAGAATAAAAACCACACATTCTAAGGGATATGGATATCTCAAATATATACCAAATCCAACCATATCAGGCAAACTACATTTTATTCTAAGAAACAAGACTCACACAGAACATTCCAAACTAAAGTAAATACCCCCTTCCCTCCTCCACCCCCCTTCCTCTCCATGCTATGGAATAGATGCCTATTGTTTCTAGCTTGCCCAAATAAAAATGTCGAATTGTTGTTCAACCAAAGCATTTGTTTGAAAACCTACTTGTAGATGGGTTGGAATATAAGTTACATTTATTCCTCCACTCTCCATTTATGGCTCGATGAGATTATGATTGATCTGCACTTGTTTCATTTGATTATACTGGATTGGATTCTTCACAATATTAATGGGTAATACTGTCACTGTGTACTTGGGTAACCTTGGAGTAATCCATTTTGAGATCATCCATCAATCTTTGTAACCAATCTCTTCACAAACCCCTTGTGCACTGGCACGATATTCTGCTTTAGTACTACTTCTAGCTACAACACTTTGCTTTTATGCTTCTTTAAGTCACTAGGTTTCCCCACACCTTACTGCAATAACAGGATATAGATTTCCTGTCTGCCCAAACCAATTTCTTCAATTCCTTGATTTCCTGTCTTCCTAAACCAAATGCTCTTCCTTGGAGTTCCTTCCAAATGTCGAAGAATATGATCTACAACCTCTTGATGACTTCTTCTTGGTGAGTGCATCATTTCACTTCTTGCACATCTGGCAAAAAGCATAACCTGATCAGTACTTGATGATAGATAAATCTTCCTACAAGTCTTTGGTACATCTCCCAGACTATGGGATACTTAAGGAAACAGTGACAAAGCGAAGACTGTAGTCATAGGCGGTAAGGATGTCATGTACATCCAAACTATGCCATTGGAGATTGTTGCCAGGAGTGAGGCACGAACTAAATAATTAACATGGATCCTATGTAAGTGGGGTTAGGAATAGGGGTTCCACCTAAAACAGGGAGAATATCTCTGCATCATGCAGCAGTGGTGCCATCAACATATTAATATAAATCCATTGATATAAGGAAAGAAGTCATAAGCGACAACCACAATTTGATAGTTGCCAGCTGAGAGCTTAATAGTGACATTGGAAACACTTGTAGGAAATATATTGGGAAAGTTTGAAACGAAGGCTGCTGGAATGAAGGTTGTAATTGTAAGGAAAAGAGAAAAAATTATGTATGCTTTATTGATTCATAGGTTACACATATATACAAGTTCTAATAAATTAAAAAAGGAAACTAAATTTCTATTTTAAGACTAATATATATCTAATAATAATTGTATCTTAATTTAACACTGATATATAATTTATAGCCTATAACACTTCCCTTCAAGCTAGAGCATAGATATTAATCATGTCCAGCTTGTTACACAGATAGTTAGCCCAAGTCTCATTTAGAGCTTTTGTAAGAAGATCTCCTAATTGTTCTCCAGTCTTCACAAATCCTATAGGAATTAACCCTTGCTAAATTTTTTCCCAAACAAAATGACAATCGATCTCGATGTGCTTAGTTCATTCGTGGAACACGGGGTTCGAGGTAATATGAAGAGTGGCCTGATTATTACACCATAGTTTCGTAGGAAGTAAGATGTTCATCCCGACTTCATTTAGGAGCTGATATATCCACATTACTTCACACATTGATTGTACCATAACTTTATATTTTGATTCTGCACTAGATCAAGATACAACATTCTGCTTATTACTTTTCCATGAAACCAAATTTCCACCAATGAAAACACAATACCCTGAAGTGGATCTCCTGTCCTCCTTACATCCTGCCCAATCGGCATCTGTGAAATACTCAATACTAGTGTGACTATGATTCTTATACAAGATACCATGTCTAGGTGTTCCCTTTAAATAACACAAGATCTACTTTATAGCAGCCCAATGATCAACTGTTAGAGATGACATATATCGACTCACAACACTGACCGAATATGCAATATCCGATCAAGTTACTGTAAGATAATTCAATTTTCCAACCATCCGTCTGTATCTTTCAGGATCCTCAAACAACTGTCCCTCCTTTGTCAGTTGCAAATTAGGAACCATTGGTGTACTACATGGTTTAGCACCCAAGTTTTCTATTTCAGACAAGTCAAGTGCATATTTTCTTTGTGATAGAAAAATTCCTTTCTTACTCCTTATTACCTCAACACCCAAGAAATATTTCAACATTCCTAAATCCTTTGTTTGAAATTGACTTTGAAGAAAGGATTTGAGAGTCGAAATACCTATAGTATCATTGCCAGTGATAACAATATCATCCACATATATTACTAACAGAATAATACCAGTCGTAGATCGTCTGTAGAAAACAAAATGATCAGATTTGCTATTCTGCATCCCAAATTTCTCAATTGCTTGGCTAAATTTTCCAAACCAAGCACAGGGGCTTTGCTTCAAACAATACAAAGACTTATGAAGATGACAAACCTTTCTGGATTACCCCTGAGCAACAAACCTTAGAGGTTGCTCCATATAAACTTCGTCTTGAAGATCTCCATGCAAAAAAGCATTCTTGATATCTAACTAATGTAGAGACCAATCATATATTGCAGCCATGAAAATAAATAACCTGACAAATATTAACTTAGCAACAGGAGAAAAAGTGTCTGAATAATCTATTCCATAAGTTTGAGCATATCCTTTAGCAACAAGACGAGCTTTTAAGCAAGCAATTGATCCATCAAGATTTACTTTAATAGAAAAAACCCATTTACAACCAATGGCCTTTTTCCTTACAGTTAAATGTACCAAATCCCAAGTATCATTTTGATCAAGGGCATATCTCCTGAACCATTGCACTACGTTATCTTGGATGTGACAAAGCTTTATGAACGGTTTTGGGAAGGGAGATAGAATCAATAGATGCAATAAATGAACAAGAGGAGACTGATAGATGATCATAAGACACAAAAGAAGAAACAGGATAAGTACACTAATGTTTACCTTTACGAAAGGCAATGGGAAGATCGTCCCTTGAGATTGAATGTTGAAATAAACTTGAAGAGGTGGTTTAGGAGCACTTTGCCTGTGAGAGTACATGCATCAGGAGTTGGCTCAGGAGCACTTTGCCTGTGAGAGTAAACTTGAAGAGGTGGTTTAGGAGTAGAAGTGGTGGATGTAACCGTATAGATTAATAGATCTTCATCCTCCCCCTGGCCTGTATGATTGAAGGGTGGAGAGAAAGGGATATTTTCACAAAAAGTAACATTAGTTGATACCAAATACCTATCAAGGCTAGGACAATAGCATTTATATCCCTTTTGAACACACGAATACCCAAGAAATATACATTTTAATGACTTAGGATCAAGTTTTGTAACTTGGGGACGCACATCTCAAACAAAACACGTACAACCAAATATTTTGGGTTCAATCGGAAACAAAGATTTTGTTGGGAAAGGAGTATGATAAGGAGTCTCACCATTCAGAATAACTGAAGGCATTCGATTAATTAAAAAACAAGTTGTAGACACTACATTAACCCAAAAGTGTTTGTGGACGTGCATTTGAAACAACAAAACCCTAGCAGTTTCAAGCAAATGCCTATTCTTTTTCTCAGTAACACCATTTTGAGACAGTGTATCTACACAAGAAGTTTGATGAATAATGCCATTCTTAATCATATAGGATTGAAAAGATTTAGATAAATACTCTTTGGCATTATCACTTTGCAATACTTGAACAGAAACATTAAACTGAGTTTTAATTTCAGCACAAAAAGCACAAAAATGAGAAAACAACTCAGAATGATTCTTCATTAAATATAACCAAGTCACTTGAGAATAATTATCAACAAAGGTAACAAAATACTTAAATCCAGTTTTAGATGTGACTAGACAAGGACTTCATACATTTGAATGGATTAACTCAAAAGGAGCATTTGCTCATTTATTGACTCTAGGGCTTAAGCTAACGCGATGATGTTTCGCATACTGACATGACTCACAATGTAAGGACTCCAAACTATGAAACTAAGGACAGAGTTTCTTTAACAAAGAGAGAGACGAATGACCTAATCGGCAATGTGCTTCAAAAGGGGTTACAACTCCAGAGCAAGCAACAGAATTTGGTATCTTTGTGTCTAGTATGTAGAGACCCTCGGATTCATGTCCTTTATCAATAGTCTTCCTCGTCATAAGATCCTGAAAAAGGCAATAGTCGGGAAAAAATGAGATACAACAGTTAACTGAACAGGTGAGTTTACTGATAGATATTAAATTAAATGACAGATTAAGTAAGTTTAAGACTGAGGACAAAGGAACTAATAGAATTGGATTTGCTGTGCTAGTCCCAAGGACATGGGATGTTGACCCATTAGCTAAAGTGACAGGAGAGCAGGAGATATGAGATTGAAAAGTAGATAATAGACTAGAATTACCTATCATGTGGTCTATTGCACTAGAGTCAATGACCCATTTGGAAGACAAAGAGAGAAGACATGTGTTTGGTTTACTTGATTCAGTGATGGCAGTAACGGGAGTAGATGAAGTCCTTAATGATTCCTAATACTGTGAGAACTTGGCAAAGTTATTTGCAGAACCTATGACATCACTAGAAGAGGCAACCTGTGCTGATTGAAATCCTTGATTCTGATTCTGTAGCTTTCTGCAATCATGCTTCATATGCCCAGGTTTATGACAATAATGACATATACTTGCTTTAGAACTCTGTCCCCAGGTATCAACTCCCCTACCACTACTCTTGTACTGTTGTCTTCCAGCTTCATACTCATACCAACGACTTACAAGAGCATTACCAGATTGAACAAGTTGAGGATTTCCGTGCGTAGAATCCTGCTATATGTAAGGATGAGATCGTAGACCTAGAGAGAATATGAGATTTAGCTGCTTCAAACTCAGCTGGAAGGCCTACTGAAAAACTCATCACAACCATCTACTCCCTTTGAGCTTGCTAAACTTTCATATCAGGACTAAAAGGTAATAATATATTAAGTTCTTCATAAGTCCGTTTAAAATCCATGAAGTAGCTCATTAGAGACCTATCCTATGTCTCAGCACAATAAAAGGCCTTGTAGGCTTCATAAATATGAGAAACATTTCTCTTTCCAGAATATACGAAATCTAAATATTCCATTAATTTCTTAACAAATTCACAATGATTAATTAACCCAATTACTTCATTATCAATAGAATTCCGTATTTGCAAGAATAATCGAGCATCTGCTCTAAGCCAAGTTTGCTTGGAACTATCATCTATGGGTGGATTTTTAGTCAAATGATCATTCTTATCAATATTACGTAGGTAGAACCTCACAGTTTTACTCCAATCCAAATAATTAGACTTATTAAGTTTATGTTCTGTAATTTTTGACATTACAAGTACCATATCTGACATAACAACAGATTTGTTATCCACTTTTTCACTCATGATTTCAACTCAAATTCCTCCAACAGAATAGACAGATGAACTAAAGTCAATGTATGTCGGCCCACTACCGATTGAACAAAATAAATACCAACAAATTGGTACGTCAATAAACACCAACAGTAACTAATTACTAAACGTGCCAAATTACAACCACAAGGACCAAACACACCAGATTAACACTAACAGACGACGAATTAATCATCAACAACGGACAAATTAACACCAACAGACAATAATTCGACGAGAGGATTGCAAACCGATT
Source organism: Laguncularia racemosa (assembly GCA_037954665.1). Taxonomy (NCBI): domain Eukaryota; kingdom Viridiplantae; phylum Streptophyta; class Magnoliopsida; order Myrtales; family Combretaceae; genus Laguncularia; species Laguncularia racemosa. The sequence continues at coordinate 379,208 of JBBMOL010000329.1, forward strand.
CTAAAAAAACCTACACCCAAATATCTTTTAAACAAATGAGCCACAAACTTGGGCTATACACGACCAAGCGAGACAATTGGTGAAAACAGAGAGCAAAATGACGCTGCACGCGCCCTCACGCGCCGGCACGTGAGATTGGTGGCGAGCGTTGTGGTGGCTCGTGTACGTCACGTGTCGAATTCTAGCACCTAACTTTCCAGAAGCCCTTGTCGGCGGGTGGCGTGTTTCCTTAGGCCGGTGGTATCAAAAAATAATAACCCTTAGAAGCCCTTGTTGGTGGGTGGCACGTCTTCCTAAGCCGGTGCTGTCAAAAAATAAAAACCCTCAGAAGCCCTAGTCGGTGGGTAGCGCATCTCCCTAGGCCGGTGGTTGTCAAAAAATAAGAACCCTTAGAACTCACTCTCTCTCCCACTTTGATATCATGTAATTGTAAGGAAAAAAGAGAAAATGATGTATACTTTATTGATCCATAGGTTACACATATATACAAATTCTAATAAATTAAAAAAGAAAACTAAATTTCTATTTTAAGACTAATATATATCTAATAATAACTGTATCCTAATTTAACATTGATATATAATTTATAGCCTATAACAAAGGTGTTGACAGGTTGTGGAGTATAGATATCTGCTGATAGTGAGCTGTGAGTGGTTTGGTGGTGAATGTAAGGGTCGGTGACACTCGGTTCAAAAGTGTGAAGGGTTGTTGGCATGGTCATGTGGGTAAGCTGTGGGTGATCAAGCATGGGTTGTGATGAAAGAATCTGGGTGGTGTGATTGAAAGGTAAGGAGAAGGCAGGCAAGGTGGGGTTGGATCAAAATAGGGTTGGGTGTGCTTGAGCAAAAGAGAGAGGGGAGGGAGGGTGGCCAGTTGGGTATGGAGAGGGTGTCTGGATTTGAGAGGAGAGAGATGAGGGAATGGCATAAGGGGGTGGGTCAAGCCTGGAGGTGTGTGGCAGAGGGTAGTGGAGCAACTGCATCACTTCTGTGGTGGCTGGTCAGCAACTGTGTTGTGTGGAGAGGGTGGCTGGCTGTTGAGAGAGTGTTTCTAGTGGTGATGGGGTTAATAACAATGACTTTAGCAACTGGGTTGAAAGAGGAGCTTTCAACGACTTCAGAGATGGTGGCTGCTACCAACCAGGCAGTGGGTGTGGTGGCTGAGGTATTATCCATTAGTATTTAATTAATTTGTTTAGTTTAGGGTTCCTATATCATGTGCAGTAAAATATTTGGTAGAATACAGGCTTAATTTACATTAACAATATAAAATAGGTATGTATACATGTAATCAGGGTTTGTAACCCTAAGATTAGTTGAAAAGACTGTTCTACCCTTACGGAAGTAATATACATTAGTATCATCAGCTGTAGTTAGAAGTAAAGCAACGCTATGACCTTGACCTTTATGAGCATTGCTGCCATTGATTGGATTTCTCCTTGGGAATTAGTTTCACTTGAAAATTTTGCTTGAGCAAGCATTTTTTGGTGTACATTAAGTTGGTCAGGAGTAAAACAAAGGCTGGGGGGTCTACTCAACTCAGCTTTAGCCAATTGAGCATTTCATGGTTGTCCCTTTTGTTTCTTAGACTTTTCCTTTTTCTGGTTTTCCAAGTAGCTTGCAGCATGTTCCTTGGTTTGGTATGGTTTTCAGCATTGTGTACACCAAGGTTTCTTGTTAAACTAGATTTTTCTTAGTTTCCAAGGCTGAGCTTTGGTATTCTGCTGTGAGTTGGGAGCCATTGTCACTTTCTTCCTACTTCTATCCTAACTTTCAAAAAGGTCTCCCTAGTCAAGGAGGCTTAATCTTCTCCAAAGTTCTCCACACTTCATCAAGGTCGGAGTTCAATACTTGGAGAAAATAAAAATCCAATTTTGCTCAAGCATTTTCTTGTATTTAGTCCCATCTTCAATACACCTCTAATCCGTGATAGAAAAGATCCATCTCTTGCCATAATTTGATCAAGACACTAGTACTCAGCTGTGGAACATATTTCCTTGGCTGGTTTGACGAAGCATTGATCTAATTGTTAAGCATTGAGTGTTTTCTAGATCCATGTAGATCTTTTAGACAACATCCCAAATCTCTTTCACTGTTTTGTAAGATTTATGTCCTACCAATGCGTGGTTCCATTGATTGATTACCACTCCATTGCATTGGAGTTCTTGGCTTCCAATGTCACAAACCCTTGCTTGTGGGTTTGAAAGGCAGTAATACTAGCTTTGAGATAGCTGAGTTTCCCTTTCCCTTTGATTGCCAATTAACACCACCGATGAAAATTGAGCCCGTTCTTGATGTAACCCTAAAAAGGGTTTAGGGCTTAGGGTTTTGAGTTTCCCTTTCCCTTTGATTATTATTCCCTTTGTAGTTTTGCTTAATGTATTGGTGATGTAACCCTACTCGTGATGGTAATGGTTGTATACCTTTCTTTGGATTAATAAAATTTTAATTATTCCAAAAAAAAAAAAGAGAGCCCATTCTGTTTGTGCTGGGTTAAGAGAATATTGATCGGTCACTGCAACATGGTTGATTGAAGAAGGGGGAGTTTCATTCGACAAATTATTAAGCATACCAGACACCAATTCTGATGGAGTCTTGGTTGCATTTTCTAAAGGCTTGTCTGGGTTATTTACCTTTATTTCCCTGATTCTAAGGAGGGTCAAGACAGTCCTAGCTTTTGATATCGTGAAAATTATGTAAGAGTCAAAAGCTCTGATGATTTTATTCATGGATAAAGACTATATATATAAGACACTTTCCATGTAAAAATAATACGCTAGAGGATAGGCTGTGGTTTTTGAAAGATTTTTGAGATTTTTTTTATTCGGCCCTAGTTATGTATTAATATTAGTTAATCTGCCAGTGCAAAATTTATTAACAATTGTAAAAGTTCCAATACACAGAATGATGCAAGCTTTAGTGGATAGGCTTGTGCCGCTACTTCTGCAGCAGCTATTGCAAGACTATGAGAAATGGGTTCAGCAACATTGTGAACACCTTTATTAAGTTTTCCTCATTTTGTGGAGTGCATATATATTCGGACACGAAGAAGGTTAGCATAAACCTTGAAGTCTCACAGCATTGTTTTTTACCTTTTCCTTCTAATATGATTGGATGAAGTTGCAGGTCATGAACAGCACCAGTTTTTTCATGGGTGGTGCTAACAGGTTACTAGTCACTGCTTTAATCTTCTAATGAATGATCCCATGAACACGAAATAAAATAAGTTTATTGTTTTTTTTTTCCTCATTGCCTTATGCATACTGTCTATATAAAAAATGAAGATGAAAATGAAAGAAAAGGAAAATTAAATGAATGAGTGTACAGGAACCATGAGAGTTTGTTGTGGATATCGTATAGATTGTGATAATCGAAGAATGTGACTACATAGTACTATATTGGAATTTGAATTCGTCTCTTCTATCCTATCCTAGTTATTAGGATGTCGAGTGTGAGTGTCTTGGTCTTGAGTCACATATGTTATAATCTACCTTGTCGTCAAGTTTCCATGAAAACCGATGGGAAATTGGTGTATATAATGTAGAATCATGTTCTACAGAATTCTAGACAAATTGAGTGAAAAAGAAGAAACTAGATGTATTTATTCATAAATTTCAAGAACATATGCTTTATAAGGTTTTATTTTTTAAAAGTGTCGCCATTACACATCGGAAGAATAATAATAATTTGAAAAAAAAATGATAAATTTATTAACATATTTTACATTACTTTACCCTTTGATGGAGATTATATTCATATAGAGAAGACATATTCTTTTTTTCTTAAAAAAACTCATTGGCTCCAAGCATGAGGGAATGCTAGACGTGTGGTAATCTCTCCTCCAATAAGGATAAAAGATCTCATTGAAGCAGCTAATTTCATGCATATTATATGCAGATTGGGTTGCATAGTATCATAAATAGCTATTCCAGGTATTATCCGTCCCTTAGGAGTTTATAAATAAATATAAACTTTTATTATTATTCTCTATAATGAGATATATCATAAAACCAATAAATTGATTTGAGATCTCACAATCAATTTCTTGGCCCAAAAAAGTAATCTTTCTCAAATAAACTCAGTTGATGAGGATAAAATTTGTATCCCTAAAGAGCTGTACATCTAAAGAAAGTGAAAAATTTGTGGATAAAAAAGATGTGAGTAAGATTACTTTAATGACTTTTTAATTGCTTTGTAAGATAATATATATATATATATATATGTATAATGGAATATCATGTTAAAGATTAAGTTTTGAGTTTAGAGTTTAAAATTTGTGTTTTAGTTTAATAATAATATTGATATGAAGTTGGTTTGGGTTAAATGGAATGGAAATATTACCATCGTATACTCTCTGTGTGGCCAGAGCCTTTGGCTTCGGTAATAGAAAGAAAAAGGTAGCAGTCCTTTTCTACTGTTTCTTCATAATCCTTCCTGCCTTAACAAGCTTCTAAATCAAACTATTCAGTTGGTTTTTCCATTTTCAAGTACATTGTTAAGAACTAAAAGGTTGTAAGTGAGATAAACAATTATATATAGCCCTTTGGCTCGCTGAAGTTGTGAGTTTTTATTGTAATTAATGCAGTTAAATTGAAAGCAACAAAATAAAAAAGAAAAAGTAGAAGCAGGATGATACACTTTGCAGGTTAACTACCAACACATAATAAATTTGAAATCAATACACGAGGCTTATAAAATTTTTGTCATCGAGAAATATAAATTACGTAAGAAACTTAAAATTGAAACTTGCATATATAATAAATTGCATTTTTGCTGGTTGAGGCATTTTGTTGCTTGGATTGTTTTCCGACAAAAGTATATGTGATTAAATAATCATTTGCATTTAAGAATCTCTTTCAATCGTTGACTTTCCTTAATGGAATAAAATTGTAACTGAATAACTATTATAAAGGAATGGAATTGAGGTATAATAGGTCCTAAATGCTTATTACCTTACCATTACCTTTTTTAGTCAAAAGAATAGATAGAGGAATAAAGCTTGAATGATAAATATTCTCTCAATAATTTCAATATTTTCCATGATTTGCCTTCTGGATTGCAATGTGCGAATCTAATTGAGGCATAAGACCATCAACACCTTATTGATAAGCTGAATTTGAAGTTACTTTTCAGGGAATGGATATCCATAGTAATAATTTCTTATTAGAAAGTAAAAGATGTTTATAGGTTCTATGTAATGCCAAAATCGGCAAATTATATAAAATATTAGTTTTAGGGTGGTTCAAATCAACATCATCTCATTTTAAAAACTCACGTGTTTTGGTACTTTCGTAATCAACTAATACTAGGTGCACAGTTCCGAACACGAGGAGAGAACAAATAAGAAAGGAACCTACGCCAGCTTGACTCAAACATGATGTCTAAGTTTCACAGTTGCAACAATTTTTAGTATGAATCAAGATAGTTTGTAACAGAATCAGTATCTTTGACCAAATCAAGTGTAGCATTTGTTTTCTATACTCATTTTCATATTCATATACATAGTGAAAAATAAAATGAAAAGGTGTATCACTGAAAATTATACCCTTTGAGAATTCATTCTCTTGAGCCCATCGCCTTCCCTTATTATATTGGATTCAAATCTGATGCTCAAAAGGCAGACAAAACGCCTCGCAAATAACACGATCGAACTATGAGAGTTAGCCAAAAATCAACAAATAAATCAACACCTAGTTTTACAATAAAACCTACAGCGATCGGAGAGAATATAGAGTACCTTGTTTGAAAATAATGAGGATAGAGAAAGTTAAAAAAAAAAAAAAAAAAAGGTTTGGTTTCTATTGCATTTTGTACGTGGGGAAGCTTCATGATACATACGGGAATAAATTTGCTCTCTGAGGTTCTAGATCGGGTATTCATTTTAAATTTACCCGACTCTTCTTTTCATAATTTGAGTCGAACATTCATTAATTACATTAGGCCACCATTCATTGCGCCAACCATAGACAGAAATAAAGAATCAGTCAAGCAGAGCGATAGTATCTATGATCGAATGGAGCAAAGGTTCGTTGAATTCAAAAAATGACTTCAAGACTAATCAAGAAACTATGACGCAGTTAGCAGAACAGGACTCTTGAACTCAGTCGACAAATGGAGGTGACGAAAAAAAAATGTTACAGTGAACCAGAACGTTGGTTCAACGAATAGGGCTCAGGAAACATGGTAGCATTCAATTATAACAAGCAATCAATGAGACGATCGTACTCACAGCCTTAAAACGGAGCTTCCCAAATCTGAAGGACTCAATTCAGGGCTCGGATATTCAAAGTAAAGGAATTTAAGGACTTTCATCAAGTGCTTGATGAAGAAAGAACTACAGTAGCATCTTTTTCAACAGGGAGGTCAGCAATAAGTTGATTTCAATGAATGCACAAGAACAAACAGTTGCATTCTCGGTAAGCATTCTTAAATGCTTTGGAAGTAAGATCTGGACCATCGGAGTTGGAAGACTATCAAGTAGCTCTTGTCAAACTTACACAAAACAGGGTGACTATCAAATAGAGCGATTGGACGAGAAATGTGCTAGTTTGCTCCTTATTCCTAAAAAACAGTTCCGAAAAAAGTATTTTCGATAATAACATTATGAACATGTGATTTTTTCATTCAATAAAATCGCAATCCTAACCTGCAATTTCTTTTCAAACGAAACTCGTAATCCTAAACTATGATTTCTAGAGAAGTCACATGTTCAATATACGATTTCCGCAAAATTCGCATGTTCAACATGCGATTTCCATTGAATTGCGTGTTTGCTATTTCCCTATTCCTCGGAATTAGGATTTAGTGAAACTTGTGAAAATGAATGATCTAATTATAAAAATATTTCAAACTTTAATAATTTTTTAATCTATGACAAATATTAAATTCTATATAGTATCGAGGACCTGTCAAAATGATAAATCTATAACAATTCTAAAGTTTATAACATAAGTCAATTGGAGAAATAAAACGATTTTATCAATTCTTTCAAACTGTACAAGTAAAATTATATAACTAAAGCAAATTAAGTTAAAAATATATATACATTTTAGGAAAATAAAAAAGTAGTATATAATTATATAGTCAAATATATATATCTAATCCCTTTACTGACGTCGTCCCTCATAATGTCTTTATCTATATCATGTTGAGCTCTCACTAATTTGGAAAGAGTTGCTAGGTCCTCCAATGTTAGGATGGGTCTAGATCTAGAATAGTGGCTCATTCTATGAAATATATCGAGGATCTACTTGCATGACTCCCTCCTTCATATCTTGTGTACCTAAATGTCTTTCTTTCTGAGGAGTGAATGGAGTAACCATAGACGTATATAGTATGTTGACATTAGGTGTGTAAAACTCCAATAGATCGACACTAAAGGTAGGATCATCATAATATGGGGAAGGATGAGCCGCCGATGAGTAGTTAGTGGGTGGGGCATTTGCAAAAGGATTTGGAAACCAATCTTGCACTACCTATTGACGATGACCCCTAACACGAGACCGTCATCTCTCTTAGGTCGCATGAGGTTGAGGCATCTCCTAATGGTACTCCTGATAATCCAAAGGGAATAATGTAACACCACCACGACCCCAAAGGGGATGCCTCCTAACAATCGCTACAGCACAAGACTCTTCCAAGGAATCCACCACCTCGATGTGAGCGAAGCAATCCAACTACATGGAAATTTAAGCATATTAATAATACAATGTAGAAAATATAAAAGTACGATGATATGGTTAACTAGGGAAAAATTACTAAAATTGGAGCGAATTTTACGAATTAGCAAGAATCTTACCAATTAGGGAAAATTTAATAAAATTGGGGCAAATTTAATGAAATTGGGAAAATCCTATGGAATAGGGCAAATCCTACAAATTCTTCACTAATTGATATGGAACAATGTACAATTTCAAGTATGCTTGTAATCTCAACTTTCACTTATTACAAAATCAACAATAGCAAGTTCTATTTAATAAAGAGAAACAACAATGGAGTGTAAAATCATTAAATACAAGCAATCAAGTTTACAACGAAAATTTAAATGAAATAAGTGATACTTGAATAAAAAACCGAAATTGTGAGTTAAAGCTATAGAACCACAATTTCGAAGTCAAAAATTGTGTTTTAGTGAGAAAATGGAGGAAAATAGGAGAAAAAATCGCATTAAATGGGGCTTGCAAATGTTGTTTTGTGTGTGCAAGAGGGTTTATATGGTGCTCAACTGAATCGCAAGTTAGGACTACGATTTCAGTTAGCGGTAAATCGTAAGTTAGCACTGTAATTTACTAAAAAACGCACCGTATCACTTGATAGTAAATTGTAGTGCTAATCTGTGATTTACCCTGAACTAAAATCTCAAATTGGACATGTGATTTCTTCACATTTTTAAAATCACAGTTTCAATCTGCAATTTCAAAATGGTAATCCAAAAAATGCTTTTCCCAAAACCATTTTTTAAAAAATAGTTTGACCCAAAAGAGCAAACTGACACATATCTCGCAGTTAGACTATAAAGGCTAACGTTATTACGTTGCTTCATAGGATGCCCTAAGAGGAACCTACAAATGAAGTAAAATCTTTTCATCTTAGAAGTAATTTAAGAAAAAAAAATTGGTGGAAATCATAATTGTTTGCTTAAGTGGGTAGGATTTAAACAATAGTTGCTTGCTTATTCAAGCTTTATATATATATATATATATAATATGTTTTTTTCCCCCTTATTCGAACTTAAGTCCTACAAGCCTAGTCTGACTTGCCTAAGCTTATGGCTAAATTCTGGAGGCCAAAGTTGAGCTCTAAAATCCTTCATCAAGCTCTTATGGTAGGAAGTATTGTCAATGGAGTTCGAAGACCAATAGGTCTCACCAATCTATCATAAGGCTGAACCAAGTCATTAGAAGCAAAACAACTTAGAAGCCTTTAAGCACTAGGGGACCTGAGCTTCAAGCTTGAGTTAGCTAGGTCCAACCATATCTTCAAATAAGGAATGTACAAAAGTTGCGCAATAGATAAGGAAAGATTACTATCAAAGATTGTCATCCCATAAAATTTGGAACAAATCTCAGTATTGTTAATCCTCTTATTAAAATAGCTTAGTCTCATCATCTATAAATAGGGAATGAGACCGCTTGATAAGATAAGGAAAAAATCATGGCTAAAGATTCCCATTCCACAAAATCCAAAGTGAATCTTAGGGTCATTAATCTCTTTCCTAAAATAGCTCAATTCCATTCTCTGTAAAAAGAGGATGTGGCCACTTGGTGAAGGATTCAAACTCTCCATTTTACGCATATGTATTCTTTGTCACCTTCTAGCACCCTCTTTAGCCTTATTTTCTATCATAAAATTGATTTTAATTGCATACCCAAAATCTTAGCACAACATATAATACATTTTTGTGACGAATAACTAATACAAAAGCATAAGTTTCATTATATACCGAGCTTTCTTTTTTCTAAGAGATTCAATGTGATGAAGCTCTAAAAAATTTTGATCTTCAATCTTAACAAAAGCCTAAAATCTCTAAAGAAAAATCACCTGTTATTTATAACACATATCTCACAAAATCAAGACTTTGAGTATTGTAAAAAAACTTGCTAATATAAAAGAGATTAGAATTTAAAAAATGTGACATTTTGAAAAATCGAAAACTTAATAATAAAACCACATTTGTTCATCTAGAAAAAAAAATGGATATATCAAATTTCTAGTCCAAGGAACCTACCAAAGGCAATATTTCATTTATCAATTACTAGCAAATGTGTACCTATGATATATTTGCAAAAGTTAAAAAAAAAAGGCTAAATAATTTAGACTACAATACAATTATCACATCAAATTATATACACAACTAATAATTTAAGAAATAAAAGAAAATAATACATAAACTATTTAGAAAGTACTTAGAAAAAAAAATGCAATTGGAGCAATGCATTATAAATGTACTTGTTAACTAAAAATACACTAATCATATTTAATTTGCTTTATTCAAGAAGCCATCATTTACCTATAGATTAAAGAGATATTAATTTAGGAATTTTATACATAACAAAACAAATCTTTGCAATATATATTAAAATTATAGCCATTCACGGTAGAAATTAGTAATTGACAATTAAATTATATTGCAATAAAGGAATTATACATAAATAGGCTTGAAATTTCAATGTCTTTACTTCTTTTGATTTATTTTTTATATTTTCCAAATAACGTAAGTTGGATAGATGGTAAAAACTGACTGTGGAAAAAAAAAATTATGATTTCAGTAATTAATAACACCTTCACTCCCCTAAAGTAATTATTATTAAGGTTGTTTGGTTCATTTTTTATTTTTTGTTTGTTTGTTCGATGTCCATTTAGCATCTATTCAAATATGCATATTTTGACAATAATAAAATACCAAAAAGATGAAAATAAAAATACATAGATGCCCCTCTTGCTAAATTAAATACCTAAAATATCCCTAAAAATTTAGACTTATTTACTCATTACTTTATTCATTTTCATAAAAATACAAATTAATATCTCATTTTCCAATGTATAAAATATATTTTTAAAAAATATTCTCTTAAAAATACATGAACTTTTATTTTTCAATTTCCATTTCCCAATCATTATTTTCATCATAGTTATATAGATGAGATATAGATAAGGTAGTTTTCAAACACGAAGCTCTTGCACTTTGTTGAATAGATTATGGTTGTAATGAAATAGATATTACTAGGGAATGGAATAGGCAATGAGTCAGTATAATGTTATTTAGTTAGAAATAATAGAATTGGAATTATAATGTTTAGTTGAGGAAATAAAAGAAGGAATAAGGCTGAAATAATAATTAAATCGACCAAAATACCCTTCCTTAAGAAAGATAGATGACAAAATGCACAAACAAACAATGGATGATGGGCAACGATGACGAGGTGGCGAGGTTGCGACAATAAAGATCCAAAAATGGAAACACATGACTAAAGAGGACATGGGCAAAGAGGTTGCGATGACAAAGATCTAGCAATGGCGGTGAGGTGGTGAGATTGCAATGATGAAGATCAAAAAACGAAAACACATGACCAAAGAGGATAGGGGCGAAGAGATTGCAATGGCGAAAATCCATCAACGACAGCAAGGTGGCAAGGTTATGACAATGGAGATCCAAAAACAAAGACACAATGGCGCCTAATGTCCCAGCAACGATGGCAATGGATTTGGTGTGCATAAACAAACGATGACCCACAACTTCACAAATGGATAGTGTGCATAGAGATACACTGTAAATCCACAGTTTCGATGACCCAAGACACAGTTGAAGACAACCCACAATTCTAGCATTTAATGTGCAACAAATAATGTAGATTCACAGTTTTGACATGCATGAATGCTTTTCCCTCTTCCCTCCTTCGTCTCTTTTTCATTCTTATTAGCATGAGCCAAGCTATGTAAAAGGAGAGGCTAATTTGGGGTAAAATTTTGCTACAATATCTCCGTAATTGGGATTTGATGGTTTGTAAATCAAATTTCAATTCCACATTTTACCTTATTGCAATTCCTAACTAAATCCCTATTTCACAATGAACGCAAACAAAATGTTAAAATTCATATTCCGCATAAAATATGATCATAATAGAATTGCTATTACAGCTAACTAAATATAACATAAATTTCAAATAGATTCAAATCAAATATAAACAAAATACCAATAAAATGAAAATCCAAACAAGCCCTTAGTTTAGTTATGATCTAAATGATCGAATCCACTTGATGAATTCCCTATTAGCGGTAAACAAGAAAGATTTGTAGAAAATGGCTATATAAGCTTTTAAAGAGAATTACGACCATAGATGATCTTTATTGGATGGTCTCAACTATGGCAAATTATGGAGTCAATGATTCAATGAGGATAATTACCGACTATTCGTGTAACTCAACAGCAAAGGATTTATTACACCATCGAGAGGTCAAAACCTGACAGTTACAGAAATCTTATCTACATTAATATTATTAAAACCAATGACAATGATTAGTGTCTTGATTTTTATTATTCAAATAATATTTGGCAATAAGATACAGTTCACCAGTAGCCACGAAACTCTTGGCATCACTCACATCATACCGAGCTTGCACTGAAACAAACAGAATTAATAAGCATCCCATACTCAAATATTGCAATGTCGGCTCATCATTTCTAATTATTTTAAACATTCTTCACCCTTCTTGATGTAATGGAAAGTGGTATTTGGTTGGTGGCTTTTTCTGTCCTTGTTATTACATGTGCAAAATTCTTCTAAAAAATGCGCATCATTCTCTTTTGTTTCGCACGCTTAGTACCTGCTTACAAGAACCTCAACATTCACATAAATTAGAAGTATTTTAAATGAAAGGCCAGTCTTATTCTGTGCAGCTCGAAAGAGTGCCCCAAATGATCTGGTCGTTTTAATATACATGGCCAATGTATTCAAGAATGTCCTCAACCCAACTCATCATATCGACATTCCTTAGCCCAGCTTAGGTTTGAGTCATTTGATGCAAGTGGAAGTTTCCCCATCATCACCTGCCTAGAAAGACGTCCGATGAATAGCTGTCATATACGTGTGTGCAAAACGTTTGAGGGCCACTGCATTAAGCAAACATACAAGAGATGTACAGTTCAAAATTGAGAACTGTCCGTACACAGTGCATAGAACACAATGGGTCTACAAACTGCTTGGCACAGTGGAAATGCTTCAAAAGAACAAAGGATACATCCACAAGGTTACAAGGAACATTTTGCAAGAATACAGAGTCGTCTTGATCTACAAAATAGGCAAGTTCCTGGAGCCTGAATATGATAAATTTCTTCTCGCATTATATACTGCAAACCAAAAATTTGTCTTCTATAGACCAACCCAATATGACCGACCATTGCTGTTGTGAAGGGGTGATGCACATGGAGACGTCACACACCATTCGTACCAAACCTTAAAAGAGAACAAAAGTAACATCTATCAACTACAGGGAGTATTAAGTTTCAACACCTCACAAGCTCCTCTCTCTCTCTCTTTAATATCTTTGGAAAAAAGCACATTTGAAGATACTAGACAGCTTTTGTACCACATAAAAGCCGGATTTTTTTCATTTCAAAAAATTGGGATTCCCTAGATGTGTTCATCGAAGCATAAAACATAAAATTTATAGCCAAATTTCATAAGCAATGAAGCCATAGGTGAAAACTATTGTAATATGCATTTAAGATACAAAAATAATATTAAATGAGCAGTATTACGAGCTACAAGGACAACCAAAAATGTGGTTTCTGGTTATATGGCCAAACCAATGAAATATTACCAACTTATGCATCACACACTTCAGTTGGATTTAGACTTCAGAATGGAAGGGGGGAAGGTTCAAGGTTTCCTGTGTTAAATTGCTTATCAAGTTATAGACATAAATGGGTACTAAAGAGAAAAACTGACACATTCTGACTTGCCTCGAGTTCCCTGTCTGAGAAAACACTTCTCCCAGGTATCATAAACATCACTGAAACAAAATCTAGCAAAACAACCAAACCAACACATTCCAATGGCAATTACTGAATCCAAGTCAACTGTTTTTGCCACTCATTATATTCTTTCATTGTTCAACCTACCAAATCAAAACCCATAATGGCTTCACACCACCAAAATTACTTGTCCATGTAGTATGCAGCCATACACTAACCACACACACCTAAACAACCATGCAAAACCACCTATATGTTATTTCAAAAAAATTGGTTTCCCTTCGTCACATATTCAAAAATCACCTACTCTAAGATGCCCAAACAACCTTGCAAACCTACCGATAAATTATTTCCAGAAAATTGGTGTCCTTTCATCACATACTCATTAACCACCTACTCTTTGAAAAAACACATGCACACACACACACAGGTGAGCACACACACACGCACAGAGGACAGATATATAACTAAAATCCAGCAAAGCCACTTCCTCAAACCCAAGTCAGGTTGGTGTGACTGACACACTTAGGAAGGGGAAATGACTATTCTCCTGCTAGTTATGAATCAGAAACTTCTTTATAATCCCTGTGTGGGCTTGGTTACCGAGAAGGTGAAAATAAATAGCAATATAGACAAGCCTCCATTCTTTTGGGTAAATGTCCCCATAAGTTGCAGACACAAGACAAGATTATTAGTTGGAATCTGCTCTAAGAACAAAAATTATCTTTGCCAAAGTTGGAAATGAATAACACCAGCATGTATAGTTCCAGTGCCTTTGTCTGAGGCGCTACAAAAGAACATATTTATGGGAATGGACTGTCCAGTATACTATGTAGACTTGGACAATACATGCCAGTCCTCAGTAATCACACTAGGAACACAAAGAATAAAGTGAAATTTGATAATGTGTTGATATCAGTCCCAGACATGCTAACTAGAATTAGTGTTGTAATATTCTATGAGATCCAATAGAAAGTATGGTAAGAAATTTATGAATCTTCTACCACATTACTAGCTACTATTCCTACTGTAACGCAACTATATAAAAAATGCAGGCTTAATATTGATTAATTACGACAAGGATCTATTGATATGTGAGGGAAAAGTCATCTTACTTTGAGTTTCTGACACATAAGAAAATACAACCCACATAGAGTCTCATTTTTCCATATTTGGACTATGGTATCTTATTAGTTCAAAAATTGATGGAAGATGCACCTTGTTGCACATATACTACACTCTTCTTTGAAGGTGGTCATAGGATGGGAAATTATATTTGCTGCAACTGTTTGCCCAATACAGTGAAAAAGAAAGCCATCGATAGTGGGACAAGAACTCCTCACTAAAAGAAGCCTCAACAACATGAGGAAGAGAGTTGGAGAAAGGTTACTTCTACCCATCTATCATAAAAAATTGTAATCAACGTTTTGCCTTAAAAAGGAGTCTATGTGAGATGCCCAATCCAAAGAGAGATCATGGTGTGATCACTGCTAGAAGCTTAACAAATATCTATATGGGTTCATGTAGTTACCTGAGCATGGTTTAAGAAGTTCAGGGCCACCTTAACTCGACTTGGTTATGCGCAATCCCAAGCTGTTCATTATTTACTTGTGAAGCTAACATAGGAGGGTAAAGAGCATTCTCCTTGTTCTTGTTGATGACATGATTAAAACTGGGGACACCATTCAGAAAATTGAGCTGCTAAAAGGAAGGACTACATCCAAATTTGAAGTGAAAGAACTGAGAGAGAATTTTTCCTTAGAATGAAGGTTGCATGAAGGCCGAAGGCAGAAGGGAATCTTTATTTCTTAAAGAAAGAATGTTTTATCCCTTAAGGAAATGAAGAAACTAGGTTGCAAGATGGTAGCCATACCTCTAGTTGATCACAAGCAACGAGAGAGGTTAGTCAAACACTTAATTTATCCATGTCTAAGAAGGCCGGATATTGCTTACATGGTTAGTGCTAAGTCAAATGATGCATACCCCAACTAAGCATCATTCGAATGCAGTATATCAAATAATCAACATCTTCAGGGGACTTCAGATAAATGTTCATTGTCACAGGACTGAGAATAGAGAATCTGAGCTTCTTTTGGTGCAATGGCTGATGGCATATCTGATTACAAGTCTACTTCGGGCTATTGCATAAAGGTTTGGGCAAATTTGGTTACTTGGAGAAGCAAGCAGTAGGTATTAGCTTGGAGAGTGCTGAGGCAAAGTTTGAACCTATCTCACAAGGAATTCTACAAAGAAATAGCCTGGTCTGCTGTGACTTGTTAATTGATCTCAAAAGGCCCTACTTTCAAGCTACTCCGTTGGATAGTATAGGTCCATCTACTATGCATATTGTCAAAAATCCAATTTAACACAACAAAATGAAGCACATGCATTTTGATTGCAACTTCATTTAATTTTAAATTGGAAAGGAGAGGGGGGGGGGGGGGTGGAGGGAGGTTTGATAAATTTGGATTACATCCCTATTTAACAATAGGAAGCTAATATTTTGACAACATTGCTGCCTAGAATTCCAACTGAAGCTATTTCAAATAAGCTAGGATTGTTAGATATCCATTCCTTAGATGGAGGGGGAGAGGTAGTATATTGTTATAAGATCAAGTATAAGCTCTAGTATTTGGACGATTAATTATTATATCTGGTTCTGATATCGTCCGAAGAGTTTTTCTTCCTTGTTTCCCTATTGCGAACAAAAATAAACTTAGGCTTGTTGAGAGAGAACCTGGCGATCTCTAGTTAACAACCAAGTTTTGGGAAAATACTCAACAACTTCATTTCTAGAGCCGGAGCTCCTTAAATTACATCCATGGCAGTTTTCCCAGGTTTCATAACTGCTTGCCATCATTCCACTACCCTACATGACGGACTCACATAACCACCCACTACCTGTTCTACTTCCCACTACATGACTTCTCCAAAACATGAAATTCCTAAAATAAAGACAACAGACCTGGTAAAACAAAACCCACAAGAAGCCCCCCTATCACAAAACATTAATACATACTAAAGACATGGCAAAAATACATTAGGGAAAACTGTTAAGATGAGGAAAGAATAGAGAGAGAAGAGAAACCTTAATTTTATTATATTACAAATATTGTACTGTACAAATATTTATATATGTATATAAGCTTGGTATTTCTATTAACTAAGAGATGCGGGATTAATGCACATATATCATTTAACACTCCCCCTTAAGCTAGAGCTTATAAATCATATATACCAAGCTTGTTACATATATATCCAATATGAGAACCCCTAAGAGATTTAGTCAAAATATCAGCTAATTGATCATTTGAGTTGATATGACTAGTGATAATACAATCAGAGATGATTTTCTCTCGAATGGAGTAACGGTCAATCTCTATACGTTTAGTTCTTTCATGAAAAATTAGATTAGAGGATTTATGTAATGCAGCTTGATTATCACAGATTAGTTACATTTGTGATATTTCACAAAATTTGAAGTAATTGTTTCAACCAAATCAGCTCATAAGTCATTAAGGCCATGGCACAATATTATGCTTCTACACTGGATCTAGCCACATCTTGCTTCTTACTTTTCTATAATATGAGGTTACCTCTAATCAGCACACAATAACCCGAGATAGATCTTCTATCAGATGAAGAACTTGCCCAATCAGCATCACAATATCTAATTACTTGAGAATGACCTTAATCTTCATATAGTAAGCCTCTACCTAGAGCATTCTTAATGTATTTAAGAATCCTAACTGCTGCATTCCAATGACTGTTACAAGGTGATTAGAGAAACTAGCACTAACCGCAAATGATATATTAGGTTGAATAATAGTAAAATAACTAAGTCTACCAACCAACCAATGATATCTATTAGGATTTGCAAATAACTCCCCCTATTCTAGTAACAAGTTTGCATTAGGATCCATTGGAAAATTGACGGCCTTACAATTGAGCATCTTAGTTTCTTCCAAAAGATCTAAAGCATGTTTTCTTTGGGAAAGAACTATACCGAAACTGCATTGAGCCACTTCAATACCAAGCAAATAACTTAACAAGCCAAGAACTTTGGTCTGAAAATATTTGAAAAGATATGCTTTTAAGTCAGTAATACCATTCTGATCGTTACCAGTTATGGCAATATCATTTACATAGACAATTAAGTAAATACATCTCCCATTAGATGTGTGCTTATAAAACACTAAATGATCAGATGAACTACGAGTCATACTAAACTCTATAACCACCATACTGAACCGGCCAAACCAAGCATGAGGAGACTGTTTCAACCCATAAGGTGAGCGACGAAGTTTACATACCAGATTAGACTCCCCTTGAGCAACAAAGCCAGGTGATTGCTCCATATAAATTTTCTCTTTGAGTTCACCATGAAGAAAGGCATTTTTTATGTTCAACTAGTATAAAGGCCAGTGTTTCATAGCTACAATGGATAGAAACAAGCGAACAAATAATATCTAAGCAACAGGAGAAAAAGTATCAATATAGTCCAAACTATACACCTGAGTATAACCCTTGGCAACCAATCGAGCGTTAAGCCAATCAACATGACCATCAGGACCAACTTTTACAGTATAAACCCATCGACACCTAACTAGAGACTTTCCAAGAGGTAAAGGAACCAAGTCCCAAGTATCATTATAGCATGTAAGGCAGTCATCTTTTCTACCATTGCTTGTGTCCATCTTAGATCTGAAAGTGCCTCGCTCACATTTTTAGGAACAGAAACGAAAGATAAAGATGAAACAACATTGCAATAGGATGGGGATAACCGATGATAACTGAGAAAATTATATCTAGGGTGAAGATTACTAGTAGAATGAATACCTTTTCAGAGAGCAATTGAAAGGTCTGCTTCAAGAAAGTCCCCAAATGATGGAGGCATTAGATCGGAATGTGAGTCAGTAGAAGCATCTGAAGGAAATAAAGATTCTAAGGAGGGTAGGTTTTAAGAGCATCAATGGCATACCTGCAACGGTGAAGGGGAAGAACTAGAGTTAGAGACGAGGAATAGACTCAAGAATGGCAAGAACAGACTCAAGAAGAGCTAATTGAGATGGAATATGTAGAACCTCAGACAGGACTATTAGATGAAGATGAGGAATAGAAAGGAAAAGATTTAAAGAAAGTGATATCAGGAGATAGATAGTAATAACGAGTAATGGGAGAATAGCACTTGTAACCTTTTTTAAGTTTGGAGTAACCAAGAAAAACACACTTAATAGATTAAGCTGAGAGTTTATCCTGATTAGGATACATATCGTGAACGAAGCATGTGCAACCAAAGACACGAAGGGAAAGAGTGTACAATGATTGATCAAGGAATAAGATAGTGTGAAGAATTGTGTACTGAAGGACAGAGGAAGGCATTCTATTAATGACATAACATGCAGTAAGCATAGCATCAACCCAAAAATAAGTAAGAACATGGTGGTGTAAAATAAGTGTGCGAGCAGT
The DNA here is from genome assembly GCA_037954665.1 of Laguncularia racemosa. Lineage (NCBI taxonomy): Eukaryota > Viridiplantae > Streptophyta > Magnoliopsida > Myrtales > Combretaceae > Laguncularia > Laguncularia racemosa. The sequence goes on from JBBMOL010000329.1 coordinate 398,150, forward strand.
CTCGATTAGATGTTGATTTTTACGTTTAACAACACTATTTTGTTGAGGTGTGTAAGCATAAGAAGATTGATGTAAAATTCCATTGGATGACATAAATTGAATAAGTTGAGTAGAAAAATACTCAGGAGCATTATCACTATACAAGACTTGTACAGATGTATTAAATTGAGTTTTGATTTCAGTACAAAGACTCAAAAATAGATAATAATTCATAATGATTTTTCATCAAATATAACCAAATACATCGAGAATAGTCATCAATAAAGGTTACAAAATATTGAAAACCTAAAATAGAGATTACACGACTAGGGCCCCAAATATCTGAATGAACTATAGAAAAAGGAGATGCAGCCTGATTATTGACTCTCTTGGGAAACAAAGTCCTAGATTGTTTTCCAAGTTAACATGACTCACACTCTAAAGTAGATAAATGCGATAAGGTACCATTTTCTAAAGTTTGGCAAAACTAGGATGGCCTAACCGACTGTAGAAGAGTTTGAGAGACAGTAGGAGAACATGTAATAGAAGAAGCTGGTGACTTATTGATATAGTAAAGCCCTTTGTCTGTGCTAATCGTCTGTTCTGTACTGAGGTAATGGAAAATAACAAAATGAGGGTCAAATTTAATAGAACAATTTAGTGCACGAGTGACTTTATTAACAGAGACAAGATTAAAAGGATAATGAGGAATATAAAGAACATGTTCCAATGGCAGAGATGAGAAGGGTTGAGCACTACCCATCACTTTGGCAACTATATGTGAACCATTTGCTACAGTTACTGATGGTAGTAAGGTAGATTCAACAAAATGAGAAAACAGTTAAGGATTACCAAAAATATGTTCAGAAGCACCAGAATCAACCACCCATAAGCCTAAGGAAGAAGACTGAGTGAGACATGTAGTATGAGCAAAGGAAGCAGTAGAAGATGATGATTGCTTTGAAGTTTGATACTGAAAATAATTTTCTAGATCAGCTCCTGTGAGTAGAAGAGTGTCCTGATGCTGTTCTTCAAATGATGTAGAATTTGTATTCTGAATAATGTTAGCACGTGGAGGACGTCCATGTAACTTGTGGCATTTGTCTTTAGTATGTTCCCTTCAATGACAAAAAGTACATCTAGGATGATCTCCCCTATTGCCTCCACGATCTCCACCTTGTGCTTCTCTTGAATTTATTCGAGCTTTAGGAGACACATGATAAGCAAAAGCTGAATTGTCCACAAGAGGAAAACCCGGTAAAGGTGCATTAAGGATGGATGAGACACGAAGAAGGCGGGAGAAAACTTCATCCATAGATGGTACAATAGGACTAGCTAGTATTTGATCACGAATTGGAGCAAGATCAGGACCAAGTGTAGCAAGAATGCAAACCATAAAGAATTTGTCCCTCCAAGCTAAATCATCGTTGAGAGACTAATCGAGAGGAAGGAGAGAATTATACTCAGCCTTAATAGATGCCCATCTCCCAAGAAAATTAGTAATAAATATACCCAACTGTCTCAAATTAAATAGGTTAGAAATTACCAAATACAGATGCTGTATATCATTAGTATAAAAAGTCTTTGCTTGAATCCATACATCATAGCATATGTGATAATGATTATAAATTGGATGAAAGGAAGAATCAATGGATTGCCATAGAAAACTCAATAGTAAAGCATCAACTCGTATCCAATTATTTCTATTTTCTGTCTCCACATCTTCTACTTTAGTGGTCAAGAGGTCTTGCCCTTAACCCATACACCATAACTCGACTGCTATAAACCAACATAAATAATTTGAACTGCCCATCAATTTCTCGTTACAATGGTAGGAGAAGGAGATAATAAGCTAGAAAAAGGACGAGTTTTTTATGAGGAACTATCATAAGCCATATTAGATTAAGAGAACACCTAAAAAAGAATGAAAACAAGCAAAAAGAACAAACACACCATGGTGGTTGGCGGCAGTCGACAATGAACAGTGGTGGTTAACGGTGGACAACAGTGAACAAAGGTGGAAGAGGACGGTGTTATTGTTTCACGTCCTAATAAAGCAAAACAATTACTTTGAACCGTCGAATAATTAGATATAGTGGATAGCGGCGGTGGCGAGTGGAGGATCTTCCAACGACAAGACTTCTGGGCTATGACATCGGAGAAGAGAGGAACACGGTGATATAATTGGATTTCAAATTTGACATTGGAAACTATAGTAAACAATACCTCGCCGCCGAAATTAGGGTTTTTTTAAATTAGGGTTTGTGTTTGGGCAATTTAGATGATCTAGGGTTTCTCATTCCTCACCTCTGATACTATGTTAAGAGGAGGAAAAAATAGAGAGAGAAAAGAAACCTTAATCTTATTATATTACAAGTATTGTACTATATAAGTATTTATATACGTATACAAACTTGGTATTCTATTAACTAAGAGATGTGGGACTAATGTACATATATCATTTAACAAAAACAAACAAGAATAACTAATTTTTGGAAGTCTCCCTTCTATCTATGTGTATAGACACGCTCAAAAGGAATGACTCACTGTGTTCCTTTGGCCTAGCTGTGTGCATGTCTGTATATATACTAGTATCAGAACTAGTATATATTTGTGATAAGCTAAGAAAATACTTGTATCTACATTCTGGTTAGAGATATGACATGTATCTCCTGATTTTGTGTGATGTATCACAACTTCTTCTATATTTTTGTGTGTATATATATATATATATACACAACAGCAACTAATGAAGTTAGGCTTTTTACCCCTAAAATTACCTTCATACCAAAATGATGAAGAGTGGGAAATTATGTATTCAAATGGAAATAAATATTCCAATGATGCAATTGTCATAACTACCAATATAATGACCATATTACCTTTGCAGAGCCAACGCATCGCCAAAAATGCACCTCTAGAGAAGAACCTGCTTGTACGCATATTGGTGCTCTTAGTGGGAAAAATATTGGGAACCTGTAAACACATAAAAGAAGCTGAAAAAGTCACATTTAAAACTGGAAACCTTTATTGGCTTCCAAAGATACAATTGTAACAAAGAAACTCTTGCAGAGAGTTCTATCATTGCAACTGAACATGAGAATAACTCAAACAACCCAAACCACGTAAGGAAAAATGAGCAGAAACAAATGCTACCTATGATGTTATTACTGCAAGAAAACGGATAAAAGACAGGCTTCAGATATAACACACAACATGAAAGAAAACAGTCAAGGGATATCATCATACCAGCTGAACATATTTGGTGTCGCTGTTGATGGCTCAATGCCAAGATGTACATCTTGGTAAAGACTGGCATCAAAATAACCAGCAAATCCTGTAGATAATAATTCTTCAATATCAACAAAGAGGGTAACTCCCTAATCATAAAACATGGAAAAAGTGATACTGCAGTGATTTCATAACATAAACACTGCATATTATGGAAAGCCAAATACAACAAAGACAGCCTTGTCATGTAAATAGTGTAGTACAGGGCTATGGCTATGAAGCATTTTAAATTCTAATGTTTTATGTTCAAGCACATGCAAGAACCATGCAGAAAAACAAGGAAGCCTTTTTAGTGTTCAACACTGTTAAGCTTAGTACCCAAACCATCTTATCTAAAAGTTTGAACTTGTAGATATGGTGTAAACTATTATATTTATTACTTAACACTTTCTTTCACCTGCAAGCTGAGACTTTTACTAAAACACATTAAGTGGACAATTTAATTAGATGGACTAAAAGGACTATATAGGGGTTCAAATCCAAGATCTTCTACTCTGATATCATGTTAAAGACTAGTACCACAACTATCTTATCTAAAAGCTTAAACTTGTAGATGCAGTATAAACTATTATATTTATTACTTAACACACACAAAAGAAAAAGAAAAAATCTCAAGTAGACAATGTGGACATCAACTCAGTTATTATTATCTAATCCAAACAAGTGCACAAGTGGCTAATGACATTGATTCAACTTTCTCAGCATTGGATCAAGTAATGAGATTCTGCTTCTTGCCTCTTCTGCAAACTCCAGTTAGCACCAATTAAAATGCAGTAGCCAGATGTAGTGTCTATCAGAAGGAGAGTCCACTCAATTAGCATTTGTGTAACCTGTCATATGCAAGTAACCTCAGTTTGGGTACAAGACACCCCTCCCTAGAGCACCTTTAAGCATCTCAAAATGTGCATGCCAACACCCAAGTGGCTATCACAACGTGAATCTAGAAAATGGCTGATTATGCTGACTGCATATGCAATATCGGATAGAAAAGAAAACTGTGGTGGTAACTATCTGAGTGGGATGACAATTGAGGGGAGGTAAGGGATGAGTTCTGAGTAGTTTTGGTGGGGTAATGGATGACTAGAGAGCATCCTAGAGTGACAAAGTTAGAGACAGTTCATTATCTGCATCCCTTTTTTAATTGATAAAAGGAAGTATATTCATAGGGATATGAAGATCTGGTATAGATATGGATCTAGGCATCCCTCCTTTCTCTTAACTAGATTTTCATTTTTATACTACTAAGTATCCATCCTTTAGATCCCCATATATTGATGTCTTCTCTTCTTGAATAAGTTCCCAGTCTCCTTTCCATGTCTGTAGAACTCCAACTTTGATGTTATCTGGTCTCTCTCTTTTCAAATTGTAGAGTGAGAAAATCCTCTGTCCTCTCTCCTCTTCTTTCCTTCCTCCTATGAACCTTTTTCTCTTTTTCTCTTCCCTCTTCTCTTCCTCTTCTTCGTTTCTTAGCCTTTCTTCATCTCTCTTTACTTTCTTTCCCTACTCTTTTCGCCAACCCCAAGTTTTACCTTTGTCTTCTTTTCCCGTTACCACCTATCCTCCCTATTCTCTCCCAACCCTAACGTTTCCTTTTCGTTATTTTTTTTTTTTCCCCATTCTCTTCTAACCCTAGCTTCTCTTCCTATCCTTTTCTTCTTTTTTCTTTTCGTTTCTTGGTCCTTTTGTTAACCCTAGCCTCTTCTTCTCTTCGTTCCCTTTCCTCACCTCTCTTCACTTCTTTCTCCCGCCTAGCTTTCCTTTTAGCTTTTTTCTGCTTTTGCTTGATTCTGTAGTTATGAAGATGTTTATTTGTCAAAACAAAAGGATCCTCTTCAATGAATTAGCAGTGCATGCACTGAAAGCCCAGGCATTGGGTCACCATTGTTAGAGTAAAAGGAACACTCTGCTTTTTCTAAGTTGTATCCTCAAGACAAGGAGGATTAAGAGAAAAGAGTGGTTTATGGTGTTGTGAGGGAGCAGCTGCCTCCTGTTCTGATGCTAGCCGTTTTGGAAGAGGGTTTGAGGTGGAAAAGGTGGACGGTGATGTGTTGCTTGAAGGTGTGCCAGGTCCAAGAGATGGGTCTCTGCTAGTTGGCTTAAAAGACCAAGCTGTCCCAACCTCAGAAAGGAGAGAGCCTTCAGATAAGCCAGCTGCCCTCACTTCTTCTCCTCACCAAAATGAACTGTATCTTTCTGACTCTACCCTAAGGGAAATGACTTAAGCAGCTGCTGAGGTGGAAAGTCAAGCTAGACTAGTAGGGGAGTCTTCTCCTCCTGATCGAACTAAACCAAAACTGCCTTCTTTCTTTATGGAAGCGGTCTCTGGTTCTAAACCTGTTCAAAACTAAGCAAAAGAACCAAAGATAGATGTTGCTCTTAAAAATTACCCACCTTCGCAGATAAATGGCAGGTTAGAGTGAAGCCACCCAAATTAGTCTTTGAGGTGGGAGAATGCATTTGGAAGAATATGTTGGTTTGTTATTTCCTAGGGAGAAGTTTGGCATTCCCAATAGTGCAAAAGATAGCGAAGACGGTTTGGAGCAAAGAAGGGCTGCTTGATGTTCTTTCAAATGGCTATTCTTGAAAATAGGGGTCAAATCTTCTTTTATTTTTTATTCCACTAGGAATTTATATAAAATAGAATGGTTATGTCGTAAAATACAGGAGGAGTATTTTTATTATTTTACAATAAATCACTTACATAAAAATTAATAAAACCGAAAAAAAAAACTCCTAAAATAACAAAATCTCCTAATTTAGTTTGATTCTACAATTACAATATTTATATCACTACTTTCTTAAAATAAACCTATTAACCATATTTTTCCCACACTCTCCCTCAAGCTGGTGAATAGATATTCTTCATTCCCAGCTTAGATACAATTTTTTCAAATACTGGATTACTTAATCCTTTGGTTAACACATCAACGAGCTGATCATTTGTAGATACATAAGATGTATAAATCAATCCGCTCTTTAATTTTTCCTTGATAAAATGTCTATCAATTTCAATATGCTTTGTCCGATCATGTTGCACAGGATTGTGGGCAATGTTAATTGCAGACTTATTATCACAATAAAGCCTCATTAGACCCCCTAACTTTATTCTCATGTCTTCCAAAATGATTTTCAGCCAAAGTAACTCACATACTCCTTGAGTCAATGCTCGAAATTCAGCCTCTACACTAGACCTTGCTATTACATTTTGCTTCTTACTCTTCCATGTTACGAGATTCCCACCTAGAAACGTACAATATCCAGTGGTCAACCTTCTATCAATCAATGACCCAGCATAATCAGCATCTGTGTAGGCTTCAAGTATTAGGTTCTCACTTCTCCTAAAGAGAATTCCTCTTCCTGGTGTACCTTTAAGATATTGTAACACTCTATGTGCTGCTTGAAGATGAACCTCTTTTGGATTATGCATGAATTGACTAATCATACTCACAGCATACGCTATATCCGGTCGTGTGGGATAGATAAATGAGCTTTCCCACCAACCGTTGATACATTCCTTTGTCTACCATAGCATCTTCCTTTGCTATTCCAAGCTTTACATTTGGATCTATTGGAGTACTCACCGGTTTGCATGCTTTTTACCCGTCTCCTTGAGTAGATCAATTATATACTTCTGTTGAGAGAAAAAAAATACCTTTTTCTAAATGTGCTACTTTAATTCCGAGAAAAAAATTTAGCTTCTCAAGTGTCTTAATCTCAAATTCTTTTGCCAAGCCTCACTCAAAAAACGTCTTTCTTCACTATCACTTCCAGTAACAATTATATCAATCATATAAACTAAGAGAAAAGTAACTCCCCCTGAAGATGAGTGTTTGATGAACAATGTATGATCTCCTTGACTTTGCTTATATCCTAAAGTTACCATAACCTTGGCAAACCTGCCAAACCATGCTCGAGGAGATTGTTTAAGCCCATATAATGCCTTCTTTAACCTACACACTGTATGATCAGTAACTTCTTTTTTATAACCAGGTGGGATCTCCATATATATCTCTTCCTCTAGGTCTCCATGCAAGAAAGCATTTTTTACATTAAATTGTTGTAAATCCCATCCAAAGTTGGTTGCCAAAGACAATAGGACTCTTAACAGCATTCAACTTTGCTATTGGGGCGAACGTCTTTAGATAGTCCACTCCATATGTTTGAGTATACCCTTTGGCTACCAACCTCACCTTATATCTCTCCAATGAACCATTAGCTTTATACTTCACTGTGTACACCCATTTACATTCCACTGGTTTCTTCCTTGCTAGTAACTCGAATAGCTCCCATGTTTTGTTCTTTTCTAGTGCCTCCATTTCTATATTCATATCTTGTTTCCATTTTTCATTAGACAAAGCTTTGGATAGATTAGAAGGAATAACAATAGTTTCTAGGTTACTTAGGAAGGTTTTGTGTGATGAGAAAAACGTTTAAAGGACAGGAAGTATGCAAGGGGATATAAAGGTTTTTTTGTGCACTCTCTTGTACCTTTTCTTAATGCAATGGGCAAGTCTGTATCATTACCACCCTTATGGGTCTCACTCTCTAGCTCTAGTTCAGTTTCAACTTGTAGTGTTGGTTCAGTTTCAACTTAGAGTGTTGGTTCAGAAATCATTACCTCATTGGACTCTTGGACTTGCATAGATTTAGGGGCAACCATCTTCTTCCTTGCATACATCTAGCCTTTGCCATATCTAACATCCTTAGGAATAGACTCATTTTCAGGTTGAGTAGACATAGAAGCTATTGTTACAAGATCAAACACAAGTTCAGAGGAAACTATGATGGACTCAAGTGGCTCAATTTGACTAGGGGTATGATCACTAGTGGATGAGAAAGTAGGATCTAACATCAAGTCAAAACCCAAACCCTCGTCTTCTCTTACTGACTTCTCCCCTTGAAGATAAGGGTTTGGAAAGTAAGATGCACGTTCATTGAAGGTAACGTCCATAGAAACAAAGAATTTTTGAGAAGATGGGTGATAACACTTGTAACCTTTTTTGGTTGACAAAGACACACTTTATAGCTCTTGGATCTAGTTTCCCTCGATTGTGACTGTGAACATGTACGTAGGATGTACACCCAAACACTCTAGGAACAAGATTATTTGTGGTATGTAGGTTAGGGTAAAAGGTTGACAACACGTCCATTGGACTCTTAAACCCTAAAACTCTAGATAACAATCTGTTTATGAGATGTGTTGCTGTAAGAACACCGCCCCCCCCCCCCCCCCCCCCAAAAAAAAAAAAAGTTTTAGATAGATGATTTTCAAATAACAATGCTCGGGTTTTTTCAAGGAGATCACCATTTTTCCTCTCTGCAACTCTATTTTGCCGTGGGGTATTCACATAAGATGACTCATGTATTATCCCTTCTTTTTGAAAATATGGACTTAGAATTTGATTGAAATAGTCTTGTGCATTATCAGACCTAACTCTTGATGGCACTCCAAACTGATTTTTAAACATGGAACAGAAATTTGGGAAAACAATGCTAAGATCAGATTTTTGTTTAAGAAGAAAAATCCAGCAAACTCAAGTACAATCATCAATAAAAGAAACAAACTATCATGCCCCAGAGATATTACTAACAGTAGATGGACCCCAAATATCACCATGAATTAAATAAAAAGGAGTTGAACTTCTTTTATTGCTTGCTAGGAAGGATACACGTTTGTATTTAGCAAGTTCACATTTTTTACAATGAAAAGACTCAACACCAAGACATTTAAACAAAGATGGAAACAAAAGTTTAACGACTTGAAATGATGGATGTCCGAGGCGGCGATGATGGAGCCAAATTTTCTCTTTATTGGATGACAAAGTCTCGATAACAAATGACATTGACTGTTTGTCCTTATTGATGGTTGGTTGACTTTTTTCAAGGAAGTAGAGGCCACCCCGTTCTCTAGCATGTCCAATCATCTTCCTCAAATCCTTTTCTTGAAATACACACTCATTATGATTGAAAACAACATTACATTGTAAGTTATGAGTAAGTTTTTGGATCGATATCAGATTTGTGGATAGTTTAGGAACATGAAGGACATTTTGCAGGGTTAACAATGGGTTAATTTGGACACTTCCAATTCCTGCCACAGTGGTCAAAGAATCATCTGCAATAGCTATTTTTCTACTGCTTGGGCATGGGGAATAGGTGGTAAAAACATTTGGTGAGTGGGTCATATGGTCAATTGCTCCTAAATCCATAACCCAAGAGTTGGAGAAGGTTGCATCCGAAACATTTAATCCAATGGAAAGAGGAAACTTACCTAAATATGCCAAAGAACAAATACCTTAGGGCTTTTCAAGACTGCTAATGAGAGCTCTCACCCTTTCTAGTTCACCTTGGTTGAGACTAGCTACTTCTGATTTTAGTGGCTCATCACTTTGGCCAGCTGCTATATAGGCTTGTCCACTTCTAGATTGTCCCACTCTTTGTCCCCATTCTCGGCTTGGTGTCTTCCCATGAAGCTTCCAACAACACTCACGAGTGTGCTATGGCTTCTTGCAATATGTGTACCATAAACTATCTCGGTCTTGATTCCTAGAATCTCGTCTTCATAAATAGGGTTGTTTTCTTTTCATCACTAGCAGACTTCTTTCTAGTGGGTATATTCAACTTGTTTCCATCACTTGCAACCACTGCAAAATTGATTGAAACTTAGGGCTCTAACATCAGACCTCTCCTACTCTCCTCTCCTCGAACTATGCATGTATCACTAATTTTTGGAGTCATGGATCACCATAGCCATGCCATAATCATCAAGTCTTCTTGATCCCATGCTTCAAAGTTCAAATCACTAGACTCTAGACCTGTACCAATGAGATGGCTGATTTTCCCTTTACCTTTCAAAATGGTTCAAACTAATTGGGACTACTTCAAATAATTTTTTCCATTCAATTTGTAAGTTGCTAGAACATGCAGCAATTCTCCAAGCAACTATGGATGAATTAATTCCTCCGATCAGGCTATGTCAATCCAAGTAATTTCTAACATGTAGCAATTAAGGTTGGACGGATTCCAGTGACCTTGGCAATGCTACTTCGGCGAGGAAGAGCACAGATCGTGCTCCAGTGAGGAAGAACACAAATCAACAAAACCGTCGCTACTCCGATGAGGAAGAACATAGATTCCAAAGGAAGAATAACAAAACCGTCGCTACTCGAGTGACCCTAGCGACTCCGACGACCCACAAAATCGTAGCTTCACTGACCCTAGCAACTTTGACGAGGAACGGAAATGTCAATGAACTGTCGTAGATCGTGCCACAATAGGTCTTGCCTAGCGACCCCAAGCCGACTCATAGTGGTTCATAGCAATTCACGGTCTTCGATGACTCACGGAGTGGTAGCTCGTCGGGTTTATGAGAATTTCGACGATGAAGGCTGAAAAAAAAATAGTGTTCCGACGATGAAGGCCAAAAAATTAGGGTTCCGACGATGAAGGTCAGAAAAGTTAGGGTTCCAGTGATGAAGGTCGGAAAAAAGAAAAAAAAATTACAATTTTGTAAACCCTAGAAGCTCTGATACCATGTCGTAAAATACAGAGAGTATTTTTATTATTTTACAATAAATCACTTATATACAAATTAATACACCGAAAAAAAAATCTCCTAAAATAACAAAATTTCCTAATTTAGTTTGATTCTATAATTACAATATTTACAACACTATTTTCATAAAATAAACCTATTAACCATATTTTTCCCACAGGTTACAATATTAATTAGAAAACTTTTCTAAAAATAATTTCCTAAACTATAGCTGTACAAAATCTAAAAATAAATACATGTATTTTTCTACACTCTCCCTCAAGCTGGTGAATTGAAACTTCTCATTCCTAAAGTGGACACAATCCTCTCAAACGTTGAACTATTCAACCGTTTGGTGAGAATGTCTGCAAGTTGTTCATGTGTTGACACATGGGGTACATATCAGGTTACTGTCCAATTTTTCCTTGATGAAATGCTTATCAATCTCGATGTGCTTAGTTTGATCATATTGAACTGGGCTGTGAGCTATGCTTATTGTTGATTTATTGTCACAATAGAGCTTCATTGGCCCAACCTAATTAATCTTTAAGTCTTCAAAGATCATTTTCAACTATAGTAGCTCACATATGACTTGTGCAATTGCACAAAGTTCCGCTTTAGCGTTAGACCATGCAACTATGCTTTGTTTCTTGCTTCTCCATGCCACTAGATTTCCTCCAATGAAAGTGTAATACCCTATTGTTAATCGCCTATCAACAATAGATCATGCATGGTTTGCATCAATGTAGGCTTCAAGGGTTATTTCATTATTTCTTTCAAACAAAATCCCCCTTCCTAGTGTTCTTTTGAGTAAGTGTAGAATCCTATGTGCAACTTGCAAATGAGTCTTTCTTGGACTATGCATGAACTGGCTTATTAAGCTTACTACATAAGCTATATCAAGTCTAGTATAAGACAAGTAAATGAGTGGTCTGACAAGACGATACATTTCTCTGTTTACTATGGCATCTTCCCCTACATTCCCTAGTTTATGATTCAGGTCTATAGGGGTATTTATTGGTTTGCATGCAGCTTGAATAGTTTCTTTAAGCAAATCATTCACATACTTTTATTAGGATATAAAAATTTCCCTTTTTGAATGAGCAACTTCAATTCCTAGGAAATACTTCAATCTTCCCAATGTCTTGATCTCGAATTCTTTAGCTAGACATTGACTCAAAACCTGTTGCTCTCTTTCATCATTTCCAGTCAAAATGATGTCATCCACATACACTAGTAAGGTTGTCATCTCCCCCTAAAGCTAAGTGTTTGATACATAAAGTATAATCTCCTTGACTTTGTTTATATCCTGAAGCCAACATAACTCTAGAAAATCTCCCAAACCATGCCCGAGGAGATTTTTTTTAGACCATATAAAACTTTATTTAACTTACAAACTATGTCAATATTCATATTTTTCCCATAACCAGGAGAGACTTCCATATAAATCTCACCCTCTAGTTCCCTGTGCAAGAATACATTTTTCACATCAAACTGTTGTAACTCTCACCTAAGGTTAGCAACCAAGGACAAAATGACTCTTACTGTGTTTATCTTTGCAAGTGGTGCAAACGTTTCTAAATAGTCAATCAACCCATTAGCCTCATATTTTACTGTATAGACCCATTTGTAACCTACAGGCCTCTTTCCTATTAGCAATTTGACTAGTTCCCAAGTCCTATTCTTCTCAAGAGCCTCCATTTCAATATCCATGGCTTCCTTCCATTTTTCATCAGATAATGCCTCAAATAGGGTAGCAGGAAGGGTGACGATGTTAAGGTTGACAAGGAAAGCTCTATAGTTAGGCGAGAATTTTTGGAAAGAAAGGTAGTGTAACAAGGGGTATAGTGGTCTTTTTGTGCACTCTCTCTTTTCTTTCCTAAGGGTATTTGGAAGGTTCTAATAATCATCATTATTTTGAGGTTCAGTTTCACTTTGCAAAGCTGAAAAATCAGAAATTGTTACCTCATTTGAAGGACTAGAGTTAGATTCTTGAACTTGCACAAATTTTGGAATGTGAATGTCCCTTTTGTGTCTTGAATGCCAAGTTCTTACCAAATCTCACGTCTTCAAGAACAGATTTTTCAAGGTCAAAAACATGTAGGCTAATAGCTGGGTACTCAACTGATGTGGACTCAACAGGTGTAGGCTGAGAAAGATCGAGTTGATAGAGAAAGATCGCTCAACTCAAGAAGAAAACTCTCTAAACTCACCTTATCTTCCGTAAAGCTCCCTCCCTAAAGATAAGGTTGGGTGAAATATGCTTCTTGCTCATTGAAAGTAACATCCCTTGATACAAAAAATTTCTTAGATGGAGGATGATAGCACTTATATCCTTTCTGAGTTGAGGAATATCCTAGAAAAACACACTTTAGGGCTCAAGGATCAAGTTTCCCTCTATCATGATTATGGACATGAACAAAGAATACAAACCAAAAAAATGTGAGGTGTAAGATTATTTGTGATGGGCAAATTTGGATAGAAAGAGGAAAGTACTTCCATTGGGCTCTTGAATCCTAAAACTTAAGTGAGAAGTCTATTGATAAGATATGTGACTGTGAGAACAGTTTCCTCTCAACCATCCCATTTTGCTGTGGTGCTTTAAAACATGAAGATTCATGAATTATTCCCTGTTTTTGATAATAAGGAGTGATGATTTGATTAAATAATCTTGAACATTATCAAATCTTAGTCTTTTAATACTTGCACCAAACTAATTTTTTATCATTGAAAAGAAATTAAGGAATATAGAACCGACATCAGATTTATGCTTGAGCAAGAAAACTTAGGTGACTCAAGTATAGTCATCAATGAAAGTCACAAACTATTGTGCTCTAAAAACATTAAAAATAGTGGAGGGACCCTTAATAACTGTATGAATAAGGTAAAAAGGAAAAGTACTTTTATTACTTATTGGAAAAGGTATACACGTGCTTAGTAAGCTCATACACCTCACAATGAAGACTCAACATCAAGTTTAGAAAATAATGAAGGAAATGGAACTTTAAAAATCCTGAAGGATGGATGACCTAAACGGCAATAATAAAGGAAGGCTATTTCTTTATTGGATAAGATGGATTCAGATATGAAAGAATGAGATAATTTATTCTTGAAATTGCCCACTTTAGTTGAACTCTTCAAGACAATAAAGACCATCCTGTTCTTTAGCAAGTCTAATCATCCTCAAATCATTTTCTTGAAATATACAATAATTATTGTAAAATATCACTTTGTAAGGTAAATCTTGTGAGAGTTTTTGTAAGAAATAACATTGGTGGATAATTTAGTAAAATGGAGGACATTTTTTAAAGTTATGGATGGGTTAATCTAGGCATCTCCTATACCAGCTACAGTTACTAGGGTTGCAATTGTAGTGGCAATTTTCTTATTACTTGGACATGGAGTGTGGAAAAATATTTGGAAGAGTGGGTCATGTGGTTGGTGACTCCTGAATCCATGATCCAAGAGTGTTGCAAGAGTGTTTCTAAGACATTAAATCCAAATGAAAGAAGCTTCTCACCTGAATATGCCAAAGAACAAATACCTAAAGGCTTCTTCATGTTACTAAGGAAGGATCTCACCATTTCAATCTCCTCTTGATTAAGACCAACTGGCTCCTATCTGTTCTCTCCATTTATTGCATCAACAGCAATGTGAACCTATCCTGAGCCATGAGATGGATCATTTTTCTGCCCCCACTCACGACTTGAAGATTTCCTGTGTAATTTCCAGCATTTTTCCTTAGTATGGCGCGACTTTTGCAGTAAGTGCACCATAATTCTTCTTGATTCAAGCTCTTGAACTGAACATTTTTCACAGCTTCAAAACTAGTATTTCTTTCTACTCCTAAACTAGTTTTGGCATTTTTAGCTATCATGGCCAAGCTATATATGGGAGAAGACTCAAGCATTAGAGTCCTACTTTCCTCACCCCTAATAATGGCCACTACCTCATTGAAGAATGGAACCTCCTATTTTCCAAGAATTTAAATTTTGACTTGATCAAATTCAGGATTTAAACCAACAAGAAAACCATAAACTCTATTTTGTTTAATAAAATTCTTGAGAATCGCAGCATCCTCTGAACACCTTGTCTGAATTATCCTATAGTGATCAAGTTCTTACCATAGGGACTTTAGTTGATTAGCATACTTTGTCACTATTTTGTTTCCTTGTTTTGCAGCCATAATCTTAACCTTCACCTCATACACCTGAGCTGCATCTCTAGCCTTTGAATATGTTTGTTGGATTACATCTCAAATATCCTTGGCTATGGCCATAAACATCATTGTATCACTTATCTCAAGAATCATGGAGCTCCATAACCATGCCATGATCATAGAATCCTCCTCATCTCATTTCTCAAACAACGGGTCTCCTAGTTGTGGTCCAGTTCTAGTGAGATGACTTATTTTCCTTTTTCCTTTCAGAATGATTCAAATTAATTGGGACCATTTTAAATAGTTCTTCCCATCCAACCTATACGCTGCTTGAATATGTTGTAATTATCTAGGTGGTTGAAAACAATTTCCATCCTCCATAGTTCAAGTAACGTGGTCTGATTGTGTTGTAATTTCAAACACCACGACCAGATCAACACGCCAAACACATCAAGCTGCTTGCGCAATCAAGCAGCACATACAGTCAAACCTACCCATTGCAAAATTCATGAGTTTCTATTGTTTAACGTGATGAGCGAGAGTGAGATAGCTAGTATTTGACATGGTGGACAAGAAAGGTAGGTATGCTACCTCTCAAGCAGATTCTGGCAACCTTAGCAGCTTCGGCGACCAACGGAAATGTCGCTGGAAATTACAGCAACATCATTGGAAGGACTGCAAGCAAACAAAAATGTCACTAGAACAATAGGAGATGACCAAAACGACTGCAATTGGCAGCTGTAGGTTGGAGCAAACAGAACACCGATGACCAAGAAGATGCCAACAACCCAAAAACCATTGATGACCTAAACCTTTTGCGACCAAAAACAAGTCAAACACATCAAACCTTATAGCCGACTAAACCCTTTTGTGACCAAACCCTACTGCAACCAAACTATAGCGACCGAGCCAAACTCATCAAGCCCTACTGTCGACTCCAAAAGTTGGCACGCCACGTTAGTTCTTACAAGCTCATGGGTCGGCAAATTCGTGGGTCTGACTTCTAATCAAACAATTGTGGGTTTGGATCCCATCGAGCGTTAACGACAGAGAGAGAGTTTCGACAACCCACGGTAAAAGAGAGTTGATTAGGGTTAAAAAAAGAGGCTTGGAGTGGGTCAACAATAAATAAAAAGGAATTCCGACAATGAAGGTCGAAAAAATTCCAATTTTGTAAACCCTAAAACTCTGATACCATTTTGAAAATAAGGTTCAAATCTTCTTTTATTTTTTTTTTCCACTAAGAATTTATATAAAATAGTATGGTTACAATATTAATTTGGAAACCTTCCTAAAAATAATTTCCTAAACTACAGTTGTACAATATCTAAAAATAAATACATATACCTTTCTAAAATTATGGGTTTTTTTTTTAAAAAAAAAAGAAAATAAATTTCAATATGAGGAAGAAGTGCTTAAGCTTGATGAAGTAGTCATGGTTTTTTTTTTGTTAACAAGCTCATTGTCTTGGAAGGATGGGGAATTGGAATGTCTTTATCCCGTGTACACCCAAGTAAGATGCCTATGTGGATTAGACTACGGAAAATTTCAACCAAGTTCTTACATAATGAAGGAATCAGTTATGCGGTCAGTGCACTAGGGAAGTCACTCCAAGTGGATATAGTCACTACTACGAATATGCATGTATGTTACACAAGGGCTTCAATTGAGATGGAGGCTGATGATTTGTTTTAAAAGAGTTTGATATGGAATGTGCTAATGGGTCTATTTACAGGGTAAATGTAGAGTATCATATTTTACTGCCTAGGTGCACAACTTGTAAGGTTGGGCACAACAATTCCAAGTGTTCATTCTAGGAAACTCGAGAGTTTAGTGAAGATGGTCAGCCTAGAGCAGATGAAGAAGCTAAGAAAGTTGAAGATCCCTTGGAAGGTCATAACAAATCGCCTGCTAAAGCCATTGTTATTAAGGAAAATGAATCAAGTATGAAAGTCAAAGCTCAGTCTCAAGGTTCAGAAACTCTAGGTAAAGGTAAATCTAAAGCACAAGTTGTGAGCAGCTATTCAAGTAGCTCTAGGTTCCCTTCCTTGGTAGTCTTTGAAGGGCGTCCTTCAAAAGTTAAAGCTCTATTGTCAGAAAACAATGTATCCCAAAAAGAATCTAGAGCTTTAGGAGATAATTCTAAAAATGGTGTAAGCTCATCTTGCTCAACCCATCCTCTTTTGAAACTTCTTTGGAGGTTAAGGAAACTCCTTCAAGCTCTCTTGAAACCATCAAAGAGAGTGTCAAGGGGTATTGTTCCTCTCGGAATGGAAATGGTGATGGAGAGACCAGTGGTATAGTAAAGAAAAAGAAGAAATCAAGAAAGAAACGAACTCGGGAGAAAAAGGAGAGGATGATGGTAGAGAGAGTTCATCAATCTCACTCTCTTTCTAATGTACTGGTTGTTTGGTTTGTGTATTTATGTAAATAATCGGTTCTAAAGTTTGCATCATGGAACAGTAAGGAAATGATCCAAAAAAATGTCGAGATTCTGAATTTTTGTGACCAACATAAGATAGGCCTCATTAGGATACTAGAAACAAAGGTCAAACCTCCAATTACCCAGAAAATTTGGATTTGTTTGATGGCGGATTGGTTACCACAAACTAATCAGAGTGGCCAAGTGTGGGTGGCCTAGAATCCTAGATACTAGGATGTGAGTGTTATTTCAATTGAAGACCAAGTTATCCGCAACTCTTATAACCAGATTGATTAGATCTTTTCTTGCCTTATATTCTTCATATATGGGGCCAATAATGAATCTATTAGAAGATCCCTTTAGAGGGATATGGTGAGATACAAACAATCTATAAATGCTCCTTGGATGATCCTTGGAGATTTCAATGAATGTCAATCTCTTCAAGACAGTAGGAGGCAATGTCCTACTAATTAAAGGTATGGAAGAGTTCAACAACTGCCGTGAGCAAGCTTATTTGGTGGATGCTTTCTCTTCGAGTTTAGTTCACACCTGGACAAATAGACGTTCTACTGACTTAAAGTTGAGGAAGTTGGATAGAGCTCTAGTGAACCAAGAATGGTAACAGCAGTTCCCCTCTTCTGGGTTGCCGCTCTTAGTCCCGAGATCTTGGATCATAGCCCTTTTGTTGATTAAAGTAACTCAAGAAGAACCCAACTGAAGACCTCCTTTCAAGTTTTTTGACTGTTGGGTGAAAAACCCTTCCTTCAAGGCTGTTGTTCAGGAAGTTTGGAACAGGCAAGCGGAAGGTACACCCATGTTCAAATTGGTTTCAAAGTCGAAGATGTTGAAGGAGTTGAGGAAGTTAAATTTCTGATTCTTCTTTGACATCCAGCAAAGAACCCGTGAGGCAAAAGGGAAGCTTGTGAAGTGTCAAGAAACAAACAGGTTAAATCCTAAATCTAAGTGAGGCTGATTGGGAAGGTCTAAAAGAAATTGGTTTTGGTTTTTACATCTTAAAAAAAAAAGGAGTTGTCTTTCCTAAAGTAAAAATCCAGAGTCTCTTGGCTGAAGTTTGGTGATCAAAATTCAAAATTCTTTCATCACTCCTTGCAACTAAAATATCATAGAGAAGCCTTAAGATCAATTAGTGATGATCAAAACCAACATGCCTCTTCCCTAACTGAAGTCAAAGCACACGCCATAAAGTTATTTTGAGAACCTGCTCAAGGATCCAAGAGCACCAAACCATATGTTTGACCGGCTAGAGGTCTTGATAGCTAAGAGGATCCATACATCAGATTGGGATGGAGCCTAATGGTTACAACAACTTCTTCCATGGTTCTTGGGAAATCATTGGTAAAGAGGTTTGGGGGGCTATCAAGAATTTTTTTGCTTTTGGCTCCTTGCTAAAATCCATTAACTCAACAGTCATTTCCTTGGTTCCAAAGACTGAAAATGTTGCCATCTTCTCTGATTACAGGCCTATTTCTTCTAATAAGATTTACAAATGCATATCGCAAATTCTAGCTGATAGGCTTAAGCAAGTTTTTCCCTAAAAACAGCTTTTATTAAGGGTCAAAGAATTGTGGATAATGTATTTATTGCTCAGAATCTCCTCCTTAATTACCACAAGGATAACTTTGGTGAAAGATGCACTCCAAAACTGGTTATCATGAAAGCTAGATGGTGCTTCTTGGAACAAATTTAAGAACAATGGAGTTTTTGCCCCAATTCACCCATTAGGTGATGCAATGTGTTATGACTCCGAAATTCTCTATTAATTTGAATGGCTATTTGGTGGGCTTTTTCCCAAGCTCACACAGGCTTAGACAAGGGGATCCTATTTCCCATTTATCTTTTTGTGTTGGTTGTGGAAATCTTCTCATGTATAACGAGAGAAGTTGGTAGAAAGGAAGAATTTTCATATCATTCGAGATGTTGGAAAAAATGGCTAAACCATTTATATTTTGCGAAGGATGTGATGTTGTTCTCAAAAGGAGATGATTCGTCAACTAAACCGCTCAAGGAGGGGCTGGATGAATTTTATTGTTTGTCTGGTCTCTAGTGTCTCTCAAGTAATAAAGGAGTCCCTAATATCTTCAATGGGGTTTAAGCTTGGTGAGCTATAGGTCAAGTATTTGGGAGTTCCCCTTACATCTTCTAAACCAAATAAAGCTACATGTCAATTTCTAGTTGAAAAATTCAGCAGGTGGATCAATAGCTGGACAAGCAAAATTTTATCTTTTGCGGGTGAAGTGCAACTAATTAAAAGTGTACTCTTCTCCATTCAAGTTTATTGGTCTCCAATTTTATTTTTCCTAAGAGCATTCTCAAGATTATGACCACGAAAATGAAACATTTCCTATAAAATGACAATGAAGAAGCCAAAGCAAAGGCTAAAGTAGATTGGGAAATGATTTGTAGACCAAAAGAGGAAGGAGAGTTGGTTATCACTGACTTGGTCACTTGGAATAAAGTGGCACAACTAAAGCATATTTGGGTTCTTTGCTCAGATGTAAGTAACTTTCTTTGGCCAAGTTGGACACGTCCTGAGCTAATAAAGGATAGTAGCTTCTAGTCTTTAATGATGTCAACAGTAGCTTCATGGCCTTGGAAGAAAATCCTACAACTACAATCTTTGGCTCAAAGTTTACTTAAATGGGATATAGGGAATGGGAGTACTATTTCCCTGTGGTATGACAAATGGCACCCCAAAGGTCCTCTTGTGTGTTGACTGGGTGAAAGGGAAATTTATGAATCAGGCATGCCAAAGGAAGCTAGACTTTGTAGTGTAATTAATGAAGAAGGTTGAGAGTGGCCATTGGGTCCCATTTGGGAAAGGATAAAGGATGAGCTAGGGGATATTATACAGCCAAAGGTCAGCTGTGATGATGGGTTGGTGTGGAAGGTGAAACCAGCAAGTTAGCTGTCAATAAAAGAAGCATATATTTGGGTAAGACAGCCAGCAGTGAAGGTTCCGTGGTCTCAGTTGGTGTGGTTCAAAGCCTTGGTTCCTAGGCACAATTTCATTTTACGGTTGGTAGCTCAACAAAAACTTGTTACTCAAGATAAGTTATTGCAATGGGGAGTTAACCATAATAGCTGTTATCTATGCAACAACAAAGAAGAGGACCATAATCACTTTTCCTCAAGTGCTGTTTTGTTGAAGGGGTATGGAGTAAAACGAGAAGAGACTCAGGATCTGTAATCCTTCCATTGAGGACATATCCCACCAAGTTTTGTCTTACTTATATTTTGTTTAAAATTGTTTCTTAGTGTAAATGTTGAGAGTTAACTCTTGGATGTAATAGTGCCATGAACCTAAGCTTAGTGCCTTTTGTTTTGTTTGGTACTTTGTTCAAGTTCTTAGGTTTCATGTGAGATGACAATGCTAGAGATGGTAAAGGCAAGAAAAGAAAATTAAGGTTACAAGTGAAAGATTGTTATAAAAAAAGAAAAAAGAAGAAACTTTAGCCAGCATGCTTTCATTCATGACACCTTTTTTCATATGAATATTACTAGACATCGCAAGATAGCTAATCAAGTTCTCTCTACAAACTTGATAGAAAATATTTTACATGTATGCACACATAGAAAACTGGCAAACAATGCTAAAATGAAGACTAACCAAGGATTTCCTCAATGCCTTATTCGTCTACTATAACTACAACTATCTTCCAGCAATAAATTGTAAGAAAAAAAAATTTTTGGATAAGTAATTCTTAAGGAAAAATTTCTAGATTAGCGGATAAATGTGGAAGCATATCGACCATTACCAAAGACAGTGCAAAGAAGATGTAAAGCCCTGTGACCATGCAATTGTAAAGGCTTAACTTTATCTATTGTGAAAGTGGTAAGACATTTTTCAGCAGTACAATTACTGACAAAAAAATTATGCAGAGACCAGGTGGAAAAAATTTACCACCCCCATATACCATGAATCATTGCTGGCCCCATGCTGTCGAGTATATCAAACTTTAGCTTTTTATACCGTTGATTGTTTTTTGGCATTGAATGATCTGGGTGAGAAAAAGTAAAGACCTATACCAGTAAAAGCAACTTCATCAGTAAATTTAGAGTGGAGTGAGTATGCTCTCCAACAGTATCTATAAAATATGAATTTCACTCAACAAATCTGGCGATGGTAATAGATTAATGCTCTCAGGACAGAAAGCTTACAGGTTGTGAAGGAGCAAGCCTTGCTACACTGTGAAGCTTCACAACATAAGCAGTTTCAAAGTGAGCAAGATCTTTATGTGCCTTCACCTGTAACACTCCTTTTAGTAAGTAGTTACATTCAAAAAACTTATGGAAATCACTCTATACAATGGGTAAGAGGAATACATCGTTATAGAGTTTTGAAGATGTAACTGGTTGGATGAAGCTTGTGTACCTGAACAAAATGAAATTGGAATACCCAAAAGAAATCAAGATTTTTAACTGAAACTGGAAAATTGAAAAAAATGAATGTAATAAACTCTTCTATCAATTTTTCATCTTTATCTAAAAGAGAAACCTAGGCACTGGTATGTGTGTGTGTGTGTGTGTGAGAGAGAGAGAGAGAGAGAGAGAGAGGAGAAAAAAGAAAACCAAGGCGAATGATATGAATAAGCAAGTGGGCTTGTATATTTATTCATAAATTGAAAAATTAGAAAAGCAAAGGATTTTGCATGTCACTGCAAAAAGATCAAATCTCTATTAGTAATTATAACCACCTGGCAAATGACTGGTAGCAACATTTTTTTATCCATTTCTTTCCCAAAAAATGACCCCTTCATACACTACTATTCGTATTGAAATCCATTTCTAATACTTAAATACCTTTGCATGATTACAGCTTGCACGTAACAAAATAGTTATTCATAAAAGGAAATTGACAATAAGTTTTCTTGGATAATTCAGTAGATTTTATTCATAAAAGAAAAGTTACATAATTCAGGGATAGATTAAACTATCAATCCCTCATTATCTAAAATTTTTTTAACACAGCACTAGCTAGACTTTGATCCTTTCGGTGAAGCTGAATAGTCTAGAAAATGTATAGCATGTTTACCATAGGTCAGAAGACATTATGCACTTTCCCTTAATAGATGATGAATTGTATAATTGATTTTAGAGCTGTTTTTGCTCCCAAATAAAAGCACTCACTCACAAGCTTTTATACACTAAAATTACAAGACTAATCCAAACCAGGTCATTTGAACTCCATGCATATACCATCTATTTCAAATAATATGCTAAAAGGACATAACCCCAATCTAATGTCCTAAAGTATACATACGCTGATGGTATCGAAATTCCGTCTTCCTTCAGAAATCTTTGAGCACCGTCAAGACACTCAGGAGAAAGCTCATTGTCACCAAAAGAGCCAAGTAATTCGCTGACCTAAAGGAGCAAAACAGTGAAGGCACCAATGAAAAGTGCAAAGCAAACAGATGAACAATCAATTCCTATAATCTCCAAGGATACACCATACCAGGATATCAGCCTTCTCAGGTGCATCCCATTGTCGCATGTCACTAGCAACTATAGTTACACAGCTCTCCCATCCCTCAAGCTTAATCAAACTCTGACAAAACAACATACCATCATGCCAAAATCTGACCATGGCTCAGAAAACATTTTATTCAATGATGAAGTCACTCCATCTCAGTTATTTCTATCCATGAATCACTTCCTCACAACTAACATCAATATATGTGCAATAAAAAAATGAAAGACATCAAAAGTGCACAGCCTGATTGAGATAGATGAATTTACATGAAGTGTGATCACTGCATTTGGATTTTTCTCCACAGCATAAACTTTTAACTTACGGCCAGTTTCTTCAGCAGCCTACATAAGCATAGTAATCAGATAAGTCAAACCTAAGAGCACTTCTACACCAACTGAAACGAAGAAGCTAGATAACAAACCTGCAATGATGCCCTAACAAGTGGGCCACGTCCAGCTCCCACAACCATCAGTATCTAGGCACATGCATATGGACTTCATTATAATTATTGAAGCAAAGATAAATGACAATCAAGGATAACCAATAGTCAATCAAAAAAGAAAAAAAGAAAAAAAACCCAACAGAAAGAACAGGAACTGTACTGTTGTTAGAGTTGATGCATTTTCATCTGGCACTCTGTCCATCAATGCTTTCTCAATTGCCCTTTGGTACTGAAAATTAACAAGGATATATTAGCATAAACAACAACGTCATCAGGCAAGTTCCCAAAATATCAGCAGGTAGTTAGTTTTTACAGATAGCTGAAAAATCTTTGTGCTTACACAACGTCAACATGTTCACATATTATTTTAAAAAATTATGAGATCAGTGGTGTTGGGGAGGGGAGAGGAGAGGGCTCGAGGCTTTGTTCTTTTTCATGAGGTTATTGACTAAACATAAATGCTTCTATACTGGGGGTAATTAAAATAGCCCACCATAAGCCTCTAGTTTACTAACTCCACAAAAATGGTCCTGTTAGGAGCTAAAAGACAATCTGCAGTTCAAATTATCCAGGTCTCTTTCCCATTATTATATTTTGTGGCTTTAAAAAAGGATTCTGGTGATACCTGGATATATTTGACAGCATCTTTCTCAAATGTCTCATAGGTTTGAGCCTCTAGATTATCCATGAGTGGCTGCACATTGGACATGATAACAACATAATACTGAGGTAAATTCATATTCTCTTCAAAACAAATGTTACAAAGCTGGAAGAAATCTATCTTTTTGCATTAGAAACTTACTTGCAGTGGAGATTGTAGGAAGTCCCGATAGCCAAGCTAACAAAAGAAAGAAAACATTCGAGCAAAAGTATCAAATATTAAGGAAAAATATAAGAAAAAGATGCATATTATAAAAACACAATAAAAATAAGAAGTGCATGTGTGTGTAGGTAGGTAAAAGAGCAACTAGGGGCAGTGGCAATACTACACCTCAAAGCATTCTTGCTCTGGAAGTGGATCCATCCTTTGATAGAGATACCCCACATACTCCAAATATGGCCTTAAAGGATGCTTCTGCTCATCTAAGAACACAAGTTTTTCCTCGGAATTAAAGATAGGAAAATTGATGTTGCCATGGTCACGAAAAAACTTACAATTAAGTTAGTAGTGCACCTAAGTCACCACCCACAACCCACCCACCAAAAAAAAAAAAAAAAGATTGAGAGAAGCATATATACATCCCAAGGCAGACCAATTTCACTTTAAATGCTTTTCAATAAGTGATGCAAGTGCTTCTTTGCTGATCATACAAATGGACTGTATTTGATGAAAACAATCAAGAGAATATGATGATGTGGGAGACCAGCACGTCTTAAAGGAAGCACACTTACAGGAGCATGCACTTAAGACTTTGGCTAACAGGTATCATGCAGAAGGGAAAGAAAAAAGTAAAGAAAAGTGAGAGCAATCCTTCTGTTCTTATGTTTGCAAATGAGAAGGAAAGGAAGCGAATATATTTTGGGGGTATTATTTTACTATAGGTCCCACATATTCTGCCGAGCAGTATCATGGAAAATTTTGTAAAATCCCCATAAAGTCCAAACGAAGACAAAAGAATGGGAATGCATTTTAAAGATTGAACATATTTTTTGAGGCTATAATTAACATTTACAAACTAGAAACACACTTTCAACCCTTACATTCTCTCTTAATCCAAGCACATAAATACTGCATTACCTTTCTATCCCTTCACATCCATTGTGCACCATAGTCATAAAAAATAAAATAAAGGGAGTTAGTAACTTACACTCAACATTAGTATCATCCTGGATAGAAACTGATTCTGAACTTGCCCCCAAAATTTTACATTGAGATTTACCAGAAATGACTACCTGCCAATATATTGTATGAAATTGCATTGTTCAGAAGAATTATGAGAATATCTACTGCTTAAAAGTGATAAGTCAGAAAAAAGTGGAAGCTATTACATGCAAATCATGTGTGCTTTAACCCTAAACATGCTTTCCTTGATCTCATTAAAGCATTTACTGGGAGATTCTTTTTCCTTTTAAGTTCCAATGTTCCTCCTAAAAACATGAGACAGAAATGGATACTTAGAGTGATTGAGGCAAGAACAAAGCTCTATACCACACAAAACAATATCTACCCTGGATAAATAAATGACAAGGATGCTGCAGGTAAGAGGAACGCCTTCCATCTCCTTGCTAGTGTTGAAGAGAGCTTCCTCAAACAAAATTCCAATGTGCAGTGGTCTAAACTCCTTTCACATAGTCATGCAAGGGCAGTGTAGGAAAAATAACCACTCCTCAACCATTGATGATGGAGAAACATGAGAGGCTCTCGGCCAAAAACTACTTCTAAAAGCTATTTCAGACCAGGCCAGAGCAACTACAGTTTCTCCAGCAGCTGGTACAAGAACCACGCTTAGGTACAAGAAGATTCAGGTTGGAAGCCAACAGTGCAAGGACATAAATTTTGCACTGAGTAAACCCTAGTTTTTATAAGTTGGGACTTGAATAAACAAGCTTGGAAAGTTAAGTGAATGCTTAAAGAAATAGGCTTGATCATTTAAGGAGATGCTTTGGCTTGAGAGCAGCTCTGAATTGGACTATTCAAGAGACGTATTTTCTAGATATCTGAGATGAATATAAGAGTTATCAAAATTGGGAATCTAGTCCCCAAAAGTTTGGAAATAGGGTTGAATATTCAAGCTTGAAAGTAGTTCAAAATCATTTTATTTGAAAACTAAGTTTAGGACATTTCTAGAAGCCTAGAAGTTGAGATTTGAGCCCCGAAAGCCTGGGAAACTTGACCTAACCCTTATCTCTCATCTAAGACCTATTTATGTATTCCTTGAAGCTCAAAAAAAATACTCAAAAGTTCACTCAATGCCTTACTCCAAGAAAAAGTGCAATCATTAACCTTAGAAGCCTCAAAAATGGCACCAACATTGTTGACTTATGTATGAATAAGATTATTATGCTAGCTGTAAGAATTATATTTAGATTAAGAGTTTTATTATATTTCCTAATATAAATTTTCTGTATTTATATATATCCTATTTTTTCTTGTATAAAAGAGTGAGAGAAGTAATAATTAAAATAATTCCTTTTTCCTAAATTTTTTATAGTATCAAAGCCTAAAAACCCTTTTTCAGGTCAAAATTTTCCAATTTTTGGTGCGGCCTTCAAAACCCTAAAATACCTCAAATTGGGGCTTCCCTAGTTGGAGTAGGAGATAGTCGACACGACCCATCCCAAAAGTTGTGCCACCCAATTTCCGACCTATCCCTTTTTTCCAATCATCGAAATCCGTGCATGTGAATCACATGCACTGCTTGAATCTTTCGCCACATGTTAGCATGTGATGTGCATGTGGTTTATTCCGACCACCGTTTTTGGTCAGCTCTCCACCGGTTATCTTGCCATTTTTTTTCAACGCCAACTAGCTGTCCTCTAGGTGATTTCGATCCAATTTGAGTAATGCACGTGGATTTACACAATCAATTGACCTTTTTTCTTATCACTTTTCCGATCAAAGCTGGGAGCACTTTACCAACAATTTGATATCATCAACAAAATCAGTTAACAACAATGTATTATACATCATTCTCCATGTAGCCAAGTTTCATAGTAAGATCAACCATGGGTATACGGAAATTGCTTTGACCCTATTGAATTTTTTTTTCTATTGTCTTGATGGCTTGGGATTATTTTTTCTACATTGTTTGAATCATGGAAACTGATAAGAACATTGCTGCCACTAGTACTGATAATCCTTCACTACACATTAGCCCTGTAAAGCTTAATGAAAATAATTACCTTGCATGGTCACGATCTTGTTTATTGTTTATCAAAGTTAAGGGAATGTAGGATTATATTACCGGTGCTAAAGTCAAACTAGCAACAATTGATCCTACCTTCAATCAGTGGGACTCAAAAAATTCACTGGTAATGGTCTAACTTATCAATTCCATGCAGCCCCAAATTTCAAAGACATACTTATTGCTCAACACAGTAGCAAAAAAATGGAATGCAGTGGCTCTCACCTACTCACAAGTGGGAAATGATGCTTAGATTTATGAGATTCGAAACAAGGTTCATGGTACAAAACAAGGAGAGATGGCGATCTCATAATATTTTTTCTGAGTTGAATGGTTTGTGGCAAGAACTTGATTATTATCAAGATTTTCAAGCAGATTGTATTAGAGATGCAATCAAGTTTCAAAAATTGCTTGCAAAAAAAAGAGTTTATGATTTTTTTGGTCGGGTTGAACAATGAATTTAATCAGATCAAAGTTCATGTTTTGAATAAAACTCCTTTTCCTTATCTTGAAGAGGCATATTCCGATGTTCAGTAGGAAGAAAGCAAGCGCAGTGCTATGCTCTATATCTCGCAAGTTGAAAAGTCTGGATTGGTAGCAGCTAGTATTCACCAGAGCAGCTAAAGGTACATAGTTCTAATAAAGATCATCAACGACGTGACTATTGTGGGAAACTACACCATACTAAAGAAACTTGCTGGAAGTTACATGAACGACCAACGAAAAATCGTGGAGACAAACGAGTCAATTCTACAAACACTCAGGCTAATTTGTCAGAAACTATGAAATCAACTCCTAAGATGACTCCCTCTGATTTCTTCTCTCCTGATGAGATTCAACATCTCAAGCATCTCTTGTCCCATGCAAACTCTTCCTTCAGTGCCAAATCCAACTTTATGAAGTCACGTAATGCTTTTACGGCTCACCGTGATATTGATTGTTGGATTATTAATTCTAGTGCGAATAGATACATGATAGACTCCTAAAAAAATCTTCTTGAATACTCACCATGTTTAAAAAAGTACAATGTCCAAATAGCCAATGGTTCTTTTACTCCTATATCTAGAACAGATTCTATTTTTTATACTCCCCATATTAAACTATTCTCAGTATTTCATGCCCCACAATTTCCTATCAATCTCTTATCTGTTAGTACACTCACCAAAAATCTCAACTGCAAAATTGAGTTTTGCACTGATCATTGTATTTTTCAAGATCTTAAAACAAGGAAGAGGATTGGCAATGGTAGATTGCATAATGGCTTATATATGCTAGATGGGAGTCATGGTTCTAGTCTTCAATTGGCTTTTTATGAGGGAAATAAGGATGTCAACAAAGAAATATTGAAGTGGTATAGACGTTTAGGACATCTTTCTTTTTTTGTGTTAAGCAAATTATATCCTAGTTTGTTTTCAAAGACTCGATTTGATTCATTATTCTATGAAACTTGCGAATATGCTAAACATTCTCGAAACTCTTATCCTTTGAGTAATAATAAAAACAAGCTCACTTTCATGACTATTCACTCTGATGGTTAGGGCCTTACTTAGACCACTTCCTTGTCTGGTAGTCGATGGTTCGTTACTTTTATTGATTATTGCACCAGGATGACTTGGGTATATTTACTTAAAGCTAAGAGTGATGTGTCTTCTTGTTTTCAATCTTTTCATAAGATGATTTGTACTCAATTTGATGCTAACATAAAGATTCTTAGGACTAATAATGGCATTGAATATATGAATGAAAGATTTGGTTCTTATTTGGAGTCACATGGGATAATTCATCAGACCAATTGTCCTTATACGAGTGCACAAATTGGGATAGCTAGAAGGAAGAATAGGCATTTATTAGAAGTTGCTAGGTCACTTATGTTCACCATGAGTCTTCCTAAGCCTTACTAGGGGGATGTAATTCTAGTAACCGCTTATCTTATCAACCAAATGCCTCTTAGAGCCCTTGAATACCAGAGTCCTTTAGAAACCTTAAATAGGAAAAATGCTTACACTGTTCCTCCAAAGGTGTTTGGATGTGTTTGTTTTGTTCATACTAAGGATGCTGGGAAACTAGATCCACGAGCTCTTAAGCATGTGTCTATTGGGTATTCACCGACACAAAAGGGTTATAAATACTATCATCCTCCATCTATGAAGTATTTTGTTAGTATGGATGTTACTTTCAAAGAAACTAAACCTTACTTCAATCCAACCCAATCGTCTCTTCAGGGGGAGCATGATGAGAAGGAAGAGATCTTACCTTAAATCTGTGACACTTAGTGATCTTACCCCAAGGGAAAGTGATGATCAGAGGAAGACTATTATTTAGGAGACTATTATTCAAGGGGAGAAATTGGGTGTTTAGATAAACCTGATTTGAAGAGGTACTCAAGGAGAGATAGAGACAAGATAAAAGAAGCCATTGTGCAACCTACTATATGCCAAGAATCATCCTCTTTTAGTGAGTTACCTTTTGATGATTTAGATAAACCTATTTCTCAAAAAAAATGTGTTAGGGCCCATACTAAACATCCCATATCTAATTTTGTTTCTTATGATTCCTTGTCTCCCACCTATAGAGCCTTTGCCTTGTCCATTTCGTCTATGTTTATTCCACAAGATTGGAAGCAAGCACTCAAAGATCCGAAATGGAAAGGAGCAATGATTGAAGAAATGAAAGCCTTGACTAAAAATGAGACTCAGGAGCTTGTCACTTCTCCACTTGGAAAGAAACTGGTAGGCTACAAATGGGTGTTCACTATAAAACACAAAACTAATGGATCAGTTGAAAGGTTTAAAGCTAGATTGGTAGCTAAAGGATTCACTCAAACCTATGAACTACCAGGAAACTTTTGCTCCAATAGCTAAAATGAACACAATTAGAGTATTGTTATCATGTGCAACAAATCTTGACTAGGACTTATAGCAATTTGATGTGAAAAATGCCTTTCTACATGGAGATTTAGAAGAAAAAGTATATATGGAGATCCCTCTTGGATTTGATAATGAAACAACACAAAGGAAAGTATGTAGACTGAAAAAGACCTTGTATGGACTAAAGCAATCACCTAGAGCATGGTTCGAAAAATTTAGCAAAGCCACGGTCTCTTTTGGCTATCAATAGAGCAATGCAGATCATACCCTTTTTATTAAACATAACAAGAGTAAAGTCACTATTCTCATAGTCTATGTTGATGTAGTGATGACAAGAGATGATAGAGAAAAGATGGCTTGATTGAAGAAACTATTGAGATACAGATTTGTTTATATTTAGAAAAGATATTTTCTAGAAATATCATGTATTATAGCCTTTCTATGTATAGAGATATCATGTAATATAGTCTTTCCATGTATTATAATTGTTTCCTTTTTTGTTCCTTGTAATCCTCTATATTAGACCAGATGTTGTAAGGAGAATAATAAGAAAAAAAAAAAGGAGATTTCTTCTTCACCCTCATCACGTATTTTTCTGACATGGTATCAGAGCCTAGGGTTTAGGAATTCTGGAATTTTTTTTTTTCCTTATCTTCGGCCTCCATTGCCGGGTTTTTTTACAGATTGGCCTTCATTGCCAACAATCAACTTATTCCTTTGTCTCAATCCTCGTCTGGTTCCAGTAATTGCAACATACCTCGCCTTCTTTTTAACACAACCAGCAATTGCGTTAGAAGACCAACATAGGTTGACCTAAACCTGCTGGGATGCGTCTTCCCTGGTTCTTTGTGTTCTGACATTAATTGCTGAACATCTTTCTCGGTCAACATGTCTGAAATTGTCAACAGCCCCAAACCATTCGAAGACTCCAATAATGTCCAGAAAATTGGAGAATTGCAAAATATCCGAACCTCCTATAGATTCAATGGGAAGAATTATCTAAAATGGTCTCAATTTGCCCGAACTTACCTCAAAGGCAAAGGAAGACTCAATCACCTTCTTGGGACCGGACCAACAAAGAACGATCTTGCATTTACTGCATGGGATGAAGAGGATTCAATGATAATGTCGTGGCTATGGGATTCAATGGATCCTACAATAAGTGACACTTGCATGTTCTTCAACACAACAAAGGAAATATGGGACTTCCTACGTCGCACGTACTTAAAAGCCCATGATGCTGCACAAGTGTATGAGATCAAAGTCAAAACTGGAGCCACTAAGCAAGGGGACAAATCAATCACAGAATATGCAAACATATTGCAAAATCCGTGGCAAGAACTTGATCATTATCGAGTTTTTGAAATGAAACACCCTGAAGATGCAGTTATTTTGAAAAACTTCATTGAAAAAGATCAGGTTTATGATTTCTTGGCTGGGTTGAATCCGGAATTTGATCAGGTTCGAATCCAAATCCTTGGGAAAGAGGAAACTCCCTCCCTAGAGGAGACCATATCACTGATACGGGCGGAAAAAAGCCGACGTGCTGTTATGCTAGAAACCCGAACAACAAGTGAGTCAGCCCTGATCACAAGGATGGAACCTCGAGACACAAGGAAAAATAACATGTCAAAATACCAAAATAGGGAAAATTAGATGAAGGAAAGCAAAGACAACCTTTGGTACACTTATTGTAAGAAACCAAGGCACACAAAAGAGAAATGCTGGAAACTGAATGGTAAACCACCGAGCAAAGAGTGGGGAACCCGTGGGGGGCAACAACAATCTCATGCACACATGACAGAACAGTCAAAACCAGAGGAAAGCCCAGCAAAGGAGGGGTTCAATAGTGAAGAGATTGAGAAACTAAGAAACTTACTGAGATCCTTGGAAAAAACCTCTGGAACGTGTTCTCTAGCTCTCTCAGGTAAACCTTTATCTCCTCTTTGTATGAATGCCTCAAATAACTTACATACTAATGCATGGATAATAGACTCTGGAGCCACGGACCATATGACTAACATGTCACAACTCTTCCATACATACACCTCATGCCCTAGTAATAGGAAAATTGCAGTAGCCAATGGCACGTTAGCTACTGTTGCAGGGATTGGAGACATACATATCACACCTACTATTACATTAAAAATGTCCTTCATGTACCAAAACTATCGGCCAGTCTTGTCTCCATTCAAAAACTCACCAATAACCTGAAATGTTATGCTGTTTTTTACCCTTCTTACTGTGTCTTTCAGGATCAGGAAACGAGGAGGAGGATTGGACTTGCTAAGGAAAGTAGTGGCCTTTATTACCTTGAATATTCGAAGAAACCTAGGAATAATTTATCTTTTCTCAGTTCATCAAATAAACATGCTATTTGGTTGTATCACCTACGTCTTGGACATCCATCTTTTAGAGTTCTCAAAGTCATATTTCCTCATCTGTTTCAAGGAATAGATATTACAGAATTTCATTGTGATGTGTGTGAATTTGCAAAACATACTCGTGTATCTTTTCCCATCAGTAATAAAAGAAGCTTACATCCTTTCCATTTAATTCATAGTGACGTATGGGGGCCTTCCACAGTCCCTAATATTTCTGGAGCTCGTTGGTTTTTATCCCTAATTGATGATTGTACTCGGGTTACATGGTTGTACCTTCTAAAACAAAAGTCTGATGTCAGCACTATCATACCTAATTTTGTCTCTATGATTCAAAATCAATTTGGGGTGAAAATAAAAATGTTTCGGACAGATAATGCTAGAGATTATTTCAACCAAATATTGTCACCCTACTTCCAATCTCAGGGTATTCTCCACGACTCTTCATGTGTTAACACACCTCAACAGAATGGGGTAGCTGAAAGGAAAAATAGGCATTTACTTAACACCACACGAGCTTTGCTCTTTCAAGGAAATGTTCCTAAGTCCTTTTGGGGGGAAGCCATTCTAACTACTACATATATGATAAATAGACTTTCATCACCTGTCCTAGACAATAAGAGTCCCATGGATCTCCTTCATAGTTTCTTCCCACATTTCCGAACCTCAAATGGGCTTACACCTAGAGTGTTTGGGTGCATAGCCTTTGTCCATGTCCATAATCATCACAGAAGTAAACTTGACCCCCGAGCCATCAAGTGTATTTTCTTAGGTTACTCATCTACTCAAAAGGGATACAAATGTTATCACCCTTTATCTAGGAAATGGTTTATCTCTGTTGATGTTACATTTGCAGAAACAACTCCTTTCTTCTCCAAGTCCTCTCTTCAGGGGGAGATTTCGGGTGTAGAAGAGAATACTAATGAGTACTTTGAACCACTTCGATCTCTTGATCTTCAATCTCGTGATCTTCCTCTCGTACCAAACACGGTCAACCTAGGGTCAAATTCTGTGGAACCAAATGATGACCATCCCAAGATTTCTCAAGTATATGCAAGAAGAAAGGTTACTACTGAACCAACACAAGTCAAAGAATCCAACTCAAATAATGATAATGAAGTCATGGAAAAATCTGATGTGCCTCTAGATGCACAACCTATTGAACTATCTATCAATCCAACAGATGACCTTGATCTTCCCATTGCTGTGAGAAAAGGAACCAGAGAATGCACTAAGCAACCTCTTTATCCATTATCCCACTATGTCTCACTTAAACATCTATCACCAGCACACAAAAGGTTCATTGTGAGTCTAAACACCATTACTATTCCTAACACAGTTTCTGAGGCATTGTCAAAAAGGGAATGGAGGAATGCTATGAGAGAAGAGATGAGTGCCTTGGAAAAGAATAAAACATGAGAGATTGTTGACAAACCAAAAGGAAAAAATATTGTTGATTGTAAGTGGATTTTTACAATGAAATACAAAGCAAATGGATCCCTTGAAAGATATAAAGCCAGATTAGTAGCCAAGGGTTACACTCAGAAGTATGGAGTTGACTATCATGAGATTTTTTCTCCAGTTGCAAAAATGAATACCGTGAGAATTTTATTGTCATTAGCTGCTCACTTCAATTGGCAACTCCTTCAATATGATGTCAAAAATGCATTTCTTCATGGTGACTTGGATGAAGAAATCTACATGAATATTCCACCAGGATTTCAAGGAGACACGGAGAATAAGGTATGTAAACTGATGAAGGGTCTTTATGGGTTAAAACAATCCCCTAGAGCTTGGTTTGGAAGATTTGCAACGGTAATGAAGAAATCTAGTTACATACAAAGTCAAGGAGATCACACTCTGTTTATTAAGCACTCAACTGCAGGGGGAGTAACTGTGCTTATTGTCTATGTGGACGACATTATAATAACTAAAAATGATGAGAGAGAGAAATATAAATTGAAGGAACAGCTAACCAGAGAATTTGAGATAAAGGAATTGGGAAAACTAAAGTACTTCCTTGGTATTGAAGTAGCTTATTCTACACAAGGAATTTTCATTTCACAGCAGAAATATGTAACCGACTTATTGGCAGAAACCGAGAAGATTGGAAGTAAACCAGTCTCTACTCCGATAGATCTAAACCACAAGTTGGGAGAAGCTAAGGAAGAGCCAGTGGTTAACAAGAGAATGTACCAGAGATTGGTTGGAAAGCTTATATACCTAGCTCACACTCGACCAGACATTACATACTCAGTAAGTGTAATTAGCCAGTTCATGCATGATCTGAGAGAATCTCATCTTCAAGCTGCGTATAGGGTACTACATTAGTTGAAAGGCTGTCCAGGAAAGGGAATTCTGTTCAAAAAGAACTCCAAACTTACTCTGGAAGCCTACACAGATGCTAACTATGCTGGTTCTCCAATGGATAGAAGATCAACTACCGGGTATTGTACCTTTGTTGGAGGTAACCTGGTAACATGGAGGAGCAAAAAACAAAATGAAGTACCACGATCTTCAGCCGAATCAGAGTTTAGGGCAATTGCTCAAGGACTTTGTGAATTGCTTTGGTTGAAAATCATCCTAGATGATTTGAAAATTAAATGGGATGGTCCTATGAAGCTATATTGTGATAACAAGTCAGCCATCAATATTGCTCATAATCCGGTACAACATGATAGGACAAAGCACATAGAAATTGATAGACATTTTATCAAGAAAAAATTGGAGGAAGGGCCGGTGTGTATGTCCTATGTTCCAACAGGACAACAATTAGCAGATGTTCTAACAAAAGAGCTGAACCACACAAGTCATCATAATCTTGTGACCAAGCTGGGAATGGAAAACATCTATTCCTCAGCTTGCAGGGGGAGTATTGAGATACAGATTTGTTTTTATTTAGAAAAGATATTTTCTAGAAATATCATGTATTATAGCCTTTCTATGTATAGAGATATCATGTAATATAATCTTTCCATGTATTATAGTTGTTTCCTTTTTTGTTCCTTGTAATCCTCTATATTAGACCAGATGTTGTAAGGAGAATAATAAGAAAGAAAAAAAGGAGATTTCTTCTTCACCCTCATCACGTATTTTTCTGACAGAAACTTTTGGCTCAAGAATTTAAAATCAAGGATCTAGGAAAATTGCAATATTCTCTAGGAATTAAACTTGCTAGATCAAAGAAAGGTATCTTCATTTTTCCAAGAAAATATACTCTAGATCTCTTGGAAAAAACTGACATGTTAGGTTGTAAACCAGTAGAATCTGCCATTGAAAGCAACCACAAGTTGCAAGTTGGAATTGGTGATTCAGTTAATTTAGGGAGATACCAAAGATTGGTGGGAAGACTAATAACATCTCTCGCACACTAGACCAGACATTGCATGTGTAGTCAGTTTAGTGAGCCAGTTTATGCATGATCCATGAGAAACACACATGCAAGCGATGTTTTGCATCTTGAGATACCAAAAATCTGCTCCAAGAAAAGGACTACTGTTTGTTAAGCATGGTCACCTTCAGATAAAATGCTTTATAGATGCAAATTGGACTGGATCTCCAAGAGACAGAAGGTCTAACACTGGTTATTTCACACTTGTAGAAGGTAACTTAGTCATATGGAGGAGCAAGAAACAAAGTGTAGTTGCTCGATCAAATGCTGAAGCAGAATATAGAGCTATAGCTCAAGGGATTTGTGAGCTTTTGTGGTTGCAAAAGATATTAGAAGAATTAAATCTATCAGGCAAAGAAGGACTATCCTTATACTATGACAATAAAATTGCTATTAGTATAACATAAAATCCAGTTCAACATGATCGAACCAAGCATATAGAGATTGATCAATACTTCATCAAAAAGAAAGTGATTGATGGTATCTTGAGCTTATATCACATGACATTTGATAAGCAACTGACTAATGTGTTCACCAAAGGATTATGTCATAAGACCTATCATACTTTCATTTGCAAGTTGGGCATGTGTAATATTTGTGCTCCAACTTGTGAAGTGTTGACTCATATGTGAATAAGATTATTATGCTAGCTGTAAGAATTATATTTCGATTAGGAGTTTTGTTATATTTTCTAATATAGATTTCCTGTATTTATATATATCCTATTTTTTTTTATATAAAAGAGTGAGAGGAGTAATAATAAAAGCAATTCTTGTCTCCTAAATTCTTTAAACATATACTTCAAATGCACCAATTAAATTTAGCCATGTCAAGACCTAACAACCAATAAGAAGACACCATTTTGCAACCCTAAAAATCCATGGGAGTATACCATTTCAAACTCCTTAAACCAACAAAAGCTCAAAACTTCAATCCATAAGGTTTGCACCAATTCACATGTCTTTGCTACCAGGCTCCTTAGTTGGTTGCCCTTCAACACCTTCCTAATGGATCCACAATTTCAAATTATCCTAAAATCATGACTTCAAGGCAGGATTTCATACTTCAAATTACAATCTTGTCTTCAAGACACTATTTCATTAGGCCTAAAGTCAACAAAACCTTTCTCCTTCTCCATCACGTAGACCACTCTCTCTAAAATGGAGATCCTAGCTCTCACTCTCTCTTTCTAGAACACAACCAAATTTCTATCCTTAGCTACTCCTAATCATTTTCACACTTCTACCCACACCGAATTTGTAGCCGATGCATGATTAATGGCCCTCACTCTCTTTGTTCGTAGGCATTTGATGCCCTTTTTCCCCAACTCTAACACCATTACTTATCCTATTATGCATGTTGATGAAGAAATATTGACATTTGTAAGCAATTTCCATTTTCCCTTCTTTTTTTTTTTTTTCTAGGCTGTAGTCAATTAGTTTTTTGACTTCAAAGTGAGTTTACTAGATGTCTATTGGTTGTTTATTGTGTGGTTGTAAGTACAATTTAGATTTTTCTTTTTGGGTCAATTCAAAAAACTAAAAGTTGGGAATGCCCCTCTCTCCCACAAGGTTCAATTCCAAAACTAATGAACTAGAAATAAAATTGTGACTTGCACCACTATCAATCAATATAGAAATTTGATGTCCATTAAGTGCACCTTGAAACTTAAAGGTATGAGGCCCACTTAAACCATGTAAAGCCAATTCCAACAATTCAAATTGATGCTCTGCCACCATCTAATCAACTACATCTCCAACTGCACTGTAAACTAAGTAGCCCCAGCCCATGAATCTCCTTCCGCTGCACACCCATCCTCTAACAACATTATCCGTAACATCTTATTTGGACATTGATGCCCTGGTGAAAAAGGTTGATCACACT
The DNA here is from genome assembly GCA_037954665.1 of Laguncularia racemosa. NCBI lineage: Eukaryota > Viridiplantae > Streptophyta > Magnoliopsida > Myrtales > Combretaceae > Laguncularia > Laguncularia racemosa. The sequence continues at coordinate 435,839 of JBBMOL010000329.1, forward strand.
TGAAACATAATTCCTTGTTCCACTTGTCCAAATACTCATGGTAAGTCATTGGTTTTGGTCCACATCCTATACTTCTCTCTCCTATTCTGCCACTAGCTTCTGAAGTGCCAAATTGCTCAAATCGTGGCCTTGAAGCATGACTACTTCCAACTAGAACAGATCCTTCTGGCCAAACTGGCACCTCAAGTGTCATACGCCCATACATTCCACTGTTTAGCCAGAAGGATATTCGAGATGTTGCAGGAGCAAAAGGTTGAACTAAGCTTAGTCTGAGTAGCCAGTGGAAGTGAATTAAACTGCCTAACTCATGGTAAACTACCCTCATCCCAAGTGTGGTGGCAAGTGTGCGACTTCGCCCAGTGCCCTCCTCCATGTAGAGATTGGCAAGCCACTAAAAACATACTAATAGCAACCACCCAATCAGCTACCAAACTCCATTAGACATGGAGAGCAAGTCTTGTAGTTGCAATCTACTGCATATGGAGAACACACAACAAAGTCCGACTCAGAAGTAGCTCTCCTAGTATCTCTCTTTTAGCCAATCAAATCAAATCTTACATCTGAAGGATGTAATTTGGTAGAGCATTCATTGTACTAATACCAATGAGTTTGGTCTTAGTTTTGTAATTGTATTTCTAACCGTCTTTGATAGATGTACACTGTTTTCAAATTAATAAATTATGGATTATCCAAAAAAACTACCCTCAGCCCGTATCCTCTTGCTTACCAAAGAGAAATTGTCAAATGTCAATAGGAAGATTCCAAAGTTAAATTCCTGCTCTACATCGAGAGCCATCTCTACTGCTTTGGCCACCGTAATCGGTTCAAGTGTCCTCATTCTCAACTTGATTTCATCACATAGACCACCCAAAAAATAACCTAAAGATTGCAGCTCAGTCATTTTGGTACTTGAGAGGCTAAAGCTTCAAATTCTTCCAAATACTGGGCTATGGATACTCCTTGTTTATGTGTAGAAAGGTACTCATACAGATTAGTAGAAAACTGGCCTCCATACCGCATCATCAACTCTTCTTTAAACGTTTGCCAATCCAAGTGCGCAAATTGGTGTTTCAACATTTTCAACCAATAAATTGTCTTTCCACACATAAACATGCTCGCAACAACTATCTTCTGCTCTTCTTCAATTTGATTAGCCTTAAAAAATTGTTCAACCAAAGTCAACCATTTCACTGAGTCCAATCCTTCAAAATACGATAAATTCATTGTACTCACTACCACTAACTTCTCATCATTTCTAACTAGTTCTGCATTCAATCAAACTGTTCTAAAGGATTATATCTGAATTTGTGAGCTCGACACATGTTCCTTTGCTCGAATGTATTTCTGCCAATCTATCCACAAATCATGGAGCATAGTCTCTAGATTGGACATCTATGAACTGATATCCATAAGTCACTCATCAGTAATAGCTGATCTCTTCTCCAAAGATGTTATTTGATCTTGCAACTCCAAAATTCTGCCACATTCCTCTAGGATTCCATGAAGCTCATCTCCAATAGATTTCATGTCCTTTTCTACTTACTCAACCCTTGCTTCCATCCTGGTCATTTTCTTCTGATCAAGTAAACCTTAACTACTTCCGTATTTAACTCTTGTCACAATCATCAAAATTCAATTGCCACAATCACAGTTTCTTCCTTACTCAATCTCATTTTCCCACAGATGGCGCTAAATTGCAACAACCAAACAAATCGACAACATTTCAAGGACACACACTACTACCCACATATGAGATTCACACCAATCAAGTAGAAGATTACCTAGCGAAAAGCTTAATCCCAGGCCAACAATCTTCCAAACACATGATTTCCAGAGCTTCTATCTCTCTCTCTCTCTCTGTGTCTATCAGGTCTAGATACTTGTTAACAAACTTTCTAACTAACTCCCCTTTGTCCTTTTTCTACACCAAAAATACCCCTCCCATGAACAACAACTGCACACGAATACACACCACACCCCTTATACTTGACTCCACATATATGGCAACACACATTACCATCACAACATATACCCAAACAGCACACTCACAACAACAATACAACACTCATTAATCATGACAACACAACACATACATGACAACACAACACACATGACGACACAACACATGCCCACAACACGAACAAATAGGAACTTAATGAGGCAAACATCATTCATAAACCCTAAGTAAAGGTTTATGAAGAAGTGGTCTCATTACAATGCTTATATTTATGCTCACCACATGAGGCATTATTCAAAGTAGCACCAACTACCAGTTTAAAGGAAGGGTTAAGACATGCCAACATTTGTTTTTATCATGCTCCTCTCCTTGACAGGTCAAGTTCAAGATATCAACATAACAAAATGCAATGTTCAAGAATGCATATGTCAATTAAAACATGCTTTTTTTTTTGTAAGTAATTAATTGTATTAATAAGAGAGAATGTATAGCCGCTAAACGCGGTAATGGGTTACAGCAAAATTCTATCATAGAATTAGAATTTTACAAATTTTATGAAACCAGTGTAAACTAAACTTAAGGTACAAGAAGCATAGAATAAGCTAAAATCTATCTGGTTAATGACATTGGCAAAGATAGTGGCAATCCCAACAGAGTTGAGTTCCTTGCTCTCTAAATGCAGTATACTGCTGCAGCTGAAAGTGCTACTCTCTATAATGGAGTCATGGAGTAGCTTCTAAGCGATGGGTGCATGAGGCCTATGGTTGCTTTTTGCGAGGAGAGGAAGGATATTGGACATTTAAGTTCCGTCAAAATTGTCTTCCATACCTGTTTAGAGTATGTGCACTCGAAAAATAAATGATCATGGTCTCATTCCTACTTGAACATAGGAAGCAACTTGATGAGGAAGATATTCCCCAACTATTAAGTTTGTCTACAGTGTGGTGTTTCCTTTTCTAAGCTAACCACAGGATAAATGAGTGTCGTGGCATAGAATACTTGTTCCAAATCATCATAGCCTAAGGGACAGTGCTATTATGATTAGATAATGCCTTGTAAGCACTTTTGATAGAGAATATTCCATTTACATCCTTATTTTAGATAAACCTATTAGCTTCATGTGAGTTAGGGATTATATTTGAGGATATTGTAAACCCATTCCAAAAATTGTTCTATGAAAATTCCCAACCATTTACCTTGTATAATTGAGCACAGCCTAGCATTAAAGGGAAGCCCTAAAGTAGCAATCATTCTAGCGCTATGCATCATGTTTAGAGGCCCAGTTGGCAACTAAAAGTCTATCCATAGAAATATAGAAAGGCTATCACCCACTTCCCACTTAAACATGCTTCTTGCTAACTGACAAAGTTTTAGCAATTTACTCTAACTCCACAAATGCTTAAAGGGTCTTTTGTCTCCCAGAATGAAGTTCCTCTAAGAAAGTTAGAATGTACCCATTCACCCCAAACACCTCTGACTGAGTCTCCACATAAATGCCAAATATGTTTTAATTAGGCTACTTTGTTCCATATTACAAGTTTAGAAATGCCCAAACCCCCTTGGTCAACAACGGTGCACACCTCTTGCCTTCTTACCTTGGCTTTCATTGAAATATTAGGCTTTCCACTCCATAGAAAATTGCGCATAAGTCTTTCAATAGATTCAACTACTTTTTTGGTAGAATAAACATTGATGTCTAATATACTCGCATTGAGAATAGCACTGACTTGATGAGTTGAAATCGTCCAACATAGGATAAGAACTTGGAAGTCCATGAGTTGATTTTGGCTAAGATTCTATCGATTAGAACTTCACAATTTGCTTTACGGAGTTTGGAAGCTAATATTAGTACCCTAAGATAACGGTGCACACCTCTTGCCTTCTTACCTTGGCTTTCATTGAAATATTAGGCTTTCCACTCCATAGAAAATTGCGCATAAGTCTTTCAATAGATTCAACTACTTTTTTGGTAGAATAAACATTGATGTCTAATATACTCGCATTGAGAATAGCACTGACTTGATGAGTTGAAATCGTCCAACATAGGATAAGAACTTGGAAGTCCATGAGTTGATTTTGGCTAAGATTCTATCGATTAGAACTTCACAATTTGCTTTACGGAGTTTGGAAGCTAATATTAGTACCCTAAGATAACGGATGGGAAGTGTCCCTTCTTTAAATTCCATTATCTGGAGTGTCTAAACCTTTGCTGGAGGAAGTACATTAGATAAGAACACAAGGCTTTTATTACTATTTACTTTTAAATCCTAAGATAGAACCAAATATTCTCAAAGATACCTTAATCACTTTAACTGACTCAAGACAAAAGATCACAAGGTCATCTGCAAAGCAAAGGTGTGTGAGTCGCTCTTTCTTACATCTCCAGTAATATGAGAATCTAAAGTTACAATGAGCTGCCTTAATATCCCTGAGTATACTTCCATGCTAAGTACAAATAGATATGACGACATGAGATCACCTTGTCTAAGACCTTTTGAGCTAGGAATGAAACCAACCAATTCTCCATTAATATTGAAAGAAAATCTAAGGGTAGAGATACATTGCATCACCAGCTTGATAAAGTGTGCAAGGAAGTTCATGCTTGTAAGTATGGCTTCTATAAAGCTCTAATTTATGGTATCATAGGCTTTATGAATGTCTACTTTCAGCATACACCTTGAAACTCCTTTGTTGTTATGGTATCCATTGGCTAATTCTTGGACTACAAATATGTTATCCGAGATACAACACCTTCCAATGAATGCAGATTGTTCTTTCCCTACTAGCAATGGTAGAACCATCTTAATTCTTGAAGCCAATAGCTTGGTGACTGCCTTGTAAATTGTGTAACAATAGGAAATTGGCCTGAAATCAGCAAGATTTATGGGAAGAACAATCTTAGGAACAAAGGAGAGAATCGTACAATTTAGTTCCATCAGCACATTTCCCAACACCATACTCTTTCACCCCATTGATCATATCTTCCCCAATAATGTGCCACGTAGCTTTAAAGAACCTAGTAGAAAAACCATCTAAGCCAGGAGCTTTGTTGTCTACTTGGTCAAAGAAGGCCTCTTTAATTTCCTCATCCGAGAATGGACTATTGATTTGCAAGACTTGTTGATCCGAAATTCGTTTATGAATATAGTCTTGCACCTCTGTGTTTGTGATAACCATTTGCTGTCCTCCCATCACTTTGGAGAAGTAGGCTACAATTTCCGTCTTGACATACACATCCCCACAAATCTCTGTTCCATCCTCATTTTTCAGACTGTGTATAGCATTCTTATTTCGCCTATGACTAATCACTTTATGGAAATATGAAGTGTTCTTGTCTCCCAATTTTAGCCATTTCACCCTCGACTTTTGTCTAAAAAGACTTTCTTCTGCTCCTCTTAGCAGATAGTATTCCTTAAATGCTTCTTTTCCTTGGTCAAATAGTGCTGTGTTTCCATTTGCGATTAAGCTTTAGATTGCCATTAAATGTTCCTTTGCTAATTTGACTCTTCCTGAAAGGTGTGAAAATTTGGTGTTATTCCAATTTTTGAGTTCCTTCTTTAGCAATTTCATTTTAGTTGGAACCTCTAACTTCTTGTGACCAAATTGCTTCTACCTTGGGGAGGAAATCCGATGACTCTATCCAAAACTCAAAAAATTTGAATGGATATTTCCTTTTTGCAATACTAAGCTCCATATGCAGAACTCCTACTGGATGATCAGAAAAGATAGGGGCAACAAAGCTAGCATCACAATTGGGTAAGTTATTTAGCCAACTTTGATTTACCAATATCCTATCCATCCCAACCCCCCGCCCCCCCCCCCCCACCAAAATCAAAGGTCATCAAGTTTTGCTTCATCTAGGAACTTTACAAAATCCATCATTGCTGATGTTTTCCTCATATTACCCCCCTTCCTCTCATTGATCGATTTGATCACATTGAAGTCCCCAAGGACCACCCATGGATGATTAGCCAAGGAAGGAGCTAACACGACTAAATCCTTCCATAGTAATTTCCTCTCACTTTCAGAATTAGATACATAGACAAACGAAGTATAAAAGGAACGATTGGATCCAAGGAGAGCGCAATAGCAATGGGAGAATTGCTTGTGCTCCTTTTCAATTCTAATATTCCAGCTTCTTGGGTCCCACATAAGCTATATCCTCTTTCTAGCCATGGAGTTAATACTAAACTCCCAATTAGCAACTAGATTCGACTTAACCCTATCTCCATTATTCTAATTTACACGAGTTTCCAGCAACCCCATTACCAATACTCAATCCTCCACACAAAACTTTCTTATTTCGGCACACTTCAATGGGTCATTGAGACCTCTTATGTTCCATGAAGCCAAACTCATTATAATGATGAGAAAGTTATTAAGTATAATGCTTCTAACATTTGTAAACCTTCTTCTTCTTCTTTCCACTTGAACTAGATGATCTCCCATCACTAGACAAAGCCGAGTTAATCTGTTAGCAGATCTTTTCGAGGACTTAGTCACCGGGTGGTTGATGGTTACGTCGGGCTCTATTCTCTTGGAACAAGACTCTCGCCCTTGTTTCCCTATGTTGACAGAATATGAGGGCTCGTTAGAGAGAACCCCAAATCTCTAAGACGTATTTTTTTAGATTGAAAATAGCTAGTTCCTTCCATTATCTTTCTGCTTGTTAAGTACATCTAGATTTCCAGGGTGGTTGCTAGCCACCTTCCTATTTTCACTCCCACTATCCTATCACACTTGCCATATCCTAACAGACTATCCTTCATGGCATGACCCTAACTACTCATACCTACACATACACAATTCATGACAAACACACACACATAACACACGACAGACACACAAATTGCATGTCAAGCACATACACACAAACTGCACTAACAGACACACCTACACTGCACATACACAGACACGTCACACCTTAGACTACAACACAATCTCGACTAGTCCCACTTGGATGGTCAACTCTTCCTATTCCTGCGTGTATACAACTTCATGGGAGTGGTGGTAGGCTATTGACTAACATGCCTTCCCCCCTCAAGATGGCACCTAACCTCAGGTGCAAAGTGAGGATAGCAATGGCAGATCATTGTCGCTTCTTCCCACGAGGCTTCTAATGGAGAGTAACATTCCCAGTGAATCAAGACTTTCGGCTAGGAGTTGCTGTTGCAAACCTCAAGGATGGCTTGTGGCGATGGCACGACGTAGCCTTGGCTAGTGAGAGGGATACTATTATATGATCACTCTTCATTACTTTTGTTTAATTCCTTGAGTTCCAATTCCGATTCTACTCTCGCCTTTAGTGTTTTCCTCCCCTGTCTACCTATGTTTGCAATCTTTGCTCAGGCTCGTTAGAGAGAACCCAACGATCTCAATTCTTAAAGTCACTTGAGTTTTTTTGAGAAAGACTTATATTTCATTCTTGGAGTTCTTCCTTTAGTACATAAGATCAGAGGTACATTTCCAGCCCTCCCACTCTCCTACGCCACTCCTTCTGCCTCCCAACTGTCAAGCCATTTTCTCCTTCTTTTCCTCCCACTACTAGACCCACTATCCATCCCTTATAAAAGTAAAAGCAGAATACTACATCAACATAAATGCAGCAACATACACATGGATTCCTTGGCCCATGGACACCAAGCAAGACACACAAACACACTACATTACCTAACATAACCGAATTGAACAACAACTATAGGACAGCCGCATTCCGCAGTAGTTTCACTTAGCCGCCTTAGCACACCTCGAATAAACCCGACCGAAGAACCTTGGGTTATTGTTGCAGATAACAGATACTAGGTTGTGTTGGGGGTTAGCCGATGAAACGTTTTAGGCTAGAAACATGGAACACTAGATGGAGCTTGCTAGTAGGGGGTAAGTGCAATTTGTATGCAACAAAACCGATACGTGCATCGATTGGGAAGGGGCTATAAAACCTCGGAGACAACTTGTGAAGTTTTGCAGTGGATAAGGAGGACTGGCGGTATGGCTTTAATCGAAGGAGGACCAAGTCACCTAGGTTGAAGGAAACCTCCCTGTGTTTAGAATCGTATTGCACTTTCATGAGGTCCTAGGTGGGAATCAGTTGGTTTCGCAGCTCAGTGAGAATGGTGTCTCGATCCACCAAGGCTTGGTCCATTGCTGCTAATTTAGTTTAGCCGAGAGTGTAGGCAAGAAGGCATGGAGTAAGGCGTCCGTAGACTAAATGGAAGGGGGTTGTTTTGAGGGAAGAGTGGTAACCTGTGTTATAGCAATACTCTACCCAAGGAATCCACTCCATCCAGCGTCTTGGTTGATCACTCGTTAAACAGCATAGATACATCTCAATTATGCGGTTAACGACTTCCGTTTAACCATCACTTTGAGGATGATAGGCAGAGGAAAAAGAAATTTGAGTGCCGCTGAGCTTGAAGAGCTCATACCAAAACATGCTAGTAAATGTGGCATCCACGTTGCTTACAATAGTTTCAAGGAGTCTGTGAAGGCAATAAATCATATCAAAGAAAACCCTGGCTACCGATATAGCTATATAGGGATGGCTCATGGGGATAAAGTGTACGTATTTAGAAAATCGATCCACCACAACCATGAGAACAGTTTTACCATAAGATTGGGGAAGTGCGTTGATGAAATCCATTGAGATGTCAGACCAAACTTGGTGTGGCACTTGCAATGGCTGTAGTAGGCCAGCTAGCTAGAGGAGTTCGACCTTATGTTGCTAGCAGGTGAGGCAAGCACGTACCAGATCCCTTACTTGCTAGTTCATATCCCTCCAATAAAAGTCTTGACTGATGCGATAGAGTGTACGTTGATGGCCTTTGTGGCATTAGTCATGGATTGCATGTATAATGGTGGCGCAATGGGCAAAGTTTGACTTTAAGTAAACTCTATCCTTAAAAAAATGAGGCCTTCCTTCATGCTCCACTTTGGTCCATTTTTCGAATTCACTGGCAAAGATCTTGCAAAGTGGGGGAGGCGGCAGTCTCTTCCCTGATTAAGTTGAAGAGGTGCAGCTAAGGTGTGGAGATGGCTAAGTTTTAGGCTCCAGTTTCCTCCCAGTGTGAAAGGGCATCAACTAATCAATTGTGCTTCCATGGTTGATACTGGATGTCAAAGTCGAACCCCATTAGCTTTGCTAATCCAATGATGCCAAGGCGAAGTAGTGATCTACAGCACCAAGAGAAACTTCAAACTATAGTGATCCATCTTGACAATAAACCTTCTTCCCCACAAGTAGGCTCTCCAATGCTAGACGGCCTTCGTCAATCCAATCAATTCTTTCTCATAAGCTGGTAGCTTCAAATGTCATTGCGCAAAAGGGCGAATAAAGAAGGAAATGCACCGATTTTCCTGTTGCAAGACAGCCCTGATTCCACTATTTAAAGCATCACACTCCACTATGAAGGTCTAGGAAAAATTCGAAAGTCTCAACACAGGGTTTGGATCATGGCGTCTCACAGCGCAATGAAGGCGCGATCTGATTCTTCTGTCCACAGAAAGTTATTCAAGCGCAGCATCTTGGTCAAAGGTTTAGCGATCAAGCCATAGTTGCGGATAAATTTGCGATAATAACCAATCAACCCTAAGAACCCCCGCAAGGCTGTGATGGTTGTCGATTTTGGCCAAGACTGCACTACTACTATCTTTTGGGGGTTTGCTTCTACGCTAGTAGCAAATATCCGATGGCCAAGGTCAGCGACTTGCTTCTGCGAGAAGCTACACTTAGATTTCTTGAGGTACAATTGGTGTTGTTTGAGTGTGGAAAGAACCAAGTTGAGGTGCTGCAAGTGTTCCACCCAAGATTGATTGTAGATGAGGTGATTAGTAGCTACTGTAGTTCATGCACTTCGTTCACCTCTCGAATAGCCGCAACTAGCCTTGGCAATTCAGAGGTCCCTAAGATCCCTTGTACTGTTACCACCCTTGTCCCTTGCTAGAACATCATCCTCATGGAGGAAAAATCCCTGGCAATTGGTCCAAGAGACTTTAACCAATTTACCCCCAAGACAACCCCTACTCCACACAAGGGTAGGGAGTATAGGTCAAGGAGGAATGGCACGTCGTCAACCAGCAAAGGCACTTCCCAACATATCCCTTGATGGTGGCCCTCTCTTATCATACAGCCTTGTTAGACTCATGGCCTCCAAGAGACTAGCAGGTTGGTGGAGTTCCCCTTCTGCAATGAATTCCTTCAACCCACTAATGAAGATACCAATTTCATTTTCTAGTGTGAAAGTTGCAATTTGCGCGAACAGTTGCTCAAACTTTCGCTAGTAACCATCCACCGTGGATGCCTGTGGCCATTTGGCTAATTCCCAATTTTATTACTCCGAACAGGAGGCTTGAACCTTAAATCACATAGGCGTTTGAACTCCAGCTAGCTTCCTAATTGATAGCTATCTAATTAATGCTAATTACAATCTTTGTCATAATTGGAACGTGAATCAATCTTGTTTAGGAAAGTTTTTGTGTCTTGAATATACTTGCAATATTTGAGACTTAACACCTAGCATGTTCATTCTTAACAACCCTAGCTCACGAAACTAGAACCAATCCTATCTCATAACTACCACTCCTTATCGGCATTCTACCTTGTCAACATTCTTCTCAAGCGCTGACATTTCTCTTTTGACACGTTTAGTTGGCAAAATGAAATAAAGTAATTATAGAATTACAACTATTAAGAAATAGAATAAAGAGGTAATAGCTGTACCTCTATTTGTTCGCACTTAAAATGATATTAGCAACATATTAAACATATATCTAAAATTACAAATAGGTCCTGAAATGAAATTGCAATTGCTTATTTAGCAACAATAAAAATTCTATAAAATAACTATTCCCCAAACCTAACACAATATTAGCTTTGTAAGGAAGAAATAGCTATTCTATCTCACCCCCATGAAGTCAATCAAACATTTTATTCATCAACCCACCAACACTGCCCCAACCCCAACCCCAACCCCCAATTCCATGTCACTGGCATTCCATGTCATTTCTGCCAACTATCTATTTGCATCTTGAAGGGTCAGACATGGGTCTCATATCCTCACCAGCATTATGTCACATCAAGGGTGTATGAAAGGGGTAAACAATAATCTAGGCCTAACAAAGCAATCATCAATAAATGGAAGCTTGCCTTTTCTGGGTGCATCAATTCACAAGAGCGGAAAAGAACTCACACAAATTGGCTAGCCAGCAGCTGCCAAGAAGAGAATTGTCTTGTCGATCGTATACATGACCACAACTACCCTAGGATTAAGATTATGAATAAAGAAATAGTTGTCCTATAAAAAAGAAGGAACATTTGTTCCATGTTTTGTTGCTAATCTAATGAGCAATAAACAACAGATAATGCCTTAACAAGAAGCACAGGTTGAAAAACAAAGAATTATACCTGTATAGAATGGTCAAAAAATCCAGTTATAAGCTTCTGATGCCTTTTCGACAAGCAAGGATAGCCCCGTGCATTTGTTAAGAAAGACTGAAACATGAAAACATGAGTTATACATGTACAGAAATTTGGACGCTTGTGACAATTAATTTTAAAACAAATTCAATTCCTTCTAATAAGGTAGACAAATGAAGTTTGAATGCACTTACACCTGTACTTAATATGGCTGCTCTAAGTGGCTCTCCAAACCATCTTCCAAGTGCATTTGCAGGAGGTAACGAACTCCTAAAGAATAGAAAAAGATTACTGCAAAACTAAACTAGGCAGTTGGAATACGAGAATGGTCCAAGGAAAATGCAGCAGCAAAGCACTCACAATATATCAAGGGCAACGAAAAGCTGGCTGTGATGCTCACAGAGAAGACGGAAGGTGTTCCACAGTTCCCAAGAGTCAGACTGCCATAAGAGGGACAAAAAGTAATGCAAGTGAAAGGAACAAAGTGAGAAAGCATTTACGAGGTTGGGGACTATTTACTACTTACCAAATAATTAGAGCGAGCAGATTCATCATCAGCTTTAACCAATGGAATTCTAAGCCACAACTGGACATGAAAAGTTGGGACATATGAATAAGAAAGAATGCATAGAGGAAATGAGTTGAGTAAGATCAGAAGAACCTGCATGTTGTTGAGGCTCTGTAAAATCTGATTGATGCAGCGAGCATAGTTAGCACAGCATGAAGAATTCTTAGGTGTGGGAAGCAGGCAAGCCTGTATGGATAGATGAGAAGCCCAAGCTATTTCTTTCTTTAATGTGATCTCTGAATCGCTTCTGAGAATGGGGTCGTCGGAGTCCAGGTCAATCCAGGAGCTGATTTTGCCTTTTACACGCCGCAACATTAGTGGGGTATGAGTATCAAGGGTGAAGGTTCATTAAAAAAAAAAAAAAGGAACGAGAACAAGAAGAACGCATACCGACAACACGACTGCTCCACTGAGAAGGGGAGAGTATTAAGTCAGACGCAGCAAAGGGGGGAACTGATGACTCAAACGTGCTCGGCCTATACAGAGGATGCATCTGCATTTCCCATTTCAGATTTATTACAGTTACTAGTAGAATAAGTCAACAAGACGCATGTAAAAGTGACTTATTGAAGTTGTTAAATCTTTTTCCATAGAGAGAGAGAGAGAGAGACTCACGAGTGGCGCCACCACAAAATCAAAGCCACTGGAAGTGAGATTAAAAGAGAGAAGGTTAGGAACATCGTCATGGAAGTCGGTCTCCACTCCACAGTAGCGAGACTCGCTCCTATCACCGCTCATTCTTTCCCCTATAGGCATTGAAAAGAAGAAAGCGTTCCGTTGGGGTTGGGATTGCTGAGGCGGATGGATGGGTGGGTTCCTTCTTTTTATAAATTTTCAAGCCAAATCCAAAGGTAGGGTTTTAGAGATCCACATAAACATAACATAAACCCGTCTTCTCTTCGCCATGCGCTCCATTGGAGTTCGAGCGACCCGCACTCAAGTTCAATTTTTTATACATATTAAGTTGATTTTTCAAACGTACGTAAGATTACAAATTCTCCTTGGTTTCCATACTATTGAAATTTTCTATAATAATGCTTATATTTTTAATGCATCACTTTTACATTTAGTTTCATCATTAATTTATATATTAAAAATAAAAAATTAATAATGATAAACTATAAAAATTTAATATATATAATTAAATAATAAAATTAAAAATTAAATCAATCTCATTAAAATAATATATAATACCATATGAAATAACAAAATACAAACAAATATTTCATTAAGATTACTAGGTCAACATTATTTGTCGTTTTTCACAAAAAAAAAAAAAGAAAAACACACACTCTATGATTTGATATAGTGAATAAAGTTCTTCCTCTTTATGCACTATGTTATTAATAGAATTTTTAAAAAGATATTTAATGATTAAGTTAGCATCAATTTTTCATATCGAAGGATTCTTTGAAAAACTTATGACACATTTAATTTATGGAATAGAATATTTAAAAAATAAAACTGCAAATTTTAAGAAATGGAAGAAAAAAAATAACTATCCATTATATTTCATTTAAGGTCTCACAAATAAATATGAAAATATACTAAAAAAAAACTAGTATCTTCGTCTTGGAAAGAAATTACAATTCTATATTCTGCAACAATTTGCAATGGAAAAATAGCTATTTTATTCAATTCTTATAAAATAAATCAAACTAGTTAAAAAGCTCATACAATGCACAGATAAAACATAACAAAAGACTAAATAATATAATAAAATAATAAGTTTGAATTATGGTTGTATTCTCTTTAAAAAAAAAATGTAAACGTAGTTTATATTTTTATATATTATTCGAAAACATATTATCCAATAAAATATCTAATAAAAATATTTTGATGTATCATTTAAGTAAAAAAAATCAAATAAAATTAAATTAGTATTTATAAATGTATAATAAAAAATCAAATATTATTAAGTAAGGATATTTTCTTTAATAGTTAATTTGTTTTAGCAAATGAGAGAATCAATATACCAAATTAATCAACAAATATGTTATTAAACGCAATCACTCCAACTCCGAATTAAAATCTATCAATGTTTCAATTAATGCTTGATAACAATGGAAATAATAAAAGTAACATAAAATGAATGATAATAAAATATGAAAGGTAAAAAATATTTTTTTGCTTAAAAAGGTAAAACATAAAAGGTTCCAATACATTGATTTTTATACTTTGACTTAAGCATGATAATTTTTTCCCCCACAAATATATATCATAATAAAGGAAAAAAGTAGTATATATTTATAATTTTATACTATTTTAAGTTGGTTGAATATATTTATTTCCATCATCTTTATTGCATTAAAAACCATTATTGTAGTCATTAAAACCATTTATAGCATTTGTTCATACCTAAAAATTTTACATTATTTTTTATATCTTATAGTTGCATTAAATTAATATAAACATCTAAAGTATCAAATTACAAATGACAATCATTATATGTTTAAAAGTTAAAATCATGTTTGATAAAGGCATAAATAAAAGTTAGTTCAACAAAACATCAAAGTGTAACATGAATATATACAAAAATATGAGGTTAACAATAGCAACAATCTTTAACTTCTTTAATATAGATAACATTACAATTTATTGCAAAAGATACACTCTTAGGATCAAATATATACCTTCTCTAGTATAGCGCTAGGAAAAAAAATAAAGAAAGAGCATATTGAAATAGTCACACATTTGAAATTGATGATATGAACTCAAAGTAGATAATTATTTATTTGAATTTAAAGAATAACACCAGCAATTAAACTTTCACTATCTATAGATCAAGATTACAATTTTTATTATACAAAGTAAAACTTCAATAAATTCCATCTAATAATCCTAATCAACTCATAGGATGCTAACCATTTTTCATCACTTTCGACGCTTCACGGTAAAAGAATTTTTCATCCTCTACGCTAGTACATTTTAATACTCGACATCTATTTTCCAATACAAAGATATTTGTCTATTTGATTTCCTAGATAATGGAGAAAAAAATACAGTATGAAGTAATACATTATGCGTTTTACAAAGATTCAATTGAGAATTTGAAACAAGCCAAATGAAGAGAACGATGGGAGAAAGAAATATGGAACAGGTGAGAACAATTGCACAATGGACCATTTTATGAAGGATATATATAATAGATAAAACTACTAAATGAGAATGAAACTAAATAAAATGTAATAGTAAGCAATTAATTGCATAATATTAAATGTTAAAAATTAAAGATAAATATAACAAAAATAAATAAATTTGATTGAATTGTAATAAATACCACCATAAAATTTGGAATGCTGTATATTATAATATAATGCAGCTCACTTCACCATAATATCAATTCCATCATGATCTTATTAAATATGGAATAACTACTATGGTATTTAGTTGTATTTTAGCCCATAGTAGCAATTTATAAGGAATCTCTCTTATGTAATTTTTAAAATATTTAATTCTAAAATTTTTAAAACCAAATCCAATCCAAATGTAAGGTTTTAGAGAAACCCTTATAATAGTTATAAAACTAAAAGTTAAATATTTATTGTCATCGTTTATAACAATTTAAGTTAAAACATAAAAACTTTTCACAATTATTATTTCAAAATTCAATTCATAAGAAAGTTATACAATCCCTTGTCTTTTAGAGGGATTTGCACAATCATGCATTCTTAATAATAACTTAAACACATAGTAACTTTTCACTCTTTCATCAAACTAAATGGAATTCAAAGAACAGAGTTCTTTTGAGATGAACTAAATTTAATGTCTTCCATTGAATGTGTAAACTAGAATTTTCTATCTTGAAACCATTATTTTCATAAGTCCAAATGATGTCCCTAGCACAATAACAAAAAAGAAGGAAAAAAAGAAAGCAACAAAAGAAATATATAGTAATGATGACTTTTGATTTTTAGATGAGATGGGCATATAAGTAGGAAATCTAAAACAAAAGCAATCAAGCAAAATTACATAGCCAATAAATGGATATAAAAAATAAATTAATAAAAGAAATAATATATATATGCAAAACAATTTTACCTATAAGAGTGCAAAATAAATAAAAACATTCAGATAATTCAATCTTGAGTAGATTTAGAATATAAATAACTCTCTACAAAGCCAATTTTTAGCTATTAAATGAACTTAGCTATTTGGGAGGACCTCAAGACTTTTCTAACATATCTATACTATTTTTTTTTTTTTAGAGTCTCTTTACTGACTTTGCCTTTAAATTCAAAATCACCTACTAAAATCAACACTATATGTTCAATTTTTAATCATAAAAAAGTAAAATTGTTAATAGGCCTTTCAATCATTGGCCTTAAAACCTAGCTTTGTAAGCCCATCATTAGAGTTAAACATACCTTGGTGGGAATGTATGATCTAGATTAAGCAGATCTATTAAATCCCTAAATACACTCCAGTACATGTCTTCATGTTAAGCATAGATATCTTAACAAAGATGCACTTGCTAAATCTAGCTTTTACCCTCCACAACTATAAATGCATAGTTGGGACTTCAAAGTAAAGGATCAAAACCCTCATACACACTCCTCATACACACTTTACATTATTGCTACTATCAAACTCTCTATGCACCGTTTGAAGTACAACATTATAAACTCAAGAGGAGGGGTGAATTGAGTTTAATTACCAATTATTAAAACTTAATGATTTCTCACACAAATGATCAAATAATTGAAACAATATAGAAATAATACAACAAATAAAAAATTGAAAGTAAAGAGAGAAAAGGATTAGATGATCAAGTTGAATATAATGTGGAGTTCAAATCTCTCCCTACTCTCCATGGCATACAATTGCCTCCAATCAAGGACTTTACGCACCTTTAGGAAAGATAAAGATGGTTTAGACCTTTTTGCATTGCTCCAAACCATTTACATCAGAAAACAACTTTTCTTTTGATGATGAAGCAAGACTTTTCCAAACATAATTTATTTATCCAAATAAGTTCTTTTAACATGGAAATATATATATAAAAAAAACATAGATACAAGATATTCAAACTTTGGATTTTTATATCACCTTTCAAGATAATTTTTTACTTAAAAAAGTATTTTCCAATATGAATCATTTGCCAAAAATTACTTGTATAAGCTTTTAAAGCTAAGCTTTGTCTTATCAAAATCCATTATCAATCTTGTGGTTCAACATCATCTACTAACTTGAGCATTGAAGTCCTATGCTAGAGATGCTTCCAACACCTCCATAGCTCGCATTTTTATCTTGTAAGAGTTATTTTCTCTCAATTTATTACCAAACTTGGCCCATGCCTTCCATCAAAGAAAAAGCAGTAACAATAATTGTTGTCCACTATTAATGGCCAGAAGTCACAATGGTTGGACCAAGACATACTTAAAGCTTAGGTAAGAATGTTGTTAATGATGCCAACACTACTCTTAGTGACTCACAAATTTCATGCCACCGCCACCACCGCTATAATCAAGGCAACAAAGGGACTATGACAAAGTTGCCTATCTAGAGCAACAAATAGTTGAGTTGCTTGCTAAGAATTGACACCTTATGGAGCAAGTGAATGCTATCAAGAATGCTTACAACACAACACTTAGCCATAGAGCAAGCACCACGATGATAGCACCTCGCATCACTAGCTAAACGCACTACAACAACAAAATTAACCCAATAACTTCACATAATTGAGCCAACAATTGACCTAATCAATCTAAGGCCTAGTTAATGCAATCCTTAGATGATCCAGGTTTAAATGAGATTAACAATATGATTAAATGCCTTATTGATCTCAAAGAGTCCAAGAAGAACAACCTATGGGACCATGTACTTTCCAAAATTGCATAACTTATCCAAATAAACTCTAAATCATGTGAAACTTGTATAATTTATTTTCTTTAATCCAAATTTGCTTCAAAGTACCTAAAAGCAAAATATGAGTGAAATCAATATAGTATTTAATAAATAATTCTCGTAAAACAAATTAGGACTATATAAAAACCAAATAATAATGTGTAATTATACACTTATCATCAAGCTTTATGTATCGGGTACTTTTAACTAACTCCTCTATTTGTTTATTTTTCCACCTACGATTGACTTAAGTATCAGAGTGATCATGTTGAAGCAAACTTCGATGCCATTTTAGTCATTTGTTATTATTGTAAGTTACTTGAAGCCCATTGCCTAATTAGATGAATATACACTATTAACATTTGGTACCCACCATGTAAGTGGCATATTGAAACCATGTATGAACATCTTAAAAGATCCTCATCAACCACTTTTGTAATGGTTGACAACACTCGTTCTAAGTCTAAACAAATAGTTCACCACTCTTAACCATTTCCAACATTAACCCACAATAGCCCACCACCAAATGGACCTATCAACCACCTTGCATCAAATCCCTTTGAGGCCACATGGGAACGATGATTGCCATGTTAAGATGGAACTCCAACTACAATAAATGCTCACTAAGAACCAAGGCCTATGAACATGCATCAACACTCTCAAAAGAGAAAGCCACTATTCAATACTATAGTTGAGAAACAGGTAAACGGCTATTACTCCATTGAGTCACCACTGCTATCACCAAGAAATAGCACTAACAATATGGGTGGCTTACTTGTTGCATCTCGCAGTAGAGCCCCATTGAGGGTTGACTCTTTTGTTGTCTCATGTAACCAGGTTGAGCCCCCCTAACCTTCGAGCTAAATAGTCTAAGGTTCACTTGCAAAATTTTGTATATAATGCTAATGTAGACAATCTTGACTAGGTCATCAAGTGGCTCATCGAGCTTTAAGAGTTAAAGAAAAATAAACCTTAGGAGTCATCATCCTTGGGTTAGTCCCTATTCACTTGCAAAATCTAGGTGAAGACTTTACCTACACAAATAAGGATCCTAACCTGGGAATTCTATGATGAAACTACTAACCTAGCAAACCACCTTATGTATTTTCGATCCCAAATGGACTTTTGAGACTACAATAAGGGCATCATGTGCAAGGCTCTCCCTAGTACATTAAAAAAAGCAACTCAAACTTGGTTTAAACATTTAAGGCTAGCTTTGATCTCCTCCTTTGATCATTTAATAGACCAATTTCATAAACATTTCCTTGCTATAAAATGTCGACTAAAGACTTGATGAGCTTAAGTACCATCAAACATGGCTTAGTTTAACATCCTTAACATCGACTTAAGTATCGCCCTGAATGTAGCTATACAAGGTATCCATCATAACCATACCTTCTTCCTCACTCTAGTGAAGAAGAGACCGACCATTATGGAAGCATTCTGTGAGAGGGTTGTGATATATATTACTATGGAAGATAATCTTAAGGCTTAGAGCTCACTAAGCTCCAACTCCTTTGACTTAAAGAAATATGTTAATACCAAGGATTGAGCCTTAGTCAAGGATCACTCAAGACCCACCCCCAACCCAAAGTTGAGCCATCAAGTGATGGGGATGGTTGCAGGTGAGACTATAAGTGTGCCATCCCTTAGTTTAAGGCTTATACACTACTCACCAAGCTATAGGGCCAAATAATCCTTGAAGTCAGGAATAGGGGTATCTTGGCTAGGCTAACACGAAGAAAAGGCAGCTTTAGTAAGGGGAATAATGATAAGTTTTGTGAGTTTCACTATAATGTGGGCCACACCACTAATGAATGCACCAATTTGAAGAATGCACTAAAAGACACCATTAAACGCAGTTGCCTTTATGAATGCAATGTTGAGCACATGCAAGGTCAACACAATAGTGATGATCGACCCCCATAATGATGAAGGACCAATGACAATCGCCAAACTAATAATAATGCCTAATGCAACAATAACAAAAATGCCAAAGACCATCTCACACCGCATAGCTAAATCAACACTATTATGGGTAGTCCCACAGTAGGGGGTTGGTTAACTCATAGATTAAGGTCTAAGCTCAGCACAAAAAAAAAAAAAAAATCACGATGTCCTCAATATACAAACTAAGAAGACAAAGGTTAACACTTCCATCACCTTCTCCAATGACAACCTTGAAGGAATCTAGTACCCTTACAATGATCTATTGGTAATTTAGGCTAGGATTGTAGGCTTTCATGTTGCACAAGTCCTCATTGACATTGGTAGTTCTATGCACATCCTATCTAGCCCAAGTCTCGAGGTGTGCCTATTGAAGAGATTGAGCCACTATAGCTTAGCAATACCAAGGACTAAGTTACATAGGTCGAAAAATCTCTTTCCAATGACCTTAAGGAAGAGCTTGTTGCTTTCCTTAAAGGTAATTGTAATGTCTTCGCCTGCATCCTCTAACATGCCAAGCATTCCTCCTAAAGTCATTACTTACCATCCTGATATACATTTTGGGGTAAAGGTTGTTAAGCAAAAGAAGAGACACTTTGTCCCTAAAAAGATAAGCTGCCATTGAGATAGAGGTACATAAGTTGTTAGACGCTAACTTTGTGTGTAAGGAGCCATATCTAACATAGTTAACCAACAAAGTGCTGGTCAAGAAATTTAATGAGAAGTGACACATGTGTATCAATTTTATTGACCTTAATAAAGCCTACTTGAGGGCTGCTTCTTACTTTCGTACATCAATCAATTAGCCAACTTCACCTTAGGCCATACATTGTTAAGTTTCATGGATGTCTTTTCAAGCTACAATCAAATATGCATGCATGAGCCTGACTAGGTACACACATCTTTTGTCACTAACTTTAGCACATACTGTTGCAAAGCAATGCCCATTAGCCTCAAGAATGCTAAGGTAGCTTATCAAAGGTTAGTGATGAAGATGTTCAAGTAACAAATCGGTTAGAATGTGGAGGTCTAGTTAAACAAGATGATCATAGAAAATGTTAAGCCTATAGATTATCCTGAGGACTTACAAGAAGCATTTCATACACTACAACAATATAATATGAAGCTCAACTCGCATAAGTGTGTTTTTAGAGTCACTTCGAGCAAATTCCTCAAGCATATGGTCACCACATAAGGTATTAAAGCTAACCTAGAAAATATTGAAGCTATCCTTAACATGTAGCCCCTAAGATTGTCATGGAAGTCTAAAGGCTCATTGGAGGAGTTATTACACTCAATAGGTTTGTATCCAAATCCGCCTACAAGTGCTCAAAGTTCTTCAAGATCTTGAAGAACCCCTCTAATTCTGAGTGGATCGAATAATGCCAATATACCTTTGGTGAGCATAAGTTATTCTTAAACTCCCTACCCATCCTATTGAAGCTCACACCAGGTGAACAGTTACTCCTATATCTCTTAATTAGTGACCAAGCCCTATCTTTAATACTTGTTTGAGCCAAAGGTAGGGATCATTGTTGTATTTATTATGTGAGTCACCTTTTGCAAGGACTAAAGGTTAGATACTCTTCAGTTGAGAAGTTTGCATTAGTTGTAGGCTTATAGTGATCTCTACTTACTGGCCTTAACCTTATTTTAAAGCACACTAAGTGGTCATCATCATCGACTAGGCACTATGCTAGATACTTCATAAGTTGGACACCTTGGATCAAATGGTTAAGTACGACATTAAATGTAGTCCTTATAATGGACAATTCTGACCATGCAAGGCCATCAAAGCCCAAGTTCCAATATACTTCATCATTTAATGTATTGCTCTAAAAGGAGACTGACCCAAGCATAGGCCATAGTAGACTTTCCATGTTGACAACTCATCCACCTGGAGGGATAAAGTCAGGCTCATTCTCAAAGGCCTTAAAGGGGCAACTGTTAGTTATGCATTGAAATTTAGGTTCCTAGCTAACAATAATGAAGTTGAATATAAGGCACACATTACAAGGATGAAGATAGTAAGGGAGGTTAACATTGAAAATCTCAAGATTTTTCAGATTCTTAACTTGTTATCCAACAAATCAAAAGGGAATATATAGTAAAAAACAAAGGGATGTCTAAGTACTTAGAAATAGTGAGAACATTTAAGATGGACTCTCCCTCTTGGGCAATTCATAAGATCCCTTGAAGAGAAAACACAAAAGTTAACTACCTCTCAAAGCTAGCCTTGACATGTTTATCCAACCTGTATAAGAGAGTATTAATAGAGTTTCTACCTAACATGACTATCAACAAGTTTGGTCAATAGGTGATGGAGATCCAACCCTCATCAACTAAGCCCCACTAGATGGACCCTATCCTTTCTTACCTTTGAGATGGTATTGCCTTAGAAGACAAGAAGGAGGCAAGAAAGATCATGTAAAGTTGGTTTAGTACATGCTCATTGACAATCATCTATACTGACACTCTTTTAGCTCGTCTTACTTAAAGTGCCTCAAACCTAACAAAGCCTAATGGGTCCTTGAAGAACTACACATAAGAGTATGCAATAACCACATCTATTGGCTAAAGCACTCTATCATAGCTATTATTAGCCAATCATGAAGAAAGATGCCAAGGTAGTGGTCCAATGATGTCTTTAGTGCTAAAGTCATACACTAATTGATTGTTTGTTGAGCACCAACCTCCTACCCATCACAAGTCCATGGCCCTTCGTGACATGGTTCATAAAAAGAGAGCAAACTTGATGGGTGATAGAGCCATTTTATACTCAATCTTTATAGTATAAATTGTGTTAAATTATTATTGATTTTATAGAAATCATAAGGAAATGGTACTTTAATTCTATCATCGTGATACATCAGGTTAAATGGAGTCAAGGATGCTAATTCAAGTATTTTGGAGAAGTCATCTACAACTTGGATCAAGACAAGGAATTACACCACCGGAGGAAGCACGGTTTGAGGCATGGCCAAGGATCAAACCGTGTTACACACTGGACAAGAAGGCGAAAATGAGGACTTACAACAGAGAGAGACACGGCTTAAGGCACGGCCGTGGTGGAAGCCGTGGGATAAACCGTGCTTGAAGCCGTGGTGGAAGCTAGGTGTGCCAATGAGAAGAAAGTGTGGAACATCAACCAGATGAAGGCACGGCTTGAAATCTAGCCGTGGGTGTAACCGTGGTACACACTGGACACGAATGAAGACTTGAAGATTATGCACAGATGAAGGCACGACTTGAAATCTGGTCGTGTGTGTAACCGTGGTTCACACTGGGCGCGGATGAAGACTTGAAGAATATGCACAGAGGATGGCATGACTTGACCCACGGCCGTGTGTTGGGGCGTGCCAGGCAGATGAATCTTCACTTCTCGAAATATACTTGAACAAGGAAAGATATTTTCGTATCTTGCTAGCAAAAGATCACATGCCATCTCCCTAACAATATAAATAGAACCAACCCTAGAGGGTTAGGACAACTTTTAAACTTTTGATCTTGGAATCTTGGATCTTGAAGAAGGAAACGCGGAGGCAGAGCAGGCAACCGGGTTCATTATGTTTTTATTTTTATTTTTCGTTTTGTTGATGAACATGAGTAGCTAAGCTAATTTTCTAGCCAAAGGGTCATAGATGTTTAATTCTCCAAGAATTGTGAGGTCTAATTGACTTGTATTTATTCTATTCTTTGCTTTCGGGTATTCATATATCTTCTGATCGTTTTGTCATTATTATCTTTGTTGATTGGTATGAATAGAGCTCTTCTACTCAATTAGCAAGTTAATATATTGTCAACTAGCACGTCAAATCCGTAATTGTTTGATTGTTCTAGTCTTAGTGACGCAATAACATGTTTGGTTATAAAAGAGATGATCGGATTCATGTTATGGAGGTGTGTGATCATGTTTAAATAGGTTATCTTATAATCTACTGGCATGAATTGGTGGTCTCTCTAGATCTTAATGCTATTGATAGATTAAATCCTAAGCGCTTGTCTAAGGGTTGTTTAATCAATAAGAGAAATAATTCAAAGCGCTTGTCTGAGGTTATCGAGGAAGTAAGGAGAGATAGGTTGTTAGAGCTTGTTAATAACCATAACCAATTTATCTAGGAACGAGAATAGAGAACATTTGCATCGATGATCAATTCCTAGAATTAAACTATCTTGATTCCTTTGGCTAGGCTTTTTATCAATATACAACTTTCTTATCTTGTTTTAACTTTATTCAATTCACAAACCAAACCCCCCATTTTCCTTTTCCTTTTATTCTCCTTGATTAGAAATAAGTTTAACCAATCTCTGTGGATTCGACCCTACTCACCACTATATGCAAATCATATAATTGTCTAGGAGTAGGTTTTATTTTTGTTGGATTCGACACCCATCAATGGGATTAACTAGGACTTAATGTGAAGTTGAGTAGCATCAGCAAGGTAGTTTATTCTAAGGGTATGGGTACTCTTAAGGCAAGTTTAGCTACTTATGAGCAAATTGGTTGATAGTTGATACCACTCTCTTAATGATGACCATGATAAGTTAAAACCAATTAAAAAGGTTAGTCCCCTCAAACATAAGAGGAACCATAGAAAAAGTGATTAAGGGCACTCCTGATGAATGATAGGCTTAGAACAGCTTTGGATAAAGAACGAGAAAAAAGGTTGGCTCGTTATCTAAAAATGAGAAAATTTTATGAGGCAAAATGGTCAAGCATCGTATGGGATCTTTATGAGGGGAAAACCTCCTATCCAGCAATAAGTGGTGTTAAAGTTGAAGTTCTAAGTCACATCAAATCACCTAAATGCTACCTAAGTGAAATCAATGGGCCGGTGGTCTTGTTTGCAAAGGGCTTATGTAGGTTAAGCTTAAAGTCTCCACTAGAGGGAGGGCACTATTATAGAATAGAGGTAGCTATGTTGTAAGCACTATATGGGATCTTTAGGAGGGGAGAACCTCATATCCTATGGCATTCGCATAGTGGGGCATAAACATACTAGGCCTTTTCCTTAAGGAGGCAAGGTAATGCCAGTACATAATTGTAGTTGTGGACTACTTTTAACTGGTTAGAAGTTGAAGTCGTAGCATAAGTCACTTAAAAGAACATGGAAGGCTTTATATCTAAGTCTATCATGTGTTGATTCAAAGTCCCCCACATTTTCATAGTCAATAATGGGACCTAGTTTGATAATGATAAGTTCAAGGAATTTTGTGAAAGTTAAGGCTTAAGGATCCACTATACCTTGGTTACACACCCTTAATCTAATGGCTAAACCAAGGTTTAGAACACAAATGACCTTAGAGCTTACTTTGAGTAGTGTAAGCACTCCTTTGCACTTAAAATAAAAAAGAAAAAAATCAATGAAGTTTATGTCTTTTTAATCATGTATCCTAAGTTTTAATTTTATGTTTTTCACTAAGTATAAAACCACGAATTAAGACAGGACAACCCTACCCTCTTTAGGGTCAACAAACCCCTAAAAGACTTAAATTCTTTAGGTCCACAAGTTTGACCCCAAAAGGACTTAACCTCTTCAGATCCATAATTATGACTCATAAAGTACTTGATTCCTTTAGGTCTAAAAGCCCAAACCTTAAAGGATATGGTCCATTTAGGTCTACAAGTATAACAAAAAAGGATTGGATCTTATCAAGTTCGTAAGTTCGACACTCAAAAAGCTTAGCCTATTTAATCACAAGTCTATCAAAGCCTCCACTTTGGAGGTTAAGTGGACGACCCCAAAGACTTGACCTTTTTAGGTCTACAAGTCCTTTAGAGGCATACATGGCTCTACAAGTCTTACCCAGTCAAGAGACTTGTTCACATACTAAAGACTAGGCCTCAACCTGGACATTCGATAAGCACAAGTCCAATCAAATGCACTAAGTCATAGAGGCATTAAACTAAGCCTATAAATCCCTAACACTTAGTTAAATTTTCCACACATAAACATGTAAGGAACATCAAAATGAAGAAAAAACTTATACGATGCTTATGAGTTGGCATCTCAACTCGAGGTTAGAAAATTACAAGTCAAATCATAAAAATTACATTGTAATGAGGATAAGACAATTCCTTTAGGGTCACTAGCTATATTGTCTTGAAGAAAAATTACAACCTTGTAAGATGGCATTTCTTCTCATGGAGCATAATAGAAGCCTCAAGGATCTTAATCGATTGATGGATCAGTTGTCTCCTCATCCGTCTCCTTTACCTCAGGGTCCTTTTGATAAGCCTTATTGTCTTTATCCCCCTTAATAGGAGACTTGAGATAAGGGTCAAGGATCGAGAGGTCCAATTGGGGATACTTCCCTAACACATACTCCTTTGCCTTTTGGATCCCCACAGCCAGAAAATCTTTTGGTGCTCCCTCTAAGTCTAGTCTTGTTGGAATTCCTCTATTGTCCTCTTTTGGATGGACCAAACCAAGTCACAATCCTTACTCCCCTCCTTGACAACTTGTAAGGTAGCCTCCGCATTGGCAAGGTCAGCCTTAGCAGTGGCAAGTTACTCCTCGAGCTCAACTACCTTCTTTTACTTACCTTCCTCCTCAGTCCTCAATCAATTTCTCTCCCCTTTAATGGTACAGAGGTCATCTTCCATCTTCACTAGCTTCTCATTGGCTCTCTACACCTATAGCCTCCATTCTTTAGCTTGCTTTGAAGCTTCAGCATCCATAGCCTTAGCCTCAGCATTAACAGCATGTGTTTGCACCTAGGCATTTGCAAGTTGCTTAGCGTACAACTCCTTAGCATAGTCCAGGAGTCATTAGGTAACCTCCTCGTCTTTAGTGCTAATAATTCGTGTCAAACCATCATATTTGGTGTCTATGTTTAAATGGGTTCTTGTCTTGAAAACCTTAACTTGTAACCAAACCCACTTAATAATCATGAATGAAAACTTAAACCCATAACTCAACCTATTTAATAATTGTGTTTTATGTCTAGGTTTAACCCCTTTTTATTTTAAAAATTATAAATACGTAGGAAAAAGGGCAATTGTAAACTTAACATTTACAAATAAAAATGATATAAGCTTAACACTTAAATATAAAATTAAAACATAATAAGAGTTTAATAAAATAAAGTTACATAATCTATAACATAGTATATATATTATAGGAATAGTGTTGCCAACACTACCTAAATTTTGGGCAAAAGTTCAATTTATTACTTAAAGTTTGAATTTGCTAAATTTAGTATCCAATTCAAAGTTTTCATATCATCAATATTACCCACATTAAATCTTGTGATGGTTCATTTTTCTAGTCATATTCTTCAACTATTATTAATATTACACATATCTCACTAGTTTAAAGAATGCCATATTGAAACTATTACCTCCAGTTGTTGAACATGATGGAAAGGTATTATTGTTGGTTTTATGTAATTTGATGTCTTTTTATATCTTTTTTTTTTCTTAAATCACTAAGTTTAGGATGAGCAAAAATATTTCTAGTGTAGCATTCCTTAAACTAGTAAGGTACATATTGTGCTAATGATGGTTGAAGGATATGATTGCATAAGTAGTTGTGTCACAAAATTTAATGCAGGTAGTAGTAATGACAAGAAAACTTTAAATTGGATGCTAAAATTAGTAAATTTAAACTTCATATAGTAAATTGATCTTTTGTTAAAAATTTAAGTAGCAATCATGACATTATCTCATAAATATATGTTATATATTTGTTATATGCGTTCGCTTTATATATATGTTATATAGTTTTGTAATTTATATTTAAGTAAAACATACATATGTTATTGTAATATACGAGTTGATGCATATAATATATGCATTTAAATTATGTATTCACACTAACTTCTATCAGGTCTTTTTGCTTCTCTCGAAAGGTTATCATTCTATATTAGTCTTTTCTTCCTCTCTTCACTCATAGTGAAATTAGGGTTTGCTAATGATTTTGTGTTTGTTCTTGTTTGTAAGGTAAGAAGATGGATTAGGTTACTTTGATTGAACCTAAAACTCTAAAGGCACCAATTTTAGGAAAATCATACTTATTCCTTTCCTTTTTTGTTATTCCTTTTTTATATTGTTACAATTCAATTGTAATGCAATTATTTCCTACTTAATCTACCAGATGACAAAGGCTATGTCTAATTTGTACACTCTATTAGGGTATATTACATTGTATACCATTACTCAATAATATAATCTAATAACCATCTTGAACATCTAGAATTTCACTAACCTCTAGTCATAACAAAATGCATGATATAATTATGTTATAGGTATTATATATAATTATACATATGCTATATCTATTGTTAGTTATTTTGTTATTAAATGGGTTTGCAGGTTGAACCTGAACCTTTTTATGGATTTTATTTAATAGATGGGTTTATAAACAAGTTTGCAAGTTAAACCTGAACCTAGATGCAAATTTTATCTTGTTTGAACGGGTTTAACCCATTTATGTCTAGTATCAATTTTTTTCGTCTACAAATCTATTTATAATCATGTTGTGTCTTATCTGAGTTTGCTGATTGTGTCCCAAATTGTCAGCCTTACCTGTCTTTCCTCAACCTAGCCACATGTAAGCTCTTCATTAGCATTCCCATCTACAAAAATAAAGGAATTATAACACATAACATAAGGATTCTAAAACAAACGAGAGCAAGTTAAAAGCTTACCTCTATCTCGTACTTGTATATCTTCCTCTCTAAGCTATCTAAGGACTCTTTTCTTCTCCCCATTGCATGTTCTTGGTCCCTTAGCAAAAGCGATTGCATGAAGAACTTTATGCACTTATTGAGGCATGCCACTAGGGATTCATTCACATGGAAGTTCCTTAAGAAAGGTGTTAGTTTTACCCTTTAGGGCAAACTACTTTGTAAAAAATGGTTTCGAGAAATACCTTTCCCAGAATACTATTGCGATTTCAAAATGTGAAGAAATCACATATTCAACATGCGACTTCTTCGTTTTTTTTGAAATTGTAGTCTTAACATATGATTTCTTTACAATCAGAACTTGTAGTCCTAACCTAGGATTTTCGAAGAAGTCACATGTACAATATGCGATTTCTATTGAATTGCATGACATTTGCTATTTCCCTATTCTTTGAAG
Source organism: Laguncularia racemosa (assembly GCA_037954665.1). NCBI lineage: Eukaryota > Viridiplantae > Streptophyta > Magnoliopsida > Myrtales > Combretaceae > Laguncularia > Laguncularia racemosa. The sequence goes on from JBBMOL010000329.1 coordinate 464,658, forward strand.
CTAGGATTTGGTGAAATGGGTTCCTATGAAAACAAATTATCTAACTCTGAAAATATTTCAAATTCAAGATATCATGTACCTAGTAGAAAAAAGTCCTTAATATTTTTTTAAGTCTATATAACACCATGAACTTGTTAAGAGGATAAACCCGTGATAATTCTAAAGTTCATAACATAAATCAAATGAAGAAACAAAATGATTTCATCAATTTATTTAAGCTATATAACAAAATTAAATAGCTAAAGATGATGAAGTTAGAAATACATATATATTTAAGGAAAATGGAAAAAGTAGTCTATAATTACATAGCCAAATATATATATATATGTGTGTGTGTGTGTGTGTGTGTGTATATATATATATGCCTAATCCCCTTTTCAATGTCATTTCTTATAATGTCTCTATCTATATCGTGCTAAACCCTCTTCGATTTGGAAAAGGGCTGCTAGGTCCTCCAACGTCGAGATAGGTTTAGGCTTAAAATGGTTGCTCATCCCATGAAATATATTAAGGATCTACTTACATGAGTTCCTCCTGTATATCCTGTGTACCTAAATGTCTTTCTTTTTAAGGAACAAGTATAATAATTGTAGACGTATGTCGAGTCTAATTTTTGAATTCCCATTCCTAATCCGATCTAGACTAGATCCTATGCTCATCTAATGTAGATCCTCGACTTGAGTCAGGAATTTCGTTTGATTTTTGGAGTCGCCACTCAACTGTTTTTGGGAAAAATTGAATCAAGATTAAAGGAGCGGATTAGTCTTAATTTAGACCACTAGTCGTCGTTATTTCCTCTTTTCGTTTTTGTGAAAAGAGGAAAAGGGAAAACCAGAGTTTCTAAGTCCGGAGGCTAACCTATTAAAACCTTTATGTTTACCACCTAATCTCCTAAAATTGTTCCTCTTTAGAAATGTGTTTTATTGTGTCTCTGTTACTTTTTATTATGTTTTTGAATTATTTTAAGAAAAGGATTTTTCATTTATTTTATGGGTTGACCCGAATGGATGCCTACGTACCTGCTATTCAAGATCAAACAAGCCGTAGTTCGCTTTTCTTGAAAATGTTTAGTGTGTTTGTGAATTTTAATTTTGAAATCTCTTTTGCTTTATGTTCTTACCATTTTTGGGATTTTTCTAAAAAATTCTAAGCCTAAGCTTTAATTTGATTTTGAAAATGATTTTTAGGGAAAAACATCAATTTTGGATTTATTTGAGGAAAAGGATTTTTCTAAGTGCTAAAACTCATTTTTTATGATTCTTTTATAATTTTTGAAATTTTGTATGATTTTTCTATTTTTATGATTTTTTAATGATTTTATCCTAAGTCATTATCTATCCTATTTTGAAATCTAGAATTTTATTATTATTTTTTCCTAATATTTTTATTACTCTTCTACATTTTTATTTTCTTTATTTTTCTTATTTATTATTTTTCTACATTTTATTATTATTTATTATTATTTTTTTATCTATCTGTTTATTATTATTTTTCTTATTTATTATTTTTCTACATTATTAAATTCTAGAAAAATCTAATTTCTACATTTTCCTATTTATTACAAATAAATAAATAACTAACTAAATAACAAATAATAAATAAATTAATTAATTCGGAATAAATAAATAAACAAAATTAAATAAATAAATAAAATAATAAAAATCCGGAAAATCAGACTTACTTAGATCCGGGTCGGTACGCGGGTCGGGTCGAATCGGTCGGACACGGCGGCGGAGGAGGCTCGTTCACGGCGTTCCGGCGGCCTTTTGCAGCGGGTGAGGTGTCGAATCCTAGCTTCTCGAGGGTGCTGAATCCAATGGTGGCAGTGGTTCACTCCCAGATCGCCTCCTGGTGGTGATTTAGCTCCGGTCGGTGCTCGCGGTTTTGGATCCTTCTCCGATGCTCTCCGATTTGCACTCTTTCCTCACTTTCTCTCAATTGTGATTCGTGTTTTGGCTTCCTCTACTCCTCCTCTATTTATAGGCGTCGAGAAACCCTCTTGGATAAGCTCAGATCAGCCGATTTGGATAAATCCGAATTTCTTCCGTTTTTAGATTTGATTTTATCCCGGCGATTTGATGTTGATATCTTGTTTTTCTTTGATTTATCTTATGGATTTGGCTTTATCTTGACAATAATCTAGAAGATTTGAAAAAAATGATCGATTCCACCTTCGTCGGACTTGCTCCGGCTTCTCCTCGCGTCTGTCCGGGTGAGGAAGACGATCATGCGCGATGCATGCGTTTTCTCTCGGCCAATCACACGTTGCCACGTGGCGGCTCCAAGGAAAAGAAGGAAAAAATTTTGCCGAGCACACGTGGGGGGGATTCGAACTCGCGACCTTCAGCCTTCACACGGTCCCAACATGCACGCACGAGCCAGCTGAGCTGGCCCATTTTCCCGATTTTCTTTGTATCGCAAATTGCATATATGCAATGCGGTTTTTCCATTTTTTTGTATTTTTTTTAATTTCTAAAATTTGTAAAAATTACTCATCCTTTATTATTACTATTTCTGAAATCATTTTTCAAAATTGATGTGTTTTCCTATTTATTCTTATTTTTTTGAATATTTTTACTATTTATACTAAATTAGGGAAAATTGGGAAAAATTGAAAAAAATTGAAGATTATTGAGAATTGATTATTTTTTTTGAGAATTATTGACTCCTAGGGAAAAAATGGGGCGTTTACAGCTACCCCTCTTTGTGGTAAAGTTTGAAAAACTTAGCTACAAAGATAAACAAAAGACACCATTTTTGGCCTCTTGAATTAGGTTTTGGTAGGAAAATGCTCCAAGAGCTAATAATCCTACGATTGAAGATGTTCTTAACAATTCAAGGTAATGTTCCTTCCCAAAAAGTGCTTTATGGGCTGACTAATTGGCGATGGGACATGTCTCCATCATCGTGTAGGAATGTATGAGAAATGATGATAGGAAGCGTCTTATCAGACTTGCAACCTTGGAAAGAAAAGTTACTCAGGAAGCGCCCTTATGAGCTGGCTACCTGTCAACAGAAGCGTCTTGTTAGACTTGCAATTATTTGGGAGAACATTTCCGAAAAGTGCCCCGAGAGCTGACTAATCGGGAGAGTTTAGGAAAGTGCCCCTCATGGGCTGACTAACCTTTGAATTGAATGCCTCAAAAAGTGCCCCCTATGGGCTGACCATGAGGACAAAGATTTTTTTTAGGAAAGTGCCCCCTATGGGCTGACTAACCTTTGAATTGAATTTTGCCTCAAAAAGTGTCCCCTATAGGCTGACCATGAGAACAAAGTTTTTTAGGAAAGTGCCCCCTATGAGCTGACTAACCTGGAATTGAATTTGCCTCAAAAAGTGCCCCCTATGGGCTGATCATGAGGACAAAGTTTTAGGAAAGTGCCCCCTATGGGCTGACTAACCTAGGATTGAATTGTCTCAAAAGTGCCCCCTATGGGCTGACCATGAGAATAAAGTTTAGAAAAGTACCCCCTATGGGCTGACTAACCTGGGATTGAATTGTCTCAAAAAGTGCCCCCTATGGGCTAACCATGAGAACAAAGTTTAGGAAAGTGCCCCCTATGGGCTGACTAACCTGGGATTGAATTGTCTCAAAAAGTGCCCCCTATGGGCTGACCATGAGAACAAAGTTTAGGAAAGTGCCCCACTACGGGCTGACTCATCTCGTACTTTTGAATATGCTTTCTACGGCCCGACCTAAATGATGTGATGCCTTTCATGACAGTTATTATTATTTTTAATGTGCTTGCCAGTTTTATCGTGGATAGCAACCAAACAACCGAACCTTCGGGCTGGTTTGCTTTTGCTTCATTTCTTCTTATCTTGACACAGGGTTAACAATTTTGATGTGCTCCTTTTCTTTATACACAACGCTCTTTTGACGGTAATGTTATCCTAATAACGCGCTCAGTTTTAATGCTAAAAAATAGATAGGATTATATCATAAACCATATTAAGATTCATTATCATTTTAGTGTTTATCTTTCATTGGTGAAATGGTAGGTAATGTGTTTAAGAATATTTGTTATGGTGCGAATTGATTTGGATTATTGACCATTCAGGGATATTAACTTTGCTTGTAAAAAATAAAAACTCGACTCAACGAAATTTGTATCGAACATTGGCTTTCATAAACATTGGCAAAATTTCAATTCCTTTACCTAAGGATAGTACATCTTTACAGCATATGTGTTAATGGGGTCTCTCAATTCTGGACCATCCATCTGAGTTAATATCAAAGCACCTCCTGACAGAACCTTTTTCACCACATAGGGGCCTTCATAGTTTGGGGTGAATTTTCCTCTAGAGTGTTAAGCATTCGAGAGAACCTTCCTTAGTACCAGATCCCCCTATTTAAAGTACCGAGGTCTCATCTTCTTGTTAAATGCTCGGGCCATTCTTTGTTGATAACACTGACCATGACATAATGCGGTAAGTCTTCTTTCATCAATCAGATTCAGCTGATCAAGCCTCTTCTTTACCCAGTCTGATTCGGTTAACTGAGTTTCTGATAAGATTATGAATGATGGTATCTCAACTTCAACTGGTAGCACTGCTTCAGTATCATATACCAATGAGTAAGGGCTAGCTCCTGTAGACGTTCCTATTGAAGTCCTGTAAGCCATGAGAGCAAACGGTAACATTTCATGCCAATCTTTGTAAGTTGTTGTCATTTTCTCGATGATCTTTTTAATATTTTTATTAGCTGCTTCTACTGCCCCGTTCATTTGAGGTCGGTAGGGAGTTGAATATCGGTGGTTTATGTGGAATTGTTGACATAAACCTGTCATCGATTTGTTGTTGAGATTGGTACCGTTGTCAGTGATGATGGACTCAAGAACTCCATATCGGGCTATTATGTCCCTTTTTAAGAAACGGACTATTACCTCTTTTGTGACATTGGTGTATGATGAAGCTTCTACCCATTTGGTAAAGTAATCGATCGCTACCAGTATAAATCTATGGCCATTGGATGCTGTTGGAGTGATAGGGCCAATTATGTCGATTCCCCACATAGAGAATGGCCATGGTGCTGATAACAAATGTAGCTCGTTGGGCGGAGCATTTATCCGGTTTACGTAGACTTGACACAGATGACAGTGCTTGACATATTTTATGCAATCTGATTCCATGGTTAACCAATAATATCCTAACCTCATGATTTTTCGGGCCAACATGTAGCCATTCATATGAGGTCCACATACTCCATGTACTTCCTTCATTAGTTCGCATGCTTTATCTTTGTCCACACATCTTAACAGGGTGGTATCAGATGATCTTTTGTAAAGTATAGACCCACTTAATAGGAAATGGCTTGCTAACCTTCTGAGTGTTCTTTGGTCATTCTTGCTGGCCATTTCGGGGTATTTACCTTCTTGGAGAAAGGTCTTGATGTCGTGATACCAGGGTTTGTTATCTTGTATCTTTTCCATTGTTAAATAATAGGCGGGCTGACTTTCGATGTCTATTTTCATCGGTTGAACTTCGGCTCCCCCTGTTATCTGGATCATAGATGCTAGTGTGGCTAGTGCATCTGCGAATTGATTCTAAGTTCTCGGGATGTATGTGAAAGTGATTGCCTTGAATTCCTCAATTAGCTCTGTCAAGTGTTGATGATATGGTACCAGTTTGGGGTCTTTAGTCTTGTATTCCCCTCTTGTCTGTAGTATGATGAGCGACGAATCCCTATATACCTCTAATTCACGGATTCCCATTTGGCAGGCCATTTTGAGGCCAAGAATACATGCTTCATATTCTGCGATATTATTGGTATAGGCAAATGTAAGTCTCGTCGCTGCAGGGAATTGAGTGTCGTCCGGGGATATCAATATTGCCCCAACCCCACAACCGAATACATTAGCGACTCCATCGAAAAACAGTTTCCATGTAGCATTCTGCTCTACCCCAAAGTCTTCTTCCGGCATATCCTCCATTGTCAATATATTCTCATCCGGAAATTGGGCCTGTAGTTCTTGGGAATCTGTCTCGACAGGGTGTTCCGCCAATTGGTCGGCTAAGGCTTGCCCTTTCATCGAGTTCTGATTTATGTATGTGATGTCGAACTCGGATAGGAGCATTTGCCACTTAGAGATTCTCCCTATCAAGGCTGGTTTCTCCGCCAAGTATTTCAAGGGATCATGTCTTGTCAGCAGTTCAATATGGTAGTAAAGGGTGTATTGCCTTAGTCAATGCATGACCCAGATTAAAGCACAACATGTCTTCTCCACCTCTGAGTACCTCTGTTCCTCATCTGTGAACTTCTTGCTCAGATAATATATGGAATGCTCTCTTCCCTCATCATCTTTCTGCCCCAGCACACATCTCATGGATTCAGGGAGTATAGTGAGGTATAGGAATAAGGGCTTTCCTTGTTTTGGGACTATCAAGACCGGAGGTTTTGTAAGATAGTCTTTGATTGTCCTGAGTGCCTCTTCGCATTCGTCGTCCCATTCTATTGTGGTGTTCTTCTTCAATAGACGGAATAATGGCCGGCATTTGTCGGTGAGCTGTGAGATAAAACGAGCTATGTAATTTAATCTTGCCAATAAGCTTCTTACTTCTTTAACGGAGCGTGGGGAAGGTAATTCTAATATGGACTTTACCTTGTCAGGGTCGATTTTAATGCCCTCCTGACTTATGACAAACCTTAACAATTTCCCCGTTGTGACCCCGAAAGTACATTTTTCTAGGTTTAACTTGAGCTGGAATTTTCTCAGTTGTTTAAACAATTTCCTCAGGATATCTATATGGTTTTCTCCTTTTTTGGATTTGGCTATCATGTCGTCGACATATACTTCAACCCCTCGATGCATCATATCGTGAAGTATAGCGACCATGGCTCTCTAATACGTTGCCCCAGCGTTTTTTAAACCGAAGGGCATGACTTTGTAACAGAAAGTTCCCCACGTTGTAATGAAAGTTGTTTTAGTTTTATCTTCCTCAGCCATTTTTATTTGATTATATCCCGAGAAACCGTCCATGAATGAGAAGAGATGGTTTCCCGCAGTGTTGTCTACTAGAACGTCAATATGAGGTAGGGGGAAGTTATCCTTTGGCGTGGCTTGGTTCAAGTCCCGAAAGTCTACGCATACGCGTACTTTTCCGTTCTTTTTCATGACGGGGACTATATTTGCTACCCATTCTGGGTAGTTGGATACTTCAATGAACCCCACTTCTAGTAGTTTCTTGACTTCTTCTTTGATTTTTAGTAAAATGTCAGGCCTAAATCTTGTCAATTTTTGTTTTTTAGGTTTGACATCTTCCCTAGTGGGAAGCCTGTGAACTACTATTAACTGGTCTAGCCCTGGCATGTCACCATATGACCAGGCAAACACATCTGCATATTCCGTTAATAGCTCGGTTATCTCACGTTTTTGCTCGGCACTTAAACTGGTCCCGATTTTGAGGTTCTTAGGTTTTTCCATGCTTCCTAGATTTACTGTCTCCAAGGCTCGTCGATCGAGATTCCGCTTTGTTCATGTTTTAGCCAATTTTCTTGTATTATTTCGTGGTCTAAGATATCGCCTTCAACAACTGACCCAGCAGCGTTGGAAACGATATCAGCTTTTTTACTTTCTACCTGCGCGAAATATCCCTGATGTTCGATAGTAGGAGATCTGAGTAAGAAAATGAAATCATATATATAAGAAGGAAAAACAAACTGCAATGGAATTCGATAAATAGTCTCAATAAAATTTGTTTAATAATTTTTCTCTACTTTTGAGCTAACCTAGCGCTACTGATAGGATAACAAAACCAATTGTTCAGAGCCGGATGCTGGTTGGACGTGCGGGGGGTTGATTTCCCTTTGCTGTCGTCCTCTTCGTTTATCCGAAGCTCTTGAATGATGTTTGCCTTTAGGAAAGATTGTTGGAGAGGTGGGATGCACATCTGGGTGTCGATCGGCTTCCCCTTCATTCTACCTTTGACACCTCTTGCTTGCACTTCTTCTGCGGCCGTAGGAATGTAGTCAGCGCTAGTGTTGTTGCAGTTGCTGCTGTTTACCATTTTTGTTCTTGAGCGCGTGAGAACTGGGCTTCTAGGAGGGTTCGATTGTTTGGAAGCTATTTTGATACCTGGATTCGCATTTTGTTTTGCTTTTTAGTGTAATGAATGCAAGAATGATATGCATGTGTCACGCAGATGCTAAAAGTAAAAGGGTTGACAACTGATTGACAACGTAATATTGAAACTTTGCTTTTATTAATATTGAAGTTTTAGAGTTCGATAACCAAAATAAAAGATTACAAATAATGCTCTATTTCCTAGCTCTTTTGGTCTTCTATTGTGGGGGCTCAAGCTTCCCACTGATGACGGCTTCTAGTTCCTTGACTTTGGCTTGGGACTTCTCCAACTGTGCTTCTAAGGCCTTGTTCCTTTGGTCGGATTCTTTGAAGCGTCCCTTCCAGATGTCTTTCTTATAATCTGCAACTTCTAAGTATACCTCCATTCGGGCCTTAACTTGCTTCAGGTAGATTTCTGTCTTTGGGTTGATCTTGTCTGGTCTAGGCTGAGTGACATTTGGAACCCGATACGCTCTTTCTCCTGTCTGGTATAGCTGGCGGATTACAAACTCTCTGGTGGCTCGGTGTTTTCCCACTTCGCCATCTAACTCCCCGAGGTCTACATTCGGGCTTTCAATTCTGGCTTCCTAAAGTGCTTTGACCTCTGCCAGCTTAGCAAACTTCTCAGCTACTAACATGTTCGGATCTTGATACTCAAAGGTGACTGCTTCGAGCGAGGGCCGATAAACTATATCTTGGATTGTACCGAATTGTCAGACCACTGAGTTGGGGTGATATCCGATACATTCGCTGATTCCGATCAAAGGCACGGCTTGGAAGTTACTGCAGGTCAAGATGATTTTGTCATAGCAACTCCATCTAGTTGTCCATAGAATATCTTCCGCACTGAAGCTCCTAAGCAACTCTACCCAACTCTGGCTGGTAAGGTCGTCGGGTAGCTTTACCTTTTCTATACATGAATCCATCAGATCCACCTGTTGGGCTAAGGTTTTCCTGACCATGTTCAACTTGAAACACTTGAGGTGGCTTACAAACCATATTAGCAGAAGGTTGAGGCTTGAGCGAAGGATCCCATGGCCTTTCTTCTTGAGGAAATTCAAGTTCCGGATCTGTTCAGCTAGTAGAGTAGGGATGTAAGATCTTCCCTCCAGGAATTGGGTCACCAGCTCTACAACCCGATAGTGAATATAGAAGGTCTCGGTGGGGAGCAGTATGGTGGTGAAGGCTGTTAAGATGAAAGCGTTCACCCTTCTCTGTCTGTAAGTCTTAGGGTCCCCACATAGGATGTCCTTTCTATCCCCATTGTCCTCTCGGGCGATGAACCAGGCTTCTAAATCATCCATGCGTATGCAATACCCATTACAGTTTGCTAGGGCTTTGTTGACCGCCGTCTTCTGGATGCCTAGTAATCTGCTGAAGGTACCGGCTGGCCCGACCTCTAGGTCCGGAATGTAGATCTGATCGGTTAGTGCTGGAGCTTGTAGCAACTGAGTGTATTCCTCCACGGTAGGGGTGATCTCATGCGGCCCAATAAGAAGGCGGCGGGCTCAATTTCCCATAATTGAAGCATGGCCCGGACTAAAGGCAGATTCACCTCTGTCTTCGTCAGTGAGAGGATGGGGTCGATCTTTTGTTGGATGAAGGCCTGCTCCTCTGGGTTGTACAAAGTAAACTAATGGTCCAGTACCAATTTTGGGTCTAGAGGTTTGTACACCCGAATTTCTTTGCGGAGGAGGCGGTCGACTGCACTGCTAGCCATCTATTACAATAAGAGATAGCCTAGTTACAAACAGAACTATGAAAACATTACAGGGAAATGGTCCTGAACTCCAAGGACAAAATAACAAACCATTACATTGTCATTCAATTGTCAACCCCTTATGATGTTATGTATGCAAGTAGGTTGGTTTTAATTGGTTCCCGAGCTCTATGGCCTCCCGCATTCTCGAAGAAATGGATCTCAGGCCATATCAAAGCATGGGGTAGGGTAGCCTAATCGGTCCCGAACGGTGAATCAACTCACTTCGCTCGAAACCTACACAATGGCTCCCCATCTTAGGTTTCTAGGACGGTCCGGGTTCGACCGCATCTACTCACACAGATATGCATGCAAACCCCCACAGTAAAGAAAAACTGAAAATCTAAATAAACCCTAAAAGGTTAGCAACAGAGCAAAATGGAACACATTCCTTAAAGATAACAATTCAAAGAGAATCAGGTGGCTAGCCTGCTGGCATGGGTCCCCAGCGGAGTCGCCATCCTGTCGAGTCTAATTTTTGAATTCTCATTCCTAATCCGATCTAGACTAGATCCTATGCTCATCTAATGTAGATCCTCGACTTGAGTCAGGAATTTCGTTTGATTTTTGGAGTCGCCACTCAACTGTTGTTGGGAAAAATTGAATCAAGATTAAAGGAGCGGATTAGTCTTAATTTAGACCACTAGTCGTCGTTATTTCCTCTTTTCGTTTTTGTGAAAAGAGGAAAAGGGAAAACCAGAGTTTCTAAGTCCGGAGGCTAACCTATTAAAACCTTTATGTTTACCACATAATCTCCTAAAATTGTTCCTCTTTAGAAATGTGTTTTATTGTGTCTCTGTTACTTTTTATTATGTTTTTGAATTATTTTAAGAAAAGGATTTTTCATTTATTTTATGGGTTGACCCGAATGGGTGCCTACGTACCTGCTATTCAGGATCAAACAAGCCGTAGTTCGCTTTTCTTGAAAATGTTTAGTGTGTTTGTGAATTTTAATTTTGAAATCTCTTTTGCTTTATGTTCTTACCATTTTTGGGATTTTTCTAAAAAATTCTAAGCCTAAGCTTTAATTTGATTTTGAAAATGATTTTTAGGGAAAAACATCAATTTTGGATTTATTTGAGGAAAAGGATTTTTCTAAGTGCTAAAACTCATTTTTTATGATTCTTTTATAATTTTTGAAATTTTTTATGATTTTTATGATTTTCTATGATTTTTCTATTTTTATGATTTTTTAATGATTTTATCCTAAGTCATTATCTATCTTATTTTGAAATCTAGAATTTTATTATTATTTTTTCCTAATATTTTTATTACTCTTCTACATTTTTATTTTCTTTATTTTTCTTATTTATTATTTTTCTACATTTTATTATTATTTTTTATCTATCTGTTTATTATTATTTTTCTTATTTATTATTTTTCTACATTATTAAATTCTAGAAAAATCTAATTTCTACATTTTCCTATTTATTACAAATAAATAAATAACTAACTAAATAACAAATAATAAAGAAATTAATTAATTCGGAATAAATAAATAAACAAAATTAAATAAATAAATAAAATAATAAAAATCCGGAAAATCAGACTTATCTAGATCCGGGTCGGTACGCGGGTCAGGTCGAAATCGGGTCGGGTCGAATCGGTCGGACACGGCGGCGGAGGAGGCTCGTTCACGGCGTTCCGGCGGCCTTTTGCAGCGGGTGAGGTGTCGAATCCTAGCTTCTCGAGGGTGCTGAATCCAATGGTGGCAGTGGTTCACTCCCAGATCGCCTCCTGGTGGTGATTTAGCTCCGGTCGGTGCTCGCGGTTTTGGATCCTTCTCCGATGCTCTCCGATTTGCACTCTTTCCTCACTTTCTCTCAATTGTGATTCGTGTTTTGGCTTCCTCTACTCCTCCTCTATTTATAGGCGTCCAGAAACCCTCTTGGATAAGCTCAGATCAGCCGATTTGGATAAATCCGAATTTCTTCCGTTTTTAGATTTGATTTTATCCCGGCGATTTGATGTTGATCTCTTGTTTTTCTTTGATTTATCTTATGGATTTGGCTTTATCTTGACAATAATCTAGAAGATTTGAAAAAAATGATCGATTCCACCTTCGTCGGACTTGCTCCGGCTTCTCCTCGCGTCTGTCCGGGTGAGGAAGACGATCATGCGCGATGCACGCGTTTTCTCTCGGCCAATCACACGTTGCCACGTGGCGGCTCCAGGGAAAAGAAGGAAAAAATTTTGCCGAGCACACATGGGGGGGATTCGAACTCGCGACCTTCAGCCTTCACACGGTCCCAACATGCACGCACGAGCCAGCTGAGCTGGCCCATTTTCCCGATTTTCTTTGTATCGCAAATTGCATATATGCAATGCGGTTTTTCCATTTTTTTGTATTTTTTTTAATTTCTAAAATTTGTAAAAATTACTCATCCTTTATTATTACTATTTCCGAAATCATTTTTCAAAATTGATGTGTTTTCCTATTTATTCTTATTTTTTTGAATATTTTTACTATTTATACTAAATTAGGGAAAAATTGGGAAAAATTGAAAAAAATTGAAGATTATTGAGAATTGATTATTTTTTTGAGAATTATTGACTCCTAGGGCAAAAATAGGGTGTTTACAACGTATATGATATGTTGACATCAGGCATGTAAAACTCTATCGGATTGACATTGAAGATTAGATCATCATAATATGGGGAAAGTTGAGCCACTAGTGAGTAGTGAGTAGGTAGGGCATCTACAGGAGGACTAGGGGACTAATCTTGCACTATCTTCTAACAACGACCCCTAGCACGAGCCCATCCTTTCACTCGAGTGGAACAAGGTGGGGGCATCTCTTGATGATCTAGAGGGAATAATGTAACACCACTATGGCCTCGGAGAAGATGCCTCCCAATAGCTGCTATAGCTTAAAACTCTTTTATGGAATTTGCCAGCTCAATGTAAGTGAAGCAATCTAACTACATGAAAAGTCAAATATGTTAATAATACAATGCAGAAAACATAAAAGTATAATGATATAGTTAAGCAACTTACTAGGGCATCGAGCATGGCTTTGGTTCAGCCAATGTACTATCATGTAACACTATGGTACCAAGGGTAATATTTGGGATCTACCCTACCTGGCAATGTATTGTCGAGCTCTAGCTAAATGATAGAGAATCAACACTACTTCCATTGCTAGATATAGTTCGCATGTTCCTCCTCTAATCTTCATAATTTTTCCTTCTAAGATTGATCTTATGGAGGGAATGCAATGTGTCATATTGCTGTGGAATCCTTTAGATCCCACTAAACTACCACATCACCTAATCAAGATTATGCCACTTCACAATATGGAAGTAAATCAAAGGCACCTAAGCACACAAAATATCACTCCTTTCTGAATAAAAAAAGGGGAAGCTACTCTAAGAGCCCATGTGTATATGGCATCCAATAGATCTATAAGAAATTAAGTTATTTAGTGAATAGCATACGAGTAAAGTAAAACATATTAAATTAACTAATGTACCATACTTGCTCAAGTGTTTGTCGATCTAAAGCGTCTCGATACTATGCAAGGACATGAGTGGCTACCTATGTGATGTCAAACATGCGACATGTCAAAGGAGCAACATAGGGAACATAAACTTAGTGCCAAGTTAGGGTAATGTGTGGAAATCTATCTTAGGCTCAATCTCTAAAAGAATCACAACTCCTCTAATCTCCCACATGGATATTTTAGCTGCACGGCATAGAAATCTATACAACTAGACTAAGCATGTTGCTTACCAGCTATATTGCCTTGCCACTTGAAAATCCTCTAGAAGTGGAAGAAACATCAAGTAGGCAAGGTAAGAAGATTTATTTGCAAGGATGAGTCCACCCATTAGTTGAAGGATGTATGCATGTACATACCGCATGATGGATGAATCATTTACATCATCTGGTAGTCCGTTACAAGAATTTTTTAACTAGGACATCATTAGCCATCTATTGAAGATATCATGAAGGCCATGCCTAAAGCCAAGCAAGTGCTCACACTTGTTTACCCAATATAAGTTGGTGACATCGGTGACTACATGTCTATCAATGGGCCAACCTAACTGCACCACCACATCCTTTAAGGTCACCATAAGCTCTTTATGTGGCATATGAAAGGTGTATGTCTTCGATCTCTAGCTCTCCATAAGAGTTGTAATGAGATGCCAGTCCAACTATATGAACATAAGCTAAGATACCCCACGAAAGTCAACCTATTGCAAATAAGGTGTGGGATACTAGTCGAAGTGCAATCTCTCCTCTAGGATCTTCAAAGAGGCCTCTCGTCTACGGTATACTAACAAAGTATCCTCTTAAAAATAACACAAAATTAGCATGGATAGTGTGACTCATGAATATGCAATGTAATGAAAGTGGAAACCGGTAATATACTTATCTCTGCTAGACAACCTTTAAGCAATGGGTATCCTATAGTATGAGGAGTGATTTATCTACTAAGCTTGGGTCCATCTACATAAGTGACAATAAAGAGTTAGGTCATTTTCAAAGTTATAAAATAATTTTTCCTTTTTTTCTTTTCAACTACTAATAAAAAAAGTTAAGTATGATTTGTTACTAAAAATTACGATGGTTAGTAAACATAAACCTTGTCTCCGCCTTCATTTAGGATAACTTCTTCTACTATGACCCTCCCTTCAATAGAAACCACACGCATTCTTCGATGGTGGCTCCCTAAAATCATTTCATTATGGTACAACTTAAATTGAGGCTTACCCTTACCTTGGGAAAAGTCAACATTTGGATGAATGAATGGAGTATGCACATTTAGCCACCTATTTCTATTACCAAGAGGATTGAAGTTAGTATGATATATAAAGGTTTGGTGTGTCCAATAATACCACTTGGCCACACATTGCATATCATCTAAATGAATATATAACATAGCAACAAAAGTATGTGAATAAGGAATTTTATAGGTCTACCATTTGTTACATGTGTATTCATCTCTCAATAGGTTCACAGTGTGACTGTTGCCGCTTGTAATCCCATAACCCGTTCTTCTTATACCTGTGATAACCTCAAAAATTCCATTCCATCTATCAAAATTGATTACCCTATGGCAACTGATAGCTTGACTCCATTTCTAAAATTTGTCAATGGCCTACAATGTAAACACCTCCCCCTTTGTAGGCCCTTAACTAGCCTTATCACACCATTATTCCCCATACCTAAAACAGTTATAGAAGATTTTTATAACTAACATTGACATAAGTAAACACCTCGCATCCTTCAATATGAGATTGTAGCTCTCATAGAGTTTAGTGGTCATTAGCTTATATCTAAAGCCCTCGCCATGTGCTCGAGTCCATCTTTCTCTAAGGATGTGAGAGAAGTAGTTGGGTATAGCTCCATTTCTTTTTCCCAACTCCTCCGTGTAAAATTCAAACTTATTTTCCTATGCCTATAGACTTGCTATAGTGACAATTTTTTTTAAGTGGGTCACTTTTGAACTTCGAATTGAAGTTACTAGTTACATGTCAAATTCACAACTGCCAATGCATCGGGGTGGGGTTGTGGTTTACCATCCAACATCGCAGTGCTTAACTAGCTTGATTATCCTTATATGTCGATTGGATATGAGACATATCGTTTCTCAGTCATGACAATAATTGACAATGTGTTCCTTTAACAATGCTAAAAACCATGACCAAGAAGCGAATGATTCTTTATTCACCAATGCAAATGCTGAAGGGACTATATGATTAGCACCATCCATGCCACATGCAATGATACGTTTGTGGTCATATTCCCCATAACAAAAGGTTCCATTAATGCTAATAACTGACCTATAGTGCTATAATGCCTCAACATATGGCTTGAATGTCCATAATACTCTTTAGAAGATCACTTCACCTTCTATCATGGTTGGCCAACCTTGCCACTCGACATGTGTACCTAGGTTACTAATCTGGATGGCATTTAACAGTTTAGGAGACTGCATGTATGATTTATCCCAATCCTTTTGTACTGCTTTGATTGCCCTCCTTTTACCATCCCATATACATCTCCTTATCATTAGATACTTAAATGTGTCCTGTATATTTTGTTTTAGCATAGACATCTTTATATCGAGTTCATTCTTAAGAAGTGGCTTGCTATAAAGCTTGACTCCAATTGTGGATGGTCTTGATTTAACATGGGATTGATATATGTGTGCAGCCCTTCAATAATGGTAATTACAAAATTTTGATCCATTTATTTTTTTAGCATGCACAAGGTCGTCATCTGCATCCCTTATCCCTTTTGGTGTAGCCAACATACCGTACCCTCCTGTCAGACTTATCAACACGATAATCAAGGTGATGCTTTATATGGTGTGCCTTCATTGCGCATATCAAATCAAACTTCATGGCAAACTACATTGCTTTCTTCAACTCATCACTGAAGCTCAAGTCATTTGAAGATAGAGCACTCTCTTCAAATGTTATCTACCTATCACCACCATCCCTCCTATTGAAGAATGGAATAGGATGCTCAAAGGATAGAGTTATGGGATTAACCATTGGAGAGCTAAGCATAATAGTATGTGCAATGGAAACCTCCAAAGACACTAGAGGTAGAAGATCATCATATGTGTCAAACATAATATTTATGCAGGGCCTACCAGATTCATCCTTCTCGTTTATAGCTTCTTCAAAATCAACAGATACATCATTGTGAACCTCTTCGATTGCCATTCCAAGAGCATCTCCGATAGGTAAATCTATGTCATTGTCTTTTACCTAATTCTCTTGAAAATCATCGGTTGGTTCAAATGTTGCCGCAACATTCATGCATTCTTAACCCTACTATAAGGGAGGCATTATAGTCTAATAACCTATTGTTTCACCTTAAGTGGGGATAATAAGACCTTTTAATTTAATGAACAATTTTTAGATGAACAATCAACTCGCAACTTGAGTAAATTGAACAAGAGCTTCCATAACATCATCATCTGTGATTGGGATCAAATAGTATTATGGTCGAACAAAACCTAAGTTAAAAACTGTCGGTTGCTTGTGGAACACCTCCACTTGGAGGAAGATAGGATCAATTTTAATTATTGTACATATCTTGATTAACAATTCTATACACCCCACATTATCTTTACTTTAATTTTCTTAATAGGCCCTTATCATAATATGGTCTGTCTTCACCATACATGATATTCCCATGGGCAAATATTGCAAATCTCACAAAATCTATAATCTCCACAAAATTAGGCTAAATTATTTAAGTTAGGGCAAAATCCACAAAATTAAGGCAAATACTACGGATTAGGCTAAATTTTACATATTAGGGAAAATTCTAAATGTTGGGGCAATATATAAGGGATTGGGGCAAATTCTTCAAATTAGGGGAAAATGACTAAAATTAGGGCAAATTCTACAAATTAAGGCAAATTTACTAAATTTTAGGCGAATTATATGAATTAGGGCATATTTAATAAAATTGAGGCAATTCCTTTAAATTAGGGTAAATTTAATAAAATTGGAGAAAATTTACTAAAATTGGGGTGAATTTTATGAATTAGGGCAAATTTAATAAAATTAGGGCAAATCCTAACAATCAAGGAAAATTTAATAAAATTAAGGTAAATCCTACAAATTAGGCGAATCCTATAAATTCTTCACTAATTGGTATGGAGCAATGTACAATTTTGAATACGCTTTCAAGCTTAAGTTTCATCTATTACAAAATCAATAATAAAACATTCTATTTCATAAAGAGAAACAACAATAAAGTGTAAAATCATTAAATTGAAGCAAACAAATTTACAACAAAATTTTAAATGAAATAGGGGATACTTACCTAATGTAGACTAAAATCGTAAGTTAGAGCTATGTTTTATAGATGTATTTTTAGAGAGAAAGTGGAGGAAATTGGAAGAAAAATTGCATCAAACTCATTTCAAAATGGCATTTTGTTGCAGGTTGGCACTGCATTTTACCAAAAAACACATCATATTACTTAAGTGTAAATAGCAGTGCCAACCTGTGATTTACATATAGGCGAAATTGCATACCTAACTTACAATTTTACAACGGCATTCTAGGAAATACTTTTCCTAAAATGGTTTTTTTTTTTTATGAATTAGTTTTCCCCAAAAGGGCAAATTAACACCATTCTCGAAGTTCTTGTTTGGTGTATATATAGAAGTAAGCTCTCCTTTCGCTGCAGCACCTGACTATGGTTGACCTACATGGCCTACCTCTCCATTGGGCATCGCCTTCAGCTCCTCCCTAGCTATCTATGTTGATATAATAGCCCTTATTGACACCTTCAACATCTTTACTATTTTTACTCCCTCCTTCAAGCCACCTTAGCTTGTCCCCTTAAGCACTAAATTTTGAATCGCCTATTGTGCCTCTCTAGTAACTTGCACGTTAATGGGATCCTTAATAAGTTTGTGCTTGATCACCACAACAGCCCCAGACTTCCTCTTTTGAGACACAAGCTGACTATCCTTCCTACCCTTGGCCTTGCTTTAGTTGCACTTTGCCCAAGCCCTTAGCAAAGTGTTTGAGTCCACTCCACCTAATGCCATCTCCTCTCTTACAAAAAGAAAAATGAACACATTAGGAATATGAAGAAAAGTTTCAAAAATCTCACTTAACAAAAGATGTCTAGCTCCCCTTATAATAACTCCTCGGCATGATAAGTGGCATCAATAAGTACCTTCATTTTCCCTACCACTCATGACAAGCTGTACCTTAGGAATGGGCAAGCTTTAGTATGCCTTCACAATTAGATTAACATTGAGAAATCCCTTTGCTACAATAGTTTAGGAAAGAATAGCCCCCGTAGGCTCTTTACCTAATGGCTTAGGAACTACACCAGAGGAAGAAGTTGATGATTCTATCCCTACCTCAGAAAAAATGAAGAAGCTTTTGAAGAAGAATAAAGAAAAAAGTGCCTCAGAAAGAGTGAGAGAAGTACTAAGGAGTGAAAGAAGTTTTGAAAGAATGAAAGGAGAAAGTAATCACTCCCTTAGCATATATATATGGGCAAAAGATTTAAGATAATGAGGTACGATGTGATAGACGATGCCTTAGGAACACGAACAGTCATGCAAGACATCATGAGCCTATGTACCCTATATGTGAACCAACGCCTCCATGACATGTGTCTATAGCATTAAATGCACTAAAATTAATGCACATAAGACAATTTGAATTAGGAGCACATGAGATAAATTGAATTTAAAGCTTCATAGGGAAGCTAACCATCTCAAATAACTGCAAGTGTTGAAAAATGTCAATCTACCTTATAAACACTAGTCATGCCAAATAGACCTTGGATAGATAAGCCTTAGACAAACATGCTTCAAATGCATAGGCCTTAGATGAAGAGGCCTCAAATAAATAGGCCTCGATTAAACAAACCTTGGACAAATAATGCTTTAGAATAACAAGCTTCAGTTATATAGACATCATAAACTAGACCCTAAACTAATAGGCCTTAGTCGGATAGACTTTGTAAACTAAACCCTAAACTAATAGGCTTTGGATGTGTAGAACTTGGGCGAATGGGCCTTGGGTACCTAACTCCTTGACTCGATTAAAGAGTATGGCACCAAGCACTTCCTAACCTAAATCAACTTTACTTCACCTACCCAAACATAGCCTACCCCTTACACACCTCATGCATGAGGGGCAACAAACATAATGAACCTAGATTTCACTAAGGTGTCATCGACCTCACTAGCATTAAAACTGCCTACCACCTACGCTTGTACATTGTTCAAGCCACCTATGCCAAGCTATATCAATCTTAGGTGAGAAGCTACATAAACCCCAATTCTCTAAGTTGAAGCTCCTTTACCATGCAACTAAAGTAACTTACTCTCTTCGCCAACCAATCAACAAAGAAAGTGGAAGGCAAGTGTTGATGACCAATTTTAGACATGGACCTTAGGGCCTAACATGGTCAAGCCTAGTAGCCCAACACGGTTAAGTCCAAATGACTTGAAAAGCAAAAGCCTTGTCCACTAAGTCATATGCTTAGGGCCCACAATGCCCATAGTGCATGAAATGAGAAGGGATAGATGCATGATGAGGGTAATTATACTAATCATATTCTACTTTATCAAAAAATCATGACAACCCCTTATCCTAAAAGGTTAACAAATGGCATCATAGGTAGCAAGCTAGCAACTAATGAAAATCCAACAACTTATCTATAAGTGCTAAGATTAGACTTTATGTACTAAGTTCTAACTTCCACTATCATGTACTTCTAACTAACTCCTCCATCTATTTATTCTCCTAATTGCAACTGACTTAAGTATCAAAGTGGCTATGCCTGAGCACACATTGTAGTTGTTTGTTACTATTGTAGGACACCTAAAGCCCATTTTCTAGCTAGACGAATATATACTATCAACAAATGGTGTATTGATATTGCACAATATTTCATAGTATTTGCATGTTTAGTGGATTTAATAATGGAATTGCTCTTTTTTTTTTGTCATAAGGCTCTATTATTTATCAATCTTGTTATTGTGTGTTTTGTCATTAATGAATAAAGTTTGGCTTATCACAAGCTAATTTGTCATTAACTCATTCAAGGATTTATTAACAAAATTGCATGCTAATATATATAATATATTAACTAAGATCTTTTGATGACTCGAGAATAAAATTGTTTGTTAGTATAAATTTATGTCAAATTAGGTCATTTGATCATTCATAATTGAAATGTATTATTAATATGTCTTAGCTTAAATTTGGCCTTTTTACATGTTTATATATGAAATTTGTTAATATTAAGGCTATAGATAAGAACAAGATAAGTCATGAATATGATTGTACATTAATAGATATAAGTTACATGTGTACATACACTTGCTAGCACATTCAATAGAATGGTTAATACATGTCAATAGCATTTTATTATACTTTGTGTTTTGTTTATATGATGTATGTCATGATTAGGCGTTTGCAATAATTATGGTCAACGTTATTCTAAAAACATGAAACATTAAGAACTTAGTTTTTAGGGATTCTGAATAAAAATTAGGTTTCCCCCCCCCCACCTCATAATTAGGGTTTTTATGATAAAAAAATCAATAAACTAGTGTTTTCCAAAACTTAATTTCTAGATTTTCTCAAATATGACATCAAAATTAGAGATTTTAGGATTTTTTATAAAAGAAGAAAATAAAAAAAGCATAAAAAAGAAAAATAAACTCAAGCGTTCAAAGTTAAAATAAACCAATACACGAAAAATGAATGACAAAGGTTTGATTCTAATTATCAGATACATAGACACCTATGGGGTAGCCTAAAAAATAAAAAAAATGTGCTTTCCCATTAAAAAAAGAGAGAATATATATATATATATATATGTATATATTTTTCCCTAAAAAATGATAAAATCTTATTTTCTTTCGATTTTTGTGATTTCTCAAAAAAATAAATAATGAAATGATATTTTCAATTTTGAAGCCCTTTTTTTTCAAAAATTATTTTTTAGTAACACTTTATGAGTTTTAAAATTCAAATCCCCAAATCAAGAATTTTTTTTTTTGAACAAACCAGTGGCTAAGTTATAACCAGTCCACCATTCAATTTCTAGCCTACTTTTTTTTTTCCTACTTTGGTTACTGGTGACTTCTAATAAATTTATTAGCAAAAATTTTCATAAATGCTCTTTAATTTCTAGTTGAGTGTTTCATATTAGATGGGTAAAGTCTAATATGAATTGAAATTAAATGAGGAAAATTTTTGGGCTTGATAGTAATATTGTTTTCTTGATACTTGTTAGAGAATGTTGAAGTAGGATCCATTCTATTGTTAAGTATGGTCCTTGTGGGCTTGAATGATGTTTAGAGGGCTAATGATTGAAATTCATATATAACAATGTCAACAAAAAAAAAAACTCTTGATATTCTTAAATGTAAGTCTATCTTAAAATAGAATAGTCTCATTTAGTCACAATGTTGAAAATACAACCTAAATTTTGGTTGATAATTTGATTTGCTACCTAAGTATTTAACTTGTCAAATTTAGTATCACTTTGCATGTTGGTGTTAGTCTTGCCACACATCATCTTAAGGTTATTCATTGAAAGGAAACATGAAATATGGTTCTTTTATATTCTAGTTTGGTTTGTGATTCAATTTGGATAGTGTCCAAACGTTTGTAATTCAGTTTAAGAGGTCAAATCAAAATGAACCGCTTAAACCCACACCAAATAGCTTCTTATTAAAGAATGAAAAATAAGTGATATTTTTTTAGTTTTAAACGCTATTGACCTTTTAGTTTAACCTTATTTAGCTTTTTTTTTTTTTTTTTGCTCATTTCCTATTTCACTCTTAGCTTCTACAGTCTTTCTTCTCTTTAGTCCCTCATTTCTCAAGTAAACCTACACGCCTTTACTATCACCTACGATGCAATGTCATCACCATGATATATAATGCTATATGACTTAAATTATTGAGTAATGTTTCTTAATTTGAACATCAATATTTGGTTGAAAGCTTCGAAACATATTAATATTATTAACTAAAATAAGGTGCTTTTAAATGTAGTTTGAACTAAATTGTCACATTTGAAGTGTTTTGGTTTGGAATCTCAAATTGTTAAAAATGGTTCAATTCATTAAAGGTTTGAATTGAATCAAACCATGAACACCCTTGCATACATAATCTAATGCCCATTTGTTTAAACACTACCTTAGGCCAATTATAGAGAGAGATGTAATCCACATTTTAAAAAATGCCACATAGTCAAGGTTAGGCTCCAGCTATTATATATAACACATTAAAAAATAAAACACTTATGTGGAAATAAGAGGTGCTAAATCAAATGACCTCTTTAACCCTAAATAAAAAACATAAAGTCCTTAGGTTATTGTCTTGTTGACTTTAGAATCGATTTATAAGTATATAAACCCTTGACAAATGTCCTTAGCCCTAATGCAGATTTATATAGCCTAAAATCGATTGGAAAACTCAAGCGAGCACATAAAATGGCTAACTAAATGTGGGATCTTTTTCTTAGTCCATCAACTCATCATTTATGTGATCCCCTATGCAAAATGAGTGTAGTATTTTGCAACTGTGGCTTGAAGGTAAAAATTTCAATAGGTAAGACCTAATCTAATGTGGGTGGAAAGTTATATGGATGTTTAAGATTCAATAAGGTAATTGTCAGGTTTTCTTTCCTTTTTTTGAATTTCATTGTTGCTAAAGTTTGTGCACTTTTCTTTATGTTAATGTAGGATGATGGGTGTAATTTCTTTAGGTGGTTAGGAGGATGGTGATGCCAAATATGGAGTAGGTGCTAGCTTTCAAGATAAAATGCTATGGGACCTTATAGAAGTTGCAAGATTCAATATATAATGGTTGCTATAAGAAAATAATTTGCTTAAGAGGAAACTAAAAGCTACAAAAGTTGTAAAATGTGAAACTAAAGACTTTAATTTGAATTTACAACATTTATTGGTGGTTTCTTAAGGAATGATGTTAATTGTATTAGATGGGTATTATTGTAACTTAACTTAGAATTGTTATTGGTCTTGTTGTTATTCTCTAGAATCTATTGTTATTCTTTAGATTTAACAAGATATAGATTTATCTTTACAAGTGATGTTTGCTGAAAAATATGTACATATTATGAAATGGTGAAACAATGCTTTTTCTTTTTTGTTTTTAATAAATTTGTAAGTGGAAGTACTATATATGTATCTCATTATGATTGGCTCTAAGGTAGTGATTAAACAAACTGATGTTAGAGTTTGTGTTGCAAGAAGTAACACTAACGTATAGAGTTTCAATTGAGTTCCAAATTTGACAAGCTGAAAATTCAGGTATTAAATTAAAATTTTAACTAAAGCTTAACAATTACCCCATTTGACTTAACTAAGAAAATAAAATAAGCTATATTGATTTTAAGCTAGAGGTTTATTTTCTCATTTAATCTAGTAAATCATCATAGGAGTTCCATTTGCCCTTTCCATAAATCACTATAGTAGCTTGTTCACTTCATTTGATGTAATAGACCTGTAATAGCATTTTGTATAATTAGGAAGTGAATAGGGTTGTAATAGGCTCATTACATCATTTAGTTAGATTAAAAAGCACCTAACTTGTAATATAAAGTAAATTACTAAATTGTCCTCTCTTTCCCTCTCTCTCCAAACATTACGTACTCCATCTTAAGCTCTCATCTCATCTTCTCTAATTACTTGCATTCAATTGGCTCCAATCATCTCTCTCTCTCCTCGACTTGTTTCTATCTCTAAAATCTACAAACTAAAGCAAAAACAACAATATTTCTCTAAGCAGGCCACAAAACCTAGTTGCTCTTAACTTGCTATATTATGTTAAACAATAATCATCTTTATTTATAGATCGAAGTAGAAGCACCAATCATTCTCTATATCTCTCTTTCTTTAGTCATCTCTCTCTCGTCCAGTTAGAAAAATCATATTGTTAACCAATATTCAATTCCACTTTTTTTTGAAATTTTTATAAATCCCACTTAGAACACAATGATGAGAACTTTTTGTAAATCCCACTTGGAAAAATCAATTTTTTATTTGATATTTGATTTCTCTCTCTCGAGAGAGAGAGATTAATGGTTTTTGACTTATACCCACAAACCCTAGTTTTGAACTGTAAAGTAAGAATTGAAAATAAAGAATAATCTATGAAAAATAAGAGATTCTAAACATGACCCAAAACCAAGAATAATTAGATAAGTTGAGATAAGTAATGAGATGAATACAAAATGTAGGGAATTTTTTGAGAAGATGGAGATCGAATGAGGTTGTGACGAAATAAAGGGTAGTTATAAGATGCCATAATGATTAGATCTATAATAGCTATTCATAAGGTCTACCTTTGTAATAGCTATTTACTATTTCACTAAATTTTTCTTCTCTAAATAGCTATTATGATCAACTAAATATTGCAATAGACCCATTTTATGGAATAGTGGGGGAATTGCAATCCCATTTCCTCTCTATTTAGTGAAGTGAACAGATGGTAGATATTTTTTTTTTTACCTCTCTGAGTCTAAGTTTCGTAGGAAAATAGAGACTAGAAAAGCAAAAATTATAGTATAAATGAAAAGAAGAATTTCAATTTTACCTAAGACACTTTCACCTCCAAGTTGATTTTCTAATGTCTACATACTTATAATCAATCCTACATCCATTTTACTTCTTTATATAATTATGTTGGGTTACTTCTTTATATAACTATGTGGGTAGCAAGTATTTGATTGAGACTTCATCTATTTTCTACTCTAATTGAATGCTTTAAGGTGATTTATGTGTTAGCTTAAAACTGGAGTGATAACAAAACAACTTAAAGTGAAACTAGCACTAATTATGGCAAAGTTACATAATCTAAGCTTGTTATTAATCTTTGGAAGATTAAATTAGTATAGAAAATGATGTTTAGGTTATGTTTGATAGATGTTCAAATATCTGCATGATGTTTTCTCATTGGTTTATACAAGAAATATCCTAGTAATAAAATAATCCTCAATCCTTGAGTTGGTAGGATCATATACTTCAGATTCAACTAGGCAACCCTATAACATGTTTAAAGACATCCTAACATGTGATTAGTATGGTTAAGGAATGCACACATCTTGTCTTGAAGACTTAGATTAATATAATGTTACACCTTAAAACCATTGAGATGCAATTTTCACCATATATTGCTACATGTAGTAAAAACATGCAAAACTTCAATGTCTACCTTATTATAATCTACAAATATATAATATACAAAATTCTCCAAATAATTACAAGTCTACATCAAACTCATGATTTTATTACAAATAACCATGAATCTTTAATAGGGGTTCTAAAACTAGCAAATCCATAACAAGTCTTCTAAAATATATTAACTATGAGTTCATAAATAATTAAATTCTAATATTAAGTCCATCCAGAAATTAAAAGAAAAAAAAAAGTCCATCTAAAGATGGAATCTATCCATTAAAAAGTTATTGCACTCATTGCCACCAATATATAGGTCATAACAAAGACTATTATAAGTCTTCATAATAAAAAAAATATCTATACCTAAAGACTCATTCCAAACATGAGTGATTTATTAAGCCTAGTAAGGAGATACTACAATGTAGGAAAACACATTCCACATCACATGTACGCTTGAGCATATATACTTATGCACTAACACCCATAAATAACAAGCATAGTCTAATATTTTATTTATGAGGGGGAGCAAACATAGGTAAATCCACTGCCTAAGCTATACCATGAGTCATGGATCCAAGATCCAAAGAGGCCAAAAACCGAAAACTAATCTTCTTATAATGGTATTACTACTCTTATGAGACATTGGTAGTCTAGTTTATTATCTTCGTCCATAGTAGTGTCATATACCACTCTTACAATGCATTTATAGCTTTACTTTGGGCATCTCCAACTACATCAACCACAATTTTGTCATATTGACATTTACCTATTCGAAATGGTTACCAACCTTAATGCCTAATTATAAACCACTTCATCCCAATCGCTTATTTTTATTAGGCAGTAGGTGAACAATCCATGATCCACCTAACTAGCACGGTTACTGATATTGGCATGTG
Organism: Laguncularia racemosa; assembly: GCA_037954665.1. Taxonomy (NCBI): domain Eukaryota; kingdom Viridiplantae; phylum Streptophyta; class Magnoliopsida; order Myrtales; family Combretaceae; genus Laguncularia; species Laguncularia racemosa. The sequence continues at coordinate 491,041 of JBBMOL010000329.1, forward strand.
TGCAACAAGTGTATAGTAATTTATCGTTTAAATAAGAGTTTAGTCCATTATTCTAGACCTAGAAGCACAATCAACACACAATGTAGCATCTCACTTAAGCGGAGTTAACTTATTGAACACCAAATGATCCAATTAAATTGTCACACTTGAATTTAGAACCACTTTTCTAAGCGTAAAACTCAAAAAAGAGGACTAAGCTAGTCAATTAAGGCAAGATGTGGTTGACAAAAGCACCCTCTAGCTCCTTGTAGTTGATTACAAAAGTTTTAGGTTAAGATCCTAAGGGGTCAAATTGAGTTTAATAAAAAATTACCAAATTTAATTAAAATTAACAAATAAAGAACCAATGAATTAACTAATATCATGATGGAGGAAACAATTTATAATGTAAACTAAAAAGAGATAGAGTAAGAATGTCAAGCCCAATTTTCAACATGGAGCTCGAACTACCTTAGACTCCTCATGATCATATAATGCTTCCAAACTAAGGACTTTATGCAATTTTATTAATCACAAAAAACGTGGCTTTCAAAAACCAAATACATAAGAGTTTTACTCAAACAATCTTAGTGTGGTGCTACACAATGACTGCAAAATAAAATCACTCTTAGCTCTACACTTTCTCTCACTCAAATTATTGCAAAATAATGAACAAATGACAAGGAGAGTAATGAGTGTGAAATAAGTTGTTAGACAACAATAATAAGCTCTATTCAATGCTTCATCACTGCCTTAAATTGTGTATTTGTTGAAAATATATGATGGGCAAACATGTCTTAAAAAAATTGTAGAAAATATATAGTGATGGCTAGTTTCTATACCTATTAATGGTACTATTGGTTCAATTAAGCAATTAAGAGGAGGATAAATTGATTGGTTTAGAAAAATTTTAACTTTTTTGAAAATTACCTGTTTAATTGCTTAATATATATATATATGAAAAAAAGTTTTGTATGATTGTGCAAAAATTAAACAATGTAAAGAAATAAAGGAAATATAGTAGTTTTGTCTTATTTGTCGGTCTACAATCAATCACTACTATAGCTCCAAGCTTTAACATAATATCAGCTCCAAAAGAAAAGAAGCGGAAAACAATAGAAAGGATCCTCAAAACTTTCCTCAAAATCGGAAGTTTTTATGTTTACTTCTATGTTGCTTCTGTATAACTTCAATGTCGAACTTTTAACTTCTATGTTTTGATAAGTTTTAAAGCAACACACAAAGACCTGTATCCATTTAATATATCACTTCCCAACGTTCATATCCCTTAAAATAATTACTTTTTTGAACTTTTAGCTGTTGGAGTCAAGAATCAAGATAAGCTTGAAAAGACCTCTTCTATCTGATATTAACTCTGGATTAATTCGAATTTTTCGTCTAATCTTGGCTTCAGTTGAAGCAATTGGAACCTTCAAATTCGAATTCCCACGTGTCTTGGTGCTTTCCAAGAAATATGGAATGAATCCTTGGCTTGATATCTAATCTTATCTAATCTTATATTTACTCGCTAAATCTTCCAATTAATATGATCAAACCTTATCTTAAGATGGATATCTAAATCCCACTTCGGGTGAATTTGAAATCAATGAATATATCCAAGAAATTCGAATCAAATCATTCATAATTTGAATTTTAAAAGTCTGGAATTTATCTTGAACATCTCTCACCCAATTCTAATTAATTGTGGGGCTAGATCTTGACATGTAAAAACTTGAAAATTAATAAAAATCCGCAATGCCCTTTCACTTAATCTTTAAAAGACACGTACTGCCATAGAAATGAATTGAATCCCTTTGAAACGAAGCCTGGAACGCTGACTTATTGCCCCGTTGACGTTGAGCTGCTGCTTATCCAAAACTCCAACGCGTGTAGATGTCAGAGCTAGGATATTCACGAGCTGAAGCATGTTGAATACTTGTTTGGTGTATTTTTTACGCAGCGTAATACGTGTGAATTGTGTTAAGATTATCACAAATTGTTAATTCTATGAATATCCAGAATGTCATCACTAAATACCTATTGATTCTACGAAGTCCTAGGAATTTGGTATCCATATTCAAGAATTATATAAAATTCACAAATTTGAAAAAAAGAAACAGAACAAACCGCTTACAATAGTTTTTTTTTTTAATAATAATCTCTCCCCTTATCTTAAGGCATACAAATAATAATAAGGGCAAACTTCCAAAAAAATATATAAAAAATTTACCAAAAATAGAAATATCGAAAAATAAAAATTTCTAAAACTTAAATATACGACATACCTTAGACGACAAAAACAACGCCACAAACGGCATCTAAAATAGAAGTATTTATAGAAAGTTATAAGAAATTTAAAAATTACAAAAAATAGTAAAATTGTCTATTCAAAAGATTAAACGATGGAATTTGCTCAAAAAACGGTATAGTTAAGCACCAACAGGGTACTGGCTTCTTCGAGTTAGCTCGTTTCCTTTAAAATAAGATTCAAAAATTAATAAATCGTGACTGACCTGTTTTTGCCAAATTTAGCTTTGTTTGCTATTATTTCCACCTCATCATCCTCTCTAAGGTGGACAAAATTCGCTCTCGAATTATCATCATTTGAACTATCGCCGGTGTAGGGAATAAGATGCTTCACGTTAAATACATCGGTAGTTCGAATGTGGCTAGGTAACTTCAACTTATATGCGTTTGGGTTTATTTTCTCTATGATCTCTACTGGCCCAATTTTCCTAGGTGATAATTTGTTGTACTCCCCAGCAGAAAATCTATCCTTAATAAGGACAACCCAAACGTAATCTCCCACATCAAACACCACATGCCGCCTTTTTCTATCAGCAATTTCCTTATATTTACTTACAACTATTTGTAAATTATTCTGAACAATCTTGTGGATTTCCTGCAGGCTATAGACAAAGTCTTTTGCCTTTCCATGAATCCTGGTCTTATCAGGTAGTGGTAGCAAATCAAGTGGAATCCTAGGCACAACAGAGTAAACAACTTGGAATGGACTAAACCCTGTACTACGATTGATTGCATGATTATGTGCGAACTTTGCCTAACTCAGCTTTTGATCCGAACTCTTCACATGTTCTCCCACTAAGCTTCTCAATAGATTTCCTAGGGATCTATTGACTACGTTGGTTTGCCCATCTGTTTGTGGGTATAGGCACTACTAAAATTTAGCTGAGTATTGACCATTTTCCACAAATTTCACCAAAAATGGCTAAGAAACCTTGTATCTCTATCAGAAAAAATGGTTTTAGGCCACCCATGCAACCTATATACTTCCCTAAAGTACATCTATGCAACACAGACAATGTCTGTGGTCTTCTTACAAGGAATAAAATACGCCATTTTAGAAAATCTATCAACTACCACAAAGATGGAGTCATTACCTCGCTGAGTTCATGACAACCCCAGAACAAAATCCATGCTCACATCAATATAAGGTTTAGAAAGATTTGGAAGTGGCATATACAATCCTACATTTGTAACTGTCCCTTTGGATACTTGGCAGACTATATGTCTCTGTACATACTTCTCCACTTCCTTACGAATAGTTGGCCAAAAATAGGATGCATGCAATAGTTGCAAAGTCCTATCTCATCCCACATGACCTTCACCATGTAACTCCTGAATAATCTGATCCCTTAAACTACAATTTAGAATGCACAGCTAATTACCTCTGAACAAAAACCCATCTTGCAATAAGTACTCTTTTCTGTCACCAGCTTTAACTTTTGCTAGAATAACAAAAAAATAAAGATCACATTCAAGTAACTCAGCAAACAAATTAAAACCAAGTACCTCTACTTGCATTCGGCTTAGAAGACTCCTACGCCTACTTAGTGCATCAGCAACTTGGTTTGTGATACAAATCTTGTGTTTCATAACAAAAGTGAAACGCTCCAGATAAGCTACCCATGAAGCATGTTGAGATGACACTTTATCTTGATTGTGTAAATGCTTCAGAGCTTCATGGTCAATATATAATATGAATTCTCTATGAAACAGATAATGACACCAATGCTTCACAGCTTGCACCACAACATAGAATTCCACATCATAGGTACTATATCGTAACTTTGCCCCTATTAGCTTCTCACTAAAATAAGCTATCAGCCTATTATTCTAACTTAAAATAGCTCTAATCCCCACTTTAGAGGCATTTGCATGTAGCTCAAAAGGTTGGTGAAAATCTGGTAACACTAAAATTAGGGTTGTTGTAAGATGCACTTTAATTTGCTCAAAAGCCATCTCTACTTCATTAGTCTATAGAAACTTACCACCCTTCATACAATTAGTGATAGGAGCCATAATATTGCTAAAATGGGGAATGAATTGTCTATAAAATGATGCCAAACCATGGAAGCTTCGAATTTCAGTCAGTGTAGTAGGTTTAAGCCACTGTCTAACGGCTTCCACTTTAGACTTATCAACCTGCAAACCATCAATAGAAATTATGTAGCCAAGAAAAAGTACCTCTATGGTCATGAATACACACTTTTTCAAGGTAGCATAGAAATTTTCCCTACGCAGCACATTAAGAACATCCCGCAAGTGCTAGAGATGCTGCTTTGGATCAATGCTGTAAATTAGTATGTCATCAAAATATACGACAACACACTTGCCAATGAATGGCCTCAAAACCTGATTCATCACTTTTACAAAAGTGCTAGGTTCATTAGACAATCTAAACGGCATTACCAACCACTCATATAAGCCCTCTCATGTCTTGAAGGCTGTCTTCCACCCATCACCCACTCGAATGCGAATCTAGTGATACCTACTCTTCAAGTCTAACTTGAGAATACCTTAGCTCCACTCAACTGGTCAAGTAAATCATCTAAGCGGGGAATAGGAAAACGATACTTGACAGTAATCTTATATGAGCTAGTATGTTATAATGAGGTATCTCAAGCAAGGAAATAGGCATAGGAATTGCACCTAAAAAAATGAACAAGCATAGGCAACCATTTTCTGTTAGTAATGCTTCTAAAGATACCAATCTATGTGATTTAGCTTTTATAGATAATTGTCATACACATTAGGAAAAATCATGACAAATATATCACAATGTTGTGCATGATTCCACTACTCCCAACATCGCCTCCCACATAGTTCATGAACATGTTCCAACCTAGCATTAGCCTAAAAATGCAATTAGATGTCCTCGCACTCCTCATGCACATTATTAACAAAATTCATTATATTCAAATGCACTTCAAAGAATAATACTAGAATAATAGGTTGATAGTTCAAATCGTGCAATGGAGGATTTGCTGATGATTTTTCAACTAGTATTTCATAATTGCTAATAACAAGGGGTTTAAGTATTGTAGGTTAGTTCTTAATCTAGGAGGATGTTTTCAACTGTTCAAGTCTTAAAGATGAGGAAGAATTTCTTCTAAGGGAGATAGTATGATAGTAATCTAGAGTTAAATTATTACTTAGGTATTTGGTACCAAGAAAGACAATCTAGAGAAATTACAACGTCAATTGTAAGCCTAAAGAGATCATAAGAAGGAATAAAGTGTCAATTGTCTAAGCAATTGAGCAAGCCAAGGAACATATTCAACTAGAGCATCATTTTGTGCACAATTTAATGAATATCTTATTTCTTGTCATTAGTTTCCTATTTTGTAATAGCTAGGTTTGTTATTATTTTGCCTATAAGTGGGCTTAGCTTGTAACAGAATAATTCAATTGATTTTGAGTCATGGTCAAACCATTTTGTCATGCATTTCATAAGATGGATTTCCTTCTATTGATTCTTAGGTAATGAGATCTTTATCTTTCTTCATTCTTGAGTTCTTATCAGTTTATTATAGATTGTGGTGAACTACATTATTCTAATTGCTTACATTATATTGGCATCTATTTAACATTCATGATTGTTTTATTGATTGCGCATTATATTAACTATTGATTCAATCTAAACTTAGTTCATTTTGGATTGGTATGTCATATTCAATTTTAATTTGTTTATATCTTTTTTTATTTTCAATTATTAAAATTACCCAAGAACACTATAAAAGTATTTTCTTTTATTATCTTATCAATTTGAAAAACCCTAGGTCCAAAGTCTCTTATCACCCACCATTTGATTTTCATCGTTTTCTCAAGTTTATCCTCCTTTATCTCTTACTGATTTATTCATTTCATTTTAGATTTAATTGTACGCGCTACATTTGATGCTTAGTTTGCAATCTAATTTATTTATTTCTAAATGCTGGTGTCCGTTGAGTTTGGGTTGTCGGTACCGTTGGTCCCTATTTTCTCAGTTGTAATTTCTTTTTTCTTCATCTTCCTACGTTTACGATAAAGTTCATGATTGCAATACATGCACTATAGCTCAACTAATATAAAATTTATATAATCAGATGGTGTTTTTTTTTTTAATATGATTCAGGCTCTTGGATTTGCTGAGCAGTGTTTTGGTGGGGGATCTCTTCTTCCTAGCAGGATTCTCCGGGCTCGGGCCAAGCCCAGGGTTTTTTTCCTGGGATTTTCCCCTTTTCTTTTATTTTTTTATTACATTATTTAATTATCAAATATACTTAATTAATATTATTATATTAAATTATTTATTATACATCAATCACAAAGTAACACTATCATCTAACCAACAGTGATATGGCAATAAAACATTAGTAAGTAAAATGGTAAAGATGAAAAAACAGATATACAGTGATAAAAGTAAAAACATAAATATATATAATAAAAATGACCCAAAAATTTATAATATAACTTCAAAATTCTAAATAAACATTTCAATTCATAGTAAACAGTTCCAAGTTTTATCGATGCAACTTTTCGTTCGAGTGAGGGAAATTTTTTTTTTCCTGTTTTTTAATTTTTTTTTTCTATCTTTGAGAATTTTAAATGTATAATTGAAAAAATAACAACCACAGCAGGATAGGATCGCACGTGTTTTCACTCTAGTTTCAGTAATAAAAAGACAAGACAGGGAAGGCAATCCATCTAACCTCGCAGTTTTAAACAGCAGAGGAACAGAAAGAAAGAAACTTGAAATATAAACCAGTGCTTTCAAAAAAAAAAAAAAAAGTCTATATCTTTTTCGGTAAAATCAAAACATTAACAAAGTTCACAGAACATTGCAAACTAACAATCCCAGACAAGCTGCTAGAAAAAACTTCTATATCGTATTGTGCATATTACCCACTCTAAGTTGACTTACATGCGTCAATTGTAAAAACACAGGTATTGCGGGTCTAAAAAGTCCACCCGACTTCCATGTCCCCCAAAAAAGCAAAAATAGTTACAACACCAACCAGAAAATACAAGCACTCCAGAGGGTCATAGCACATACACAACCAGCAAACTCCCAATTATGCTCCATCAATTTGGACTTTTAGCAACCACTTCCTCCGTCACACTCTCCTCCTCTGTTACCATCAGATCAGACGCAGTTCCTGTAGTAACATGAGCAGGTGTACTAGAACCAGTAGCATCATTTAATATATCCGTTCCGCTTCCACCCCCTGTCCTCATTGAACTCACACCCGGGGAAGTAGAACCTGATATGGCCTCTTCTGATTGTTTAGGCCGATTCAGGGCATTACAGTGTGGGCAGTAGTATGTAATATAGGGATAATCCTCCTTCCGAGCAAGCCCTGGAAACGAACACCCCCCCCCCAAAAAAAAAAAAAAAAAACACTCAGGCCTTTTCACTATGTTGCCATGATGTACATCTTGAAAAAAGAAATGCATTGATTACTGAAAATTTCAAATGCCATGGCATCCCAGGTCTGATCATAACCCCCACCAACTACCAACCCAAACCACACCGCCCCACCAACAGGCAAGGGATTGGTCAAAAAGCTTTACTTATATCAATCACAAGAATACATTAATCTTTCTCATACAATTAGTCATGCCCCATTTTGCCATCTTATTGGCGTTTTAGCACTCAAAAGAATCGAACTAATATCATTCATGCCACTTCAATCTGTAAGTATCTAATTGTGAATAATACAAACACAGTTGGATAGTGGACAAGCGTCCTGTTTTTCATGTTTTAATTGAGGCATATATCCATGGAATGCTCCACATAAAGATTTCAGTGGTACTTCTTAAGCACTTTCATAGATGTTTATAGCTTATTACACTAAACATAGAGAATGCAATAATAAATACCCCAACAATAATAAAAATAAAGCTTCTCCACTAACCATTGTGCATATGACAGTTGCCACATATAAGTGCATATGACTGTCTTGGATCCTCGCCTACAAGTAAGGCTGCAATACGAGCAATCCATCCACCATCCTGCACTGAAGAACCATTAGGATCATAATGATCCACAACCAATGGCTCATGCTCCAAGTTCCTAGGCACCCCAGACCTCACGGATTGTGTATCTCCTCCAGGTTGATGCATTATAGTACCCTTTTCACTGCCAGATCTGGCATGCAAATCTTTCCTATTTCGAAGTCCACCAGTATGTACAATCTCAACATCATTGCTCTTCCCAGATGAAGGGTCAAACTGAGATTCATCTCCTACATACACTTTCAAACCCGAATCTGTGCCCAACTTAGATGCTAGGACAGTTGCTGCAGCAGCCTTAGCAGCTGGATCAGGGTCATATTGCTGCATAAAAACTTAACAATGATAACGAATATTTCCACCGAGGAAAAACATTTGCATTTACACTTAATGGAATAAACCACTGCACCTTGCAAAAGGTTACTAAGAGAAGGTATGGTTTTTCAACTGTGAACAAGCTGTGATTCTGATTAAGATGCCTAAAACCTACTGTGCTTGTAGTTTACTCCATCCAAGATATTTGGAAACTACAAAGACAAAAAATCCTATCAAAGCATGAGCCCACAATATAACATTGCTGAGACCTGACATGTCACAGCTGAAACATTTTTAAAAACAGTAAGGGTCTAAACCTTCTGTGACAATAATTACATTGACCAACTTAAGCATGTTATTAGTACAATGTGATGCGAATTTCCCATGGAGCAGCCATGATGCTTAAGCAATTTCACAAACTGTTAACGGTTCATCACAGCAAACATAAATGTAAAAACAACAATGACATGCTTGCGAGCATCACCTGAATAAGTTGTTGTGTAGTATAATAATTTGTCCTCTCCTTGAGTTCATTAATTTTGGCCTGTCGTTCAGCTCGAAGCCGCTCAAGAGTCTTCTGGTCCTTGCGATCGCCTATGAATGTAATGATCAAGTAACTATCTATATATCTATCTATCTTACTTCTGATATATGAGGAAGTAATTAAAAAGAGAGAATATATATATATATATATATATATATATCGAGGGAAGTCATTCAAAGAGGTCATAAAATGGACTTAAAGACTTACACATCCGAGTGATGCTTAGAAGGGCAGAGTAAGATGCAAAAGAGAAAGGAGGGAGGAGAAACATGGGAAGGATCCTGAAAGCCCTCATCTTCCAGTTCAAATCGAGGGATCTGGTGGTGAGGATCGCATACACCAATGCAATAATCTCGAAGAAGACAGAGAAGATGATGAGATGGCGAGCCATACGCCTCCAAGTATGAGACCTCCTTTTGATGCGGGCGAGAACAGCCGCTTCCTCCTTGGATAGATGTTGCAACCGCTTCTCGAAATCATCGCCCCGTACTCTGAACAGCCCGTTCCATATTCGAGAAATCAATCCTCTTCGCTTCTTCTTACTTTCATTTTCACCGCTATGGCTGCTGCTGCCGCTGCCTTTGTTCTCTTTCTCTTCCGTTGACGTTGCCATCCGATCGATCTGAATGAATCAATGCGTGGACCACCCCGCAAGAAATGTCCCTTCTTTCTCCCAATTAAATCAAAACGTGCCGGCAACGTCGTACCAGTGCGTTTGCGTTTACCAAAGGAACCCTAAAGGACTAAAAATACAAAAATGCATCGAGATTCGGGCTTCACTTGCACAACTTTACCAACCCCACTCACTCACTTTACAACCCCTTTCACGAATCTTAAGATCAAGGAACTGCAAGCTTTTGTGTTCGAAGATCCGATTTCCCTATCTATCTATCTTTATCTATCGTAATTCTTCGAAAATCCCTATTCTTCCCCTTCGATTGGTCCCCAGGGTTCTAGAAAAAGTTTATGGTAACGGAAGAAAGGGTGTGGAAGTTTTATCGTGGGCTGTTTAAAAATTTAACTTAAGCTTTCATTAACTCCTCCTTTAGGGCCTTAAATTTTCTTACTAACAAATTGTACGGGCAAGCATTTTATACGACCGTTTCATCTCAATACTTGATGAAATTAAACTATCGATTAATTAAAGTCACTTTTGTTTAGAATATATATATATTACAATGCTTTTTGAAATTCTTCCTGAAAATCCTAAAAAGTGTAATAATCTTTTCTTATTCTTTAAATACTCTAAAAAGCAAATCTTAATATAGGTTGTGATGGTCTAACAGAAAAATTGCATTAAAGTGTGCAGTAGCTTTTAGTGCAAAAATAAGTATCAATCCTCAAATAGCTTACAGTAAAATTTTCCTTAAAAAATATATAGGTGAAAATAAGGTGAGGAAATAATAAGAAGTAAAATAATTTCACTTGAAAAGTGAAACCAATAGAAATATGTAAAATTTGCTTACGTTGGGTGTGAGTGAGGATTTGTCAAATGCATATTATGTATATGCGACATGAATTGCATGTTTCAGGTGACGCTAGAGAATTGATAGCACTTTAAATGACAATTTTAGGTGATATTAATTAGAGAAGGCTCAAGGAGGAGGATTTTAGACATTTGATAAGTGTTCTAAACACTAAACTCTCTACTTAGCATAGTTGTGACATATGGCTACTGCAACATTGCCTAATGCACTCACATAATTTATGATTATGCAAATTAAAGAGTTAGATGCATAGTTTTAGTGGTTGCATTGTAGTTTTTTGGGCATGTAATCTTTCACCATCTTGATGATCATGTTGCCAGTGAGTTATTGAAACTGTGTTGCTAATGACAACGCATTATGCATACTATATTACATAACAAATTGTTGTCTTATCAAGCTTACTTATTTTTGTTGATGGTTTAAACTACTTAACATAATGTTGATCATCTATCTTAACTATTTAAAAGTTTGATTTCTTATTTTAACAATTTAATATAATATTAATCATCTTATTTCAACCACTTGAAAGTTTGATCGTTCTATTTAAACTCGATTTTTAATATTGATTTTCTTGTAATTTCCCTATTTTTAATAGTGTCTTAGTAATAAATACTTAGATGACATTTGTTAAAGGCATAAAAAAAAAACTTTTAAACTTTAACACCAATTATAGACCCTAAAAAAAAGTACAAAAAAATATTCAAATTTTCTTTTATTGGAAATAAAAAACCATTAATCTTAGAAAAAAAGAAGAAGAAATAAAAACCATTGGTCACCATATTTATTTAAAAATCACTATTGGTATCTTGATTGTTAGACAATCCTTTCTATATATTAACTTCATAATTGACAATAACAAAGGCAATCTATTGGTTTTGTAAATTCTCATTTGATCTTTGTATTACTTCATTAGTACACTTAATTTTGGATACCATTTCCATTTGAACGTGGCCATGATTGTCGGATTTATTGAAAATTATTGTGAGCATTGTTTTCTTTTCAAAACTATTTGCTTTAAGGCCTTTAAACTTGCGTGTAATATTTTCATCACCTTTGTTGATGGTAAAACAAGGAAGCACATATTACATGGATGTGATGGCTCCTTGAGCAAATATATATGTATGTGTTCTAAATAGTAAGCACACTTGCTTTTTTAGATCTTATATTGCAATGTTTAGGCTTTGGATGGAATGCTCATCATGTCATGAACATTTTTCTTCTTTAAAAGAAAAGTTATCAAATCGTTATTCTTTCCTAAAGTCAAGAAAATATTTCTTCTTCATCGTTGTTGGGAAAGTCTTGAATATTTCTTTGGCATTTGAGCTTTTTATGCTTTAATCCTATTGTTATTTGTTAGGTTTCCATAGAAACAATTCAAGGAAAGAAAGTTGAACGCAATGGTGTTAATTAAATTTTTAGCTTTGTTGATACTCTTAGCATAACTACTCTCATTAACTTTTTTAACTTATCCTTTATCTTCTTATAAAACTTATCTACCATCTACCTTAGAAATCTTAATTGCTCCTCTTCGGCACATTTTACAAGATGTGGAGTTTTATAATGGAAAATGTAAAAGATATTGCAAAGTGTGCTAGAAAGAACATAGCATAAGCGATAGGTAGGGATACTCGAATAATGGGTGATTCATGGGACGATATCACCATGCTTTTGATCTTTTTGAAATTGAAGGTCTAAGCTAGAGAATAACATTCTTGGTACTTTAGGATTTAACACAGTAAGAAAAAGGGTTAATTTCAATCTTCTTTTCTTTTCTTTTCTTTTTTTTCTTCTTTTATTTTCCCCCCTTAGATAACTTTTAATTAAGATAGCTAGACTAAACCAGGCTTTGATTTGGATAAGGCTAAGGGTCAACTATTAATTTTAGATTTTACTATTTTGACTATTGCTCTTTATGTATATTTAGTAAGTATTTATATTGTTTTCAATTTTTTTTTTCAATATTTAAAGGAAAGACTAAACATTATTATAAAAGGCATTACAATCTGTTCAACTTGTCAAGTTGATTGGGTCAAGTTCCAATGGTATGGGTCAACCTAGTTTGAATGGGCTTTTTCTAACACGAGTTCTTAGGATTAAATTGGCTTACCTTATGCTAAGGATCTTGATTAGACTGGTTGAGTTGATGGGGTCAAAATGGGTTTGGCTACATTGCTTCTAATAGTTGACATTTCATTCTTGTGAATCTAGTAATAAAATCTATGGATATACCCTCTAATACATGTTGTGGAGCATGAAGTGGCTAAAGGAAGCCTATTAGAGATGCTACCGGGTATTTAATTTCTTGAAAAATATGGCATTTGTTTACAAAACTCTTAATATATTTTCTAATCTCTTCATAAAAGAAAGAAGAGTTAATATTAAGGAATGAATAATGGAGGAATATCAAGGAAAAAAAATCCTACATCTTAAAAAATAATAAACCATCTTAGATTATAAAGTCTAAGGATAATAAACCTTTCTCAAGGAAAATCAACTTTTCTTTCACAATCTATCAGTAGCTTGTTCCATTGTTTAATATCTTAGAATTCCTTGTAGAGTAGTGAAGTCAATGAATGGCATGACATTGATAAAGTATTAAACCGTGGCTCCTCCAAATGAACTCTCAACATTGCATTTGCAACTTTCTTCTCTTCTCGAAGCTTATACACAATCTCATAGTCATATCTTTACAATTTTACTAAATATTATTGCTACTCGTTTTGATAGGAATCAAAATCCGACAAGACCTATCATTAGGATAAGAGTCAAAGGAATTCGAATATTGGCGATCAAGGTCCATTTTGAGCACATCGACCCCGAAATTATTTGTTTACTAACCTCTTTTCTCTTATTTATGTATTGTATATTCCAACAGGCATACTTATCATGCTTTATAGGGCGATGGACAAACTTACTAAGACTCAGCTTGTGGGTTATCCATGGACCAACTTAAACCGTTGATGAGCTAGGCCGACGAATCTTGTAGAAGAGCTAGCATGATGAAGACTATTTTTATTTATAATTATTTCTTTGGACTATTTATGTTGTAATCTTTCTTTTGAGACATTTCCATTTGCTTATAACTCTCATTTAGGACGGACCGGCCACCCTAAAAGTGGTATAGTTGTAATTTTGTGTACTTTCTAAACCTAAAGGGAAGAAGTATAAATACTTGCTTAAAGTAGGGTTTTGAGAGGCCATTTTTCAGATTGAAACATACACTTTACGTGAGGGAATTAAGGTTCTTCTTAGTTCAATTTCTCTTATCAATTTCAATCCCAAGAATTGGAATTGTGGTGAGTGCAATGAGGGGAAATTGTGAGTTATATCAATTTCTTATTGTTGTGTTTCTTTTCATCTCTAGTGAGTCATATCTAGGGTTGGATTGAAGTCTTATTGGTCAGATTTTGATTGCATTTGTAATCAAACTATTATTGCATAATTGATTGGTTTTTAGCACTTGTTAATACCATCGATTTGTCATTATACTTGTGGCATGGAATTTCTTTATTGTGAGGAGGATCATGGTTTGAATTTATGTATTGTTGGTTGGAATACTCTTGGAATTTAAGTTAGTTAATTGATTCAATTGAGGATTATCATCTTTGTGGATTTCATCTCCTTGATTTTATCATTTGATTCATCTTCCATTAATAAGGGTTCACGTAAATTGTCTCTCTTGTGAACCGAATTTGATATTGTCTTTTGAGGTTGATATTTGGGTTTTTTTTTTTTATTGTGCTTAATCTCTTTTTAGGCACATCATCTTTTGGTATCAGAGCTATCATATTTGGATTTAAGATTGAACACATCCTTGTTAGTGGAATCGATTCATAATTAGAAGAAGCTTGTGCCATTTGATTACTAGTTTGATTGACATTATTTGATTGTTTTTCAAATTGGTTTTGTATGTGCTTAATCTTGGATTTTAGGCATATCATAATTTGGTATCAGAGCTTGAGGTTTAAGAGGAGATCTTTGCAATTTGAATTCGGAAATTTAGGGTTCTTTACCTTGAATCGAAATTGTGTGTGTTGAAGCTTGAATTGTCTAATTGTGTTGTTGAGGAGTTGTAGTTGTTGCTTGTTGTTGTAGACATGAAGCAATAGTGAATCCTGATGAGAGCCATGATGGGAGCCGAGCTAGAAGGTGGAATGTGGATCCTCTTGAAGTGCCACCTGGACCGATCACAAGAACTCTAGCGAAACGATTCAAGGAAGCACTTAACGGGCTGATAAAGGATATCCAAGAAGCCGGAAAAGAGTGGAGCAACCATGAGAATAACCTTGCGTTTGTTCAAGTCATTCAAGGAGAGCAAAGCATAGGAGATCAAAGCTGCTGGCCTTGACAACGCTGGCTTAAACGCTTCCGGCCTTGAACCGGCGTTGCAATTAGAGTGCGACAGAGGGACTACGCCGGCTACTACGCCGTCGGCCTATATACCCGGCGTACATCCTACGCCGACTACTATGCCGCCTACTACGCCACCGGCGTACATTGCCTGTTTGTTATTTTTCTGCAACTTTATTATGTTATGTTGTTTTGGGCTTTTGTTTTACGAAGTGTAAACCCTATTAAAAGCTGCTAGGGTTGGAAAAACACAGATAGAACTTACATACAACATTGAAAAACATAATTTGAGAGAATTCCTCTCTTGGTTCTCCAAAGAACTTCTCTTGAACTTATCAGATTTCTTCCGTGGCGTTCAAACCCGACTTATCAATTGATCTTTCATCCCGATTGTGGTGTCAACAAAATGTACCAAGGTTCTTGCCTCACTTATAGGCAACGGGTCGCGGTTCCACTTTGATTGTTTTGGCATCTTAGGTTGCAATTCCAAACGTATTGGCATAGGGTTTCGTCACAGGTGGGCGTGATTCGTATCAAATCCTTATCATTTTGTTATTGACGTGAACTTGGAAGGAAAAGTAAGAAGTGTATTTCCTAGTGTTTGATTGTGGAATTGGAAATACAATAATTTGTGGTAAAAAGAGAAGTGTCACTTTTGTTGATTTCAGAATTGGGGAGAATATTTTACCATTTCTAGATTTGAAGTGTGTGGAAGGATAAGCATCCATTTGAAATTCAAATATCTTCTTTAAGTTTGAAGCAATTCATTGAGTAGCATTGAATAAGTGTTATTTGAATTTGAATTGTTTTTACCATTTGTGGAGAAGGTTGCATTTAGTGGAGTGATTTCAAATTTGAATTTTGTTGCTGCCATTGCTTGTGGTTTACGGTGTGAATGGGAGTTGTGTAGTGGCAAGGATGTGTACACCTTGAAGTATTTTGTGTGTATTGTATTGGGGAGGTTGTGCACATTAGTTGTTTTTGTAAAAAAAAAAAATTAGTGAAGTTGTGTATGTAAGAGTGAGTGGCGGTGTGACTTGTTCTGTGTGTAAGTGTGTGTGGTGGTGTGAATTTGTGGAAGTTGTGTGGAGTAAGATGCTGCACATTGAGGCTAAAGTATGAGAGTGTAGTGCATGGATAGCAAACTGTGAAGGGGAAAAGTGGTGTTTCAATTGTGAAGTAGAATTGTGTAGTGTGTGCATTTTTGGAAATTGGAGGAATCACAATTATTATTTTCAGATTTGAAATCAGAATTAAAAGTGTACATTAAGAGGTCAATTTGAAATCTCAAATATACATTAAGTCATAGTTAATTGTGTATCTTTTGAATTTGAAAAAGCTTCTTACCATTTATGGAATATTGCAATTATTGAACTCATTTTGAATTTGAAATTTGAGTTGTCTTTGTTGTTGAAGTTGCGGTTTGATATTTGTGTGGAAGTGGGGAAAGTGCACCATGGCTTGAAGAGGAGTGTATGTAGTGTTGTGTTTTTGTAAACTTAGTGAAGGGTGTATATATTTGGCGTTGATTGTTGTTTGTGTTGTAAAGATAATTGTTGTTAGTGGTGTGAACATATTGGGACCATGAGTAGAAGGGGAGTTGTGTGGTGGTAAATTGAGTATTGTATATGTATTTAATTGCTGCCAATTGTGTATTTAAGTTGTGAGAAACCAAGGCAAGAAAAAGGAAAGTGAGTAGTAGAATTTAAAATTCAAACAAGTTATTAAAGTGTGAAAGTAATTGAACTAGTTACTTAAACACTTATAGTTGAATTTAATTCTTACTTGAAATCAGTTGAGTCTACTTCACTTGTAGCTTGGTTGTGTACTTGAACGTGGAAGTGTGAGGATAATTATTGTGTTGTTGGGTTTGAACACAATCATATCTAGTGAGATGTTTCATTATACTAATGTATTGTACCGAACATTGACTACATTTGATACTAAGGATGAAGAACAAAGGGAAAACTTGTTCCATACCTTTTGTAGGGTATAAGGAAATTTATGTGTCCTTATAGTTGATGGTGATAGTTGTACCAATGTGGTAGCAGCATCGTTAGTATTGAAACTAAAACTTTCTACCACTCCACATCCAGAACTGTATAAATTGCATTGGTTGAATGATCAGGATGGTCTTTGTGTGACCCAAAGGGCTAGGGTACCCTTCAATATAGGGGATAAGTATTGTGATGAACTTGAATGTGATATTATTTCTATGTGTACATCCTACATATTGCTTGGTAGACCATGGTTGTATGATAGGATGGTATTACATGATGGGTATAGAAATACTTATATGTTCAAAAAGATGGTAAACGTATAGTATTGAACCCTATGTCATCATCAAAGGTCCAGAATATGTAAAGACAGATGAGATAACCATCATAGATACATGAGGGTCATAGCCACATGATCAACTCTTCAGAGGTACCTGAGGTTTCTAGGGACATGAGCCAACCCTTAGAGCACAAAATTTGTTAGACACAAATGTGCAAACCATTAGAGGATCCTAATGATTATAGTTAGATGAGTAGACTACTAGAGGACCAAATTATTTACAGGCAGTTGTGTTCACATTCAGAGGTATTAAAGGCTTATGAGTAGTTGAGTAAACCATTGGAGGATTTTAAGGGTCAAAGTCAGATGAGCCTATCATCAGAGAGCCAGACTATTTAGAGACAGTTGTGTTCACCTTTAGTAGTTTTAGAGGGCAATGAGCAGTTGGGCCAACCATTAGAAGACCATGATGATCAATAACATATAGATGAGTTAGAAAAGGAGAAAATTGTTTCAGTGGAATGAGTTGATATAGGGGCGACTTTAGTGGATAATGGAGCATTATTTGTGTTGCAAATGAGATACATCTTAGAAATGGAGGAGAGAAAACAATCACCACTTGTGGTATTTCAGATTTTGGGATTCTACAGTGATATTTCTTCAAGTGGCTTGCTAGGAGGAAACAAAGTCACTACTGCATTTGATCTGTCAGATTTGAGGACAAATCTTTTTGAGGCCCGAGGAGATGATAGGAATCAAAATCCGACAAGACTTATCATTAGGACAAGAGTCAAAGGAATTCGAATCTTAGCAATCAGGGTCCATTTTGAGCACATCGAGCCTGGAATTATTTGTTTACTAACCTCTTTTCTTTTATTCATGTATTGTATATTTCAATAGGCACACTTATCATGCTTTATAAGGCGATAGACAAACTCACTAAGACTCAGCTTGTGGGTTATCTATGGACCAACTTAAACCGACGATGAGCTAGGCCGACGAATCTTGTGGAAAAGCTAGCATGATGAAGACTATTTTTATTTATAATTATTTCTTTAGACTATTTATGTTGTAATCTTTTTTTTTGGGACACTTCCATTTTCTTATAACTCTCATTTAGGACCGGCCACCCTAAAAGTGGCATAGTTGTAATTTTGTGTACTTTCCAACCTTAAAGGAAGCAAGTATAAATACTTGCTTAAAGTAGGGTTTTGGGAGGCCATTTTTCAGATTGAAACATACACTTTACGTGAGGGAATTAGGGTTCTTCCTATTTCAATTTCTCTTATCAATTTCAATCCCAAGAATTAGAATTGTAGCGAGTGCAACAAGGGAAAATTGTGAGTTATATTAATTTCTTATTGTTGTGTTTTTTTTCATCTCTAGTGAGTCATATCTAGGGTTGGATTGAAGTCTTCTTGGTTAGATTTTAATTGCATTTGTAATCAAACTATTATTACATAATTGATTGGTTTTTAGCACTTGTTAATACCATCAATTTGTTATTATACTTGTGGTGTGTAATTTCTTTGTTGTGAGGAGGATCACGGTTTGAATTTGTGTATTGTTGATTGGAATTCTCTTGGAATTTAAGTTGGTTAATTGATTCAATTGAGGATTATCATCTTTGTGGATTTCATCTCCTTGATTTTATCATTTGATTCATCTTCCATCAATAAGGGTTCATGCAAATTGTCTTTCTCGTAAACCGAATTTGATATTGTCTTTTGAGGTTGATATTTAGATTGTTTTTTATTGTGCTTCATCCCTTTTTAGGCACATTATCTTTTGGTATCAGAGCCATATTTGGATTTAAGATTGAACACATCCTTGTTAGTGGAATCGATTCATAATTAGAAGAAGTTTGTGCCATTTGATTACTAGTTTGATTGTCTTTCAAATTAGTTTTGTATGTGCTTAATCTTGGATTTTAAGCACATCACGTTTGTTTGTATGACTTGGATTAAGATCTTTTCTTGTAAATGAAGAACTCCTCTTGTACTATTGATCATTTTAAAATCTTGATTATTGCAACTTGATCAATTCAATGGAAGCATCAAACTAAAATTATATTTTTAAAACTATTTTTCTTGATCAGAATGCTCCAATTCCCTATCATTATCTAATTATCTCATTCTTTTAATTTGGGGTGTGTTAGTGAAGGTCAAGGGCTCGAATCCTCCTCCTGTAAGCAATTTTCTTACTCTTATGTGAAATAACCTATTGTTTACTAAATAAGTGAACCATTTAATTTCATTATTGTAAAGAAATATATATATGCACAAACACAACAATTGAATAGTATAAAATATCTTACTTTAAAGTGTCAAATTTACTTTTTTTGTTTTTTGTTTTTTAAATTTCATAGTCATAGTACTTTTCATGTTTTCCGTTTATACATGTTAAATGTAAATGGAGTGACAAATATGAAATTGTATATAAAAATAACCAAATTATATCAAATCGGGATTTCTTCAAATATATAATTAGTGTATTGTGTATATAAGTTTTGAAATAGTTGATGGTTAA
Organism: Laguncularia racemosa; assembly: GCA_037954665.1. NCBI lineage: Eukaryota > Viridiplantae > Streptophyta > Magnoliopsida > Myrtales > Combretaceae > Laguncularia > Laguncularia racemosa. The sequence goes on from JBBMOL010000329.1 coordinate 510,820, forward strand.
TTATCTATATCTTCTTCTATTTTATATTATTAAGCCAATAGGACTCTACACCCAATAAAAATTAATAATTAAATGTAAATTATTGTTATATCTTCTCATGCAAATAACTAATTAATTGTACAAGGACAAATGAGTAAATTAATTTAATGATAAAGGATAACAAAATGTTAATTAACTTCCTAAGCATTAGGCATGATTATCGACTATTATTAATACCCAAATGATTAGCTTTTCATTTTCTTTAATCTATATTTGCTCTATTTTACTTTAATGTAGCACAGACAAAAAATGAAATTTGATTATGAGGATGTACAACCAATCAAACATAATTTCTTTTTTCCTTTTGTATTCCATAGCTATTGGTCATGCATGTAATTTAGTTTAGTAATTATTCTATTTTTAAATCTAATCATTTTGTTATATTTATTTTTCATAAATTTTATGCTAAAACATTTTACTTTATATGAAATTCCTAAAGTAGGCCATTCATCCTATTACCCATACTTTTTTTTGAAAAAAAAAAAGTATAAAATTCTGATTGAATCACATAATCCCCTAAGGTCGTGGGTGGCTACCCATCATTATGACTTAGTTAAATGACTCACTTTTTTTAGTGGGTTGCAACCTACTTAGGTTTATGTGACTAAATGTAAATTTTTACATTTTGATTTTTTTTGGCCTTTTTTTTTGTTTTTCAATTTTCTAATTTTTCATCAATTTATTTAATTAATATAAATATACTTATATTACTCAATTAAATTAATTTTGCAGACCAAATAGAGGCCACCACATGTTAAATACTAACAAAAAGTTAACAATATTAGGAAAGGTTCAACTTTATAAGATTTGTTAAATGTTGAATACATGACATCTTAATACCATTAAAACCTTTCAAAACATATATAAAAAAAAAATGAATTTTTGCAAAGTCATATAGAATATGACACCTGGATTATTAAATTGAGACTCTACTTAATATTTAAAAGAATAAGACTTTGGTTAATATTTTAAAAGGCCTCTAAATCTTTTTATTATACACACACAGATAGAGTTGGGGAAGTAGGTTGGCTTGCCCCGACCTGCACCGGCCTACGGGTTGAAGCGGGTCGACCTACGATGGCTCGCATATGATTCGAGTTAAAGAAGTCAGCCTACCCCACCACAATTTTTTTTATTACAAAATTAGAAAATTAATGTGATGGTTAATACTTCAACTTACATCTTTTGATATTCAATTTGAAATATTTATAATAATAAGTTTAAATCAAATTTAAAGTTCAATATAACTTTAAAAATGAGGTAATATATATTTTATTAAAAAAAAAGAAATCTAAAGGAACCTATTTAAGTTCAATTTAAGTGGAAAATTAAAAGATTCTCATTTCGATAGATTTATAATCCCAAATTCAATATGAAAATATAATAGGTGAATATATACTTAAAAGATTGGTATTCCTTAAATTATTCCAACTTTCTTTTTTTTTGGGTTACAAAATATGCAAATAAACTAATAAGTAATAATTAAGGATATATAACTTCAAAGCTAAAAGTAAAATATACAATGTCTTTATAAAGTATTATATTAATAACTTTATGATACGTTATACACAAAATCACTTCTATTTGATTGCTTTCAAATATTATATTTTTAATTACCTCTGTATAAATAAGAAAATTAGATTTAGTCAATGCTCTTATAACCCAGTAATATAAATACTAAATTTCCAATAGAATGAATTTAGGTTTAATCCCCCTTTCCCCAATAAATAAATAAAAAGAGAGAGAATTAGATCTATATGTAATCACTTTTCTTTATATGTAGACTCTAAAATCCTATATATTAATAATCTATTTTCAAGTGACATATAGAACTTATTTAGTCAATGAGTTTCATCCTTAGTAATTGGTCCTATGTTATGCTATAGATATGGATGTTTCATCTAAATGCTTTTTAGAATGAATTATTGACCAACCAACTTATTTATTTATTTATTTATTTTTGTAAATGCTTGATTTCAAAATTTTCAAAACAAAGGTTGCTTTTAGAATAAGGACTTGGATTTATACTATTTACGCAAAAAAGAACCCGAATTTTTGTAGTATACGTTTAACGCCTACATTTGTACTATTTATATAAAGAAGGACCTGTAATAGTTAAACATATGTTTAAGGATCTATTATTGACTCAATTTGAACTTGAAAGGTCGGATGCTTATTCAATCAAAATTGATACTCTATATGATCACAATTGATTACTTTAAGGTTTTGTCTAATTTGAAAATTTGAAAACAACATCAAATGATAATTAAGCAAATGTAGCAATTATCACAAAGTCTTCTTCACTAATCATACAAAAAAACAAAGTCAATAATAAAGGAAATAAAATCACATATATAGATCAATCCTCATCTTCATCATCATCATCAACAGCTAAATTGGAGTTTACCTTTGATGAAGTAGTCCTACTCCCACTCCCACTGTCTTCTTCTTTATCTACACATATAAAGAAATAATTAGATGTTAAACGCTTAAAATAATATGTAAAAAAAAAGTATTACCAAAAGAATAAAAAGAAATCACCTTCACGAGCAAATCTTTGTAACCAATTACGTGTACTAATTAAAGCTTCCACATTTGATGGGAGCATAGAACTGTAATAGTTATTAAGTATAAGGGCATCGATGCTGAAACCTGACTCAGATGCTACAGTGATAATTGGAATGTTGATCACATTAGAGGCCATAATGGACAAATCAGGATATCTCTGGCTTTGACTTTTCTAATGTTGCAATACATCTAATTCTAAATAGAAGTCCATATCCATTATTGGCTCATCTAGATAAATATCTAAAGAAGATTTGCTAGGGCTTTGTACTTTTACTTAATAGTGCACTTACATTATTAAGGAAAAAACTAATTAAATATTGATATGTAATATGACAAAAAATATCATTAAAACAAAAATGAAGTTATTATTAAAATTACATCCAAAGTAGCAAGATCAATCACCAAACCCTTTTTAGACCTAGAGTGTTGTGATGCTGCTCCTTTATCTCTACCTCCAAATATATCTTGTGCTTAAGAAGATGATCCAAGCTGATAGCTTGTAGTTCTAGATATGTGTTCTGTTTTGCTCTTCCAATATTCTCTAAATAGCTTATATAACTTTGTATAATCAAAGTTTAACGAAACAAGCATCAATTCTTGAGGATAAAATCATAGGGTAAGACATAAAGGTTAATAGAGCTGTCTACACGGCTATACAGTAGGTGGGGCAAAATTAAGAATGGCTAAAAATTCAAATCAACACGAATGCAAGAATTTGGTCATGTACAAGGTCATGTATAAGTTTTAAGACAATTGGATGAACTAAAACCTCATCAAAGCTTCATGAATTTCTACTTTAGTACTTAAAATTGCAAAAACCCAAATTTTGCATGCTTAGGAACCTTAGATTGCCAAAGTAAGCAATAAAAATGAAAAATAAGGAAGCTACTTATATCAAATGACTTCAAAAATAGTTGATTGCACAATATTGGTAAAAGCCCTAAAGGTTATGAAATCCCATGAAATGGTCATGAACCTTAGGTGTGAGATGAGATTTTATATGTATTTATAAAGCAAAAGAAAATCATCTAAAAGCACAAATAGGTGGAAGAAGAAGATATTCATGACAACTTAAAACTCATCAAGTAACAATGACTACCTCACACTTACCCATGCATAAGAACATATTCACATATGTCAAGAAAGCAGTAATATAAAAAAATAAAATCATGTGTATAGATCATGTAAATAAAAAAGAAAAGAAAAATTTACTTGGATGTGTAGTCTAGAGTATAAAAGATGAAGTAAAAAGTGAGGGAGAAGTGTGTGAAGTGTAGTTTCGTGAGGATGAGGTAGAAGAGAAGTGTATTCAAGTGGAGTAAAATCAAAGAGTGTGTGAAAGTGATTGTAAGCGAGAATATATATATATATATATATGGACACTTTTCACGGGCTTGTGTATAGGCGTGCTCAAGGCCATGTAGAGTGCTAAAAAGCTATCCAAGGCTGTTTATATGGGACACTAGAGTGCTCTACCTTTTGCATGGGTGTGTTCAGGGTCGTGTAGAGTTCTAAAAAGTGATTCGAGGGCTCTTGCTGTTGGGGCACTAAGTGCCCTAGCTCCTACATGGCCATACTTAGGGTTGTGCAAGGTTCTAAAAAGTGCCTAGAGGCTCCTCTTGAAGTGTGCACTGCCTTGAGCATTGCTTATGCTCAGAGTTGTGCAGGTGTTGAAAGATTGTATAGAATTTAAGTAATATTCTTCTAAGCTAACTTTGATCCATGGGATTGTTTATTGTGCACCTTAACATAATTAAAAGAGCATGAAAATGACTCACTAGGTACACTTGAAAAATTAAAGCCCGAGTTGCCTTAGTTGATTAATGCTTCCCTACACTTAAAGATAAACTCTCACTCCACTCAAGTAAGCTTAATTCCTCTCTACAAATCTGAAATTATTTTTAATAGGATAGACTTAGTGTAGTGAAATTGATGGGTGTCAAATCCAACAAAAATAAACCTACTCCTAGACAATTATATGATTTGCATATAGTGGTGAGTAGGGTCGAATCCATAGAGATTGGTTAAATTTATTTCTATTCAAGGAGAATAAAAAGGAAAAGGAAAATGGGGGGGTTTGGTTTGTGAATCGAATAAAGTTAAAACAAGATAAGAAAATTGAATATTGATAAAAGCCTAGCTAAAGGAATCAACATAGTTTAATTCTAGGAATTGATCATCGATGCAAACGTTTTCTATTCTTAGTTCTAGATAAACTGGTTATGGTTATTAACAAGCTCTAACAACCTATCTCTCCTTACTTCCTCGATAACCTCAGACAAGCGCTTTGAATTATTTCTCTTATTGATTAAACAACCCTAGACAAGCGCTTAGGATTTAATCTATCAATAGCATTAAAATCTAGAGAGACCACCAATTCATGCCAGTAGATTATAAGATAACCTATTTAAACATGATCATACACCTCCATAACATGAATTCGATCATCTCTTTTATAACCAAACATGTTATTGCGTCACTAAGACTAGAACAATCAAACAATTATGGATTTGACGTGCTAGTTGACAATATATTAACTTGCTAATTGAGTAGAAGAGCTCTGTTCATACCAATCAACAAAGATAATAATGACAAAACGATCATAAGATATATGAATACCCGAAAGCAAAGAATAGAATAAATACAAGTCAATTAGACCTCACAATTCGTGGAGAATTAAACATCTATGACCCTTTGGCTAGAAAAATAGCTTAGCTACTCATGTTCATTAATAAAACGAAAATAAAAAGTAAAGACATGATGAACCCGGTTACCTGCTCTGCCTCCAAGATGATCCAAGGTTCTTCAAGATCCAAAGATTCAAAAGTTGAAAAGTTAAAAGTTTTCATAACCCTCTAGGGTTGGTTCTATTTATATTGTTAGGGAGATGGCATGTGATCTTTTGCTAGCAAGATACGAAAATATCTTTCCTTTTCCAAGTAGATTTCGAGAAGTAAATGTTCGTCTGCCTGGCACGCCCTAACACACGGCCGTGGGTTAAGCCGTGCCATTCTCTGTGCATATTTCATGTATCATCTTTCCGTGTCCAGTGTGTACCACGACTCCACCCACGGCTAGATTTCCAACCGTGCCTTATTCTGTGCATAATCAACAAGTCTTCATCCGTGCCCAGTGTGTACCACGGTTACACCCACGGCCAGATTTCAAGCTGTGCCATCCTCTGGTTGATGTTCCACAATTTCTTCTCCTTAGCACGTCTAGCTTCCACCACGGCTCCAAGCACAGTTGCTCCCACGGCTGCCACCACGGCCGTGCCCTAAGCCGTGTCTCTCTCTGTTCAAAGTCCACATTTCCGTCTTCTTGTCCAGTGTGTAACATGGTTTGAACCTTGGTCGTGCTTCCTCCGGTGGTGTAATTCCTTGTCTTGATCCAAGTTGTAGATGACTTCTCTAAAATACTTGAATTAGCATCCTTGACTCCATTTAACCTAATTTATCACGATGATAGAATTAAAGTACCATTTCCTTATGATTTCTATAAAATCAATAATAATTTAACACAATTTATACTATAAAGATTGAGTATAAAATGGCTCTATCAAATTCCCCCACACTTAAACTCTTGCTTGTCCTCAAGCAATTGCATCAATTCAATTGAGAAATCTGTCATAGATTATACAAACTTTCTTTTCATCATTCCAAGCATCTATTCATTTGTAATTCATGACTTGTAGTTTTAATGTCTACTACTTTAACCAAACTGGTTTCCTGTGATCAAATTACTATGGACAAAATTCAATAGCTAATCTAAACAAAAAAAACTTTAATCCTCATGTTTAGCAAAAGAATTTTTATTCCAAAAGTAAATACTTAATCCACTAAGGAAAAACACCCAATTAAACTTCATTGGATATTATCAAGCATATAATCCTTGCAGTATAAAGTAAAAGCATATGGTATAAGCTCTTTGCTAGATATTCTCCCTTTTATATATCTTTGTTTTATTCAATGAATGTTTACATTCATGTTCTTTTGATTTATTCAAGCATCTATTTTGACGGGTTTTTGCCCGCTTCTTTTCATGAATTTTTGCCTTTTTCGCCCTTATCGTTATAGTGAGTTCATTGAGTCGTCAACATCCCGAGCTCATCACTCAAGTGACCGGGTTTTGAGATACCCCTACGAACTCTTCCTCACTCTAACATTCAAGTTTGAATACTCTTAACTCAATTAGTTGAATCATTGGAGTAATGGCTATGCTTGATTTTTTTTTAAGTGTTATGATTGCTTTACAAACAACTCCAAAGAGTATACAGTAGCTAATATAACCTAGAAGTAAACTTGTTTATTTTTCACTTAGGGACTCGACTTACTCTTAGACTTCCAATTCTAAAGCTAAATACAAGGTAAATTTGTTTCTTAAAGATTTCACTACTTAATTTTAACCATGTATTCTAATCACAGCAGTGGGTGAGTAAAGCATTTGAACAAGTCAATTTCACATTATGTAGATGCTTATTATAACATTTAGTACAATCTCTAGATTTCATGATAATTTTGAAAAAATTTGGCTTAAAATTGCTTAAGGACAAACATTCAGAGTATAAGTTAGTTCTCTATTCTCTATATTTTATTATCCTCTCCCCCACACTTAGCTTGAACAGTGTCCTCACTATTCCTAATTTAGCACAATTGAAAAGGAATTAACACTCAAAGAACAATATAGAATAAGAGAAAGGAAATACTGGTACTTCCCTGGTATTGGAGTTTTCCCTTTAAGCTCTGGAAAGTGTCATCTAATGATATGTATCCTTGCTGCAGCTGATCCAAAGAGTTCAAAACTACACTAAAATCAAAACAAACTAAACTAAAACAAAACAAAACTAAAGCAAAACAAAACTAAAAGAATTTTTTTTTTTGACATGGGTTACCTCTCATGAAGCGCCTTTCTTTAACGTCTTTGGCTAGACGTTCCTGGCTAGATGTTCGGATAAGGATTCTGATTCCAGCCTTAGTGCCTGTGGTGATGGGTTAATAACATCCGTAACAAAAAGAGGAGAGATATCGTTAGGATGTTTCATGGCATCATAAATGTTAAATTTAATCACTTCACCATCAAATTCCATAGTGAGGGTGCCATCATTTACATCGATTTTCATTTTAGAAGTCTTAAGGAATGGTCGCCCTAATAATATCAGTGATGAAGTATGAGAATCACTATCGTCCATGTCAAGCACATAAAAATCAGCAGGAAAAACCAACCCATTGACTTGAACTAAAACATCATCTAGAACTCCCTCAAGATAAACATTGGACCTATCAGCAAGTTGAACAATAATACCCGTTTCCTTTAAAGGACCAACATTTAAACGTTGATAAACAGACAAAGGCATGACATTGATAGAAGCTCCTAGATCACACATAGCTTTAACGATTCCAAGATTACCTATTTTGCAAGGAATGGTGAACATACCTGGATCCTTACATTTGGGAGGAAGCTTCTTCTGAATAATAGCTGAAACATTTTCACTCACACTAATCTTTTCATTACCTTTCAGCTTTCTTTTGTTAGTGCACAAGTCTTTGAGAAATCTAGCATAGCGCGGTATTTGGTTAATTGCATCAAGCAAAGGAATATTTACCTCGACTTTGCGAAAAGTTTCCAGAATCTCTTTTTCTGCCGCTTCATTCTTGGATTTTGCTAATCTGGAGGGGAAAGGAGGTGGTATCAATGTGACCTTCGATGGCTCAACTAGAGACTTGCTAATCTGGTCGCCCTGCTGGCTCGGAGTCGAAATCTCTTTCTTGGTCTCTTCCTTAAGATTAAACGGATGTCCTTTCTTATTTGATCCCTGCAATTCTGTTCCACTTCTCAAGGTAATTGCATTAACGCTTTGCTTCGGGTTTGTAATAGTTTGAGAAGGTAACTTACCTTGAGTTTCTAACCTATTGACAGCTGAAGCAAGTTGGCTTACCTGATGCTCTAAGTTTTGAATGCTTTTCTTTGTTTCCTCCTGAAATTGTTTAGTATTCACAGCTAGAGACTTAACAATATCCTCAAGGGGCATACCTGAAGTGGAAGGAGCTTGGGGTATGTGGTGTGATGGCTTTGGCTGGAATTGTTGGAATTGTTGTGGGTTATTGCCATATCGGAAGTTAGGATGATCCCTCCATCCAGGATTGTAAGTATTCGAGTAGGGGTCATACTTCCTTTGCGGTTGTCCTGGAAATCCGCTTACAGCATTGGCATGTTCATGGTTGTCATCTTGCAATGTGGGGCACATGTCGGTCGGATGATTAGGAGCAGCACAAATTCCACAAGCTTTCACCTGTTGGGTATTTCCAAGAGCTAGCTGCTGCACAAGGGAGGTAAGATTAGAAATTTGATGTTCAAGGTTAGACACACTTACCTCATTTACCTTCCTTGAAGATGTATCATGCCTATACCCAAATTGTTGCGAATTGGCAGCCATAATGGAGATCAATTCCCTAGCTTGACCAGGGGTTTTGTTTACTATGGCGCCTCCACTTGCAGCATCCATCATCTTCCTCTCCATCGAAAGTAGGCCTTTGTAAAAATATTGGATAAGGAGTTGTTCAGATATCCCATGTTCTGGGTAGCTTGCACACAGTTGCTTGAACCTCTCCTAATACTCATGAAGAGTCTCGGTGTCCCTCTGTTTTATACCACAAATTTCTCTTCTTATACCAGCGGCTCTGGATGCGGGGAAGAATTTATCCAAGAAGAGTCTCGCCACATCTGTGCAAGTGGTGATAGAACCTGGAGGCAAATAAAACAACCAATCTTTAGCTTTAGTACTTAAAGAAAACGGAAAAGCACATAGCTTGATTTGTTCGTCAGTTATTCCTTGCGGCCTCATACTAGAACACACTATATGAAACTCTTTCAAATGCTTGTGAGGATCTTCATTCTCAAGACCATGAAAAGTGGGTAGCAGATGTATCAACCCAGATTTTAACTTGAATTCCACGGCTAGTTCGGGGTAGTGAATACAAAGTGGTTGTTGATTCACATCCGGCGCAGCCAACTCCCTTAAGGTTCTCTCGGGATTTGCCATATCGTCTTCTTTTTCTGAATCAAGGGATGAATTAAACAAATCCGATGCTAAGTTCAGTCTAGTGGATGATCTAGCTTCTTGTCGCAACCTCTTTAGAGTCTTCTCAATCTCCGGATTATAAGTTAGTTCACTTGTTTGAGAAGAACGAGTTATACAAGAATAGAAATAAATTTGACACCAATCCCCGGCAATGGCGCCAAAATTTGATGGGTGTCAAATCCAACAAAAATAAAACCTACTCCTAGACAATTATATGATTTTCATATACTGGTGAGTAGGGTCGAATCCACAGAGATTGGTTAAATTTATTTCTATCCAAGGAGAATAAAAAGGAAAAGGAAAATGGGGGGGTTTGGTTTGTGAACCGAATAAAGTTAAAACAAGATAAGAAAATTGAATATTGATAAAAGCCTAGCCAAAGGAATCAAGATAGTTTAATTCTAGGAATTGATCATCGATGCAAATGTTTTCTATTCTTAGTTCTAGATAAACTGGTTATGATTATTAACAAGCTCTAACAACCTATCTCTCCTTACTTCCTCGATAACCTCAGACAAGCGCTTTGAATTATTTCTCTTATTGATTAAACAACCCTAGGCAAGCGCTTAGGATTTAATCTATCAATAGCATTAAAATCTAGAGAGACCAGCAATTCATGCCAGTAGATTATAAGATAACCTATTTAAACATGATCATACACCTCCATAACATGAATTCGATCATCTCTTTTATAACCAAACATGTTATTGCGTCACTAAGACTAGAACAATCAAACAATTACAGATTTGACGTGCTAGTTGACAATATATTAACTTGCTAATTGAGTAGAAGAGCTCTATTCATACCAATCAACAAAGATAATAATGACAAAACGATCATAAGATATATGAATACCCGAAAGCAAAGAATAGAATAAATACAAGTTAATTAGACCTCACAATTCGTGGAGAATTAAACATCTATGACCCTTTGGCTAGAAAAGTAGCTTAGCTACTCATTTTCATCAATAAAACGAAAATAAAAAGTAAAGACATGATGAACCCGGTTGCCTGCTCTGCCTCCAAGATGATCCAAGGTTCTTCAAGATCCAAAGATTCAAAAGTTGAAAAGTTAAAAGTTGTCATAACCCTCTAGGGTTGGTTCTATTTATATTGTTAGGGAGATGGCATGTGATCTTTTGCTAGCAAGATACGAAAATATCTTTCCTTTTCCAAGTAGATTTCGAGAAGTAAATGTTCGTCCGCCTGGCACGCCCTAACACACGGCCGTGGGTCAAGCCGTGCCATTCTCTGTGCATATTTCATGTATCATCTTCCGTGTCCAATGTGTACCACGGCTCCACCCACGGCTAGATTTCCAACCGTGCCTTATTCTGTGCATAATCAACAAGTCTTCATCCGTGCCCAGTGTGTACCACGGTTACACCCACTGCCAGATTTCAAGCCGTGCAATCCTCTGGTTGATGTTCCACAATTTCTTATCCTTAGCACGTCTAGCTTCCACCACGGCTCCAAGCACAGTTGCTCCCACGGCTGCCACCACGGCCGTGCCCTAAGCTGTGTCTCTCTCTGTTCAAAGTCCACATTTCCGTCTTCTTGTCCAGTGTGTAACACGGTTTGAACCTTGGCCGTGCCTCAAACCGTGCTTCCTCCGGTGGTGTAATTCCTTGTCTTGATCCAAGTTGTAGATGACTTCTCTAAAATACTTGAATTAGCATCCTTGACTCCATTTAGCCTGATTTATAACGATGATAGAATTAAAGTACCATTTCCTTATGATTTCTATAAAATCAATAATAATTTAACACAATTTATACTATAAAGATTGAGTATAAAATGGCTCTATCAGAAATAAAAATAAAACAAAAAGGAAATTAACATACCCAAATCAATCATGCGTAGCCTCCTAAGAAGCGCACTTTTTTAATGTCGTTGGATCGACATCCTTCACTTTGTTTAGCTAAATATCTGGTACTTAGAGTCTAGACTCCTCTCAGTATTCATGTGTTGTCCCGTCTCTCATGTACAGTTTCAGTTAATGATCATTCACCTTGAAATTGTTATGTTCTGGGTGTTTGAGTTCCATTACTCCATGTGAGAAGACCTTTTTGACTACAAAAGGACTAGACGATCTTAATTTCAATTATTTAGGAAAAAGTTTCAATTGAAAATTAAATGAAAACACTTAGTCCCCTTCCTTGAACTACCTTGTATGGCAAATGTGCCTGTCATGCTAGTCCTTTGTTCTCTCCTTATATCTTCATAGTTTGATATGCTTGCCTTTTCCACTCATTAAGTTGATTTATTTGTAGTTTCCTCTTGAATCCAACAGTTTCTAAGTCGAAATTAGCTAATTTGATTGCCTAATATGCCTTGTGTTCCACTAGGAGGGGGCAGGACTTTCCACAAACTAGCCTATAGGGAGTAGTCCCTAAATGTATTTTGTAGGATATTTTATATGCTTACAAGGCATCATCAAGCTTTTCTACCCAATCTCTTATATTATGTTAGATTATTTTTCCTAAAATTATTTTCAGTTCATGATTAGAAACTTCAACCTGTCTGCTCGTTTAGGGGTGGTAAGGTGTAGTAATTCGATGTATCACACCATATTTCCTTAGCACCTTCTCCAATTGTGCATTACAAAAATGTGTTTTCTTGTCACTTATAATGGCTCTAGGGGTTCCAAAATGGGAGAACAACTTCTTAAGGAACTTTATAACTACTCAGGCATCATTTGTGGGCAAAGCTTGTGCCTTAACCCTTTTATAGATATATTCTACTACTACTAAAATGTACTTATTCCCAGAAGAAGTAAGGAATAGTCCTATGAAGTTAATGCCCCATAAGTCAAAGACCTCACATTCTAGAATAAAGTTATGAGGTATCTTATCTCTTCATGATGTGTTCCCTACCCACTAACATCTATCACATGTGATGTAGCGACAATGAGCATCTTTCAATATTGTAGGCCAATAGAAACCAGCCTCCAAAACTTTACGTGCAATCTTGTTGGCCGAGTAATGACAATTGGTAGGGCCGGAATGACACTCTCCTACGATTTGCCATCCCTCTTCATGTGAGACACATCTCTTTATTACTTGATTTCCACGACTCAAAAAAGAAAGGGGTCGTCCCAGTAGTAGTATTAAAGTTTGTAAATGAGCTTTCTTGCATGATAACTAAGGTCATTGGGGAGGACTTTTGTTGCTAGATAGTCTATAAAGTTTACAAACCAAGGAGTCTTCATGTTCATAAGCTGGCAAATTGTATATAATTTTTCTTCAAGAAAGGAGACACTAATATCTTCTTCTTTAAGCTCCTCTAAACAGGGGTTCTTAAGCTTTAAGAGATGATTAACTGCTAGATTCTTTGGCCCCTTTTTTTTATCGTGAATCTCTAAGTTAAATTCTTATAAGAGCAAAATCGACCAGACTAGTTTAGGCTTTACATTTGTTTTCGTTAGAAAAAATCTCAATGTAGAGTGGTCAGTGTAGATAATAAACTAGGATAAACTTAAATACGACCAAAATTTGTCAAACACAAAGACTACGGTTAGCAATTCCTCTATGATAGTATAATTCACTTGAGCATGATTAAGAGTTCTGTTGATGTAATAGATAGGTTAAAAGTGTTCATGTCGCCTTTGTCTCAGAACAGCTCCAACTACGTAATCACTTGCATCACACATGAATTTAAAGGGCGAGTTTCAATTAGGAGCTATCATGATAGGCACATTTGTTAGTCTTGCCTTGAGCATATCAAAGGCATGTTGGCATTTGGCAGTGAAGTTGAAAGGCATATCCTTTTCTAATAGTTGAGTCAACGGTTGGGCTATTTTAAAGAAGTCTTTTATGAAGCGTTTATAAAAACTAGCATTGCCTAGAAAACTTCTTATAGCCTTGATTGAATTTGTTAATGGAAGGTTTTCGATCACATCGACCTTTTCTCAATCAACTTCAGTACCCCTATGTGAAACTTTATGGCTAAGGACAATGCCCTCCTTGCACACGAAATGAAATTTCTTTTAGTTTAGTGCAAGATTGGTCTCTTTATAGCGAATAAGCACGTTTTCTTTATTTTCTAGACAATTTGAGAAAGAAGTAGCAAAGATAGGTTCATGAAGACTTCCTTAATTTTCTCTACCAAATCATCAAACATAGCTAACATATACCACTGAAATGTAGCCGGTGCATTGCATAACCTAAATGGCATTCTCCTATAAACGTATGTGCCATAGGGGTAAGTGAAGGTGGTCTTCTCATAATCCTCTAGAGCTATCTGTATTTAGAAGTATCTAAACATCCCATGCAAATAGCAATAGTACATAAGTCTAGCCAGCCTCTCCAACATCTAATCCATGAAGGGAAGTGGGAAATGGTCATTTCTAGTGGCATCATTCAATTTTTGGTAATGCATACAAACATGCCATTTGGTGATGGTATGCATTGGTATAAGTTCACTCTTCTCATTGGAGACCACAGTCATCTCAACCTTTTTTGGCACCATTTGTGTTGGACTAACCTAAGGATTGTTTGATATTGGATATATTAGTCTTGCATGGTGGTGCTTGATAACATCCTTCTAGGCCACCACTTTCATAATGGGATTTAATCTTTGCTATGGTTGTACTATAGGCTTAAATCTAACTTCTAGTAATATTTTATGTGTATAGAAAGAGGGGTTTAGGGTTTAGGGTAAAGGGTTGAGGGTTTAGGGTTGATGGTTGAGGGTGTAGGGTTTGGGGGTTCGTGGTTTGGTTGAGAGATTAGGGCTTAGGCCATAAGGTTTTGGGTAGAAGGTTTAGGGTATAGGGCGTGGGATTTATGGCTTAGGGCTTAGGTCTTAGGGTTTAGGGTTTAGGGTTGATGGTTTTGGGTTTAGCATTGATAGTTTAGGGTTTAGGGTTGAGGGTATTAGGTTAGGGTATAGGGCTTAGGTATAAGGGTTTAGGATTTAGGTTTTTGGGTTTAGGGTATAGGGTTTAGTGCTTAGGGATTAGGTTTTAGGGTTTAGCGGTTAGGGATTAGGGTTGAGGGTTGAGGGTTTGGGGTTAGCAGTTAGGGTTTAGGGTTTGGAGTTTAGAGTTTAGGGTTTAGGGTTTGGGGGTATGCGGTATAAAGAATTATGGTTTGTTGGTTTAGGGATTAGGATCTAGGGTTTGGGTTTTTGGGTTTGTGGGTTAGGGGTTTAGGGTTTTGGGTTGAGGGTTTGAGGTTTGGGTTTAGGGATTAGGGTTTTGGGGTTTGGGCTTGGGATTTTGGGTTTAGCGTTTGGGGATTAGGTTTTAGGGTTTGGGTTTGGTGTTTGGTGTGTGGGGTGCGGGTTTCGGGGTTTAGGGTTTAAGGTTGAGGGTTGGGGGATGAAGGTTTGGGGTTATGGGTTGAGGGTTGAGGGTTTGGGGTTTGGGGTATTGTGTTTGGGGTGGAGGGTTTAGGGCTTGGGGTTCGGGGTTCAGGGTTTAGGGTTTCGGGGATCATGGATCGGGGTTCGGGGGTTAAGGCTTAGGGCTCAGGGCTCAAGGTATTGGGCTTAGGGCTTAAGGATCATGGCTCAAGGCTCAAGGCTCAAGGCTCAGAGTTCAGGGTTCAGTGCTCAGGGTTCAGGGTTCGAGGTTCGAGTTTGGTGTTTGAGATTCAGGATTCGAGGTTTGGGTTCGAGGTTCGGGGTTTGGGGGTTAGGGCTTAGGGCTTAGGGCTCAAGGATCATGGCTAAAGGCTCAGGGTTCAGGGAT